>BOPP01000005.1:1649980-1659265 GCA_017312745.1 Gryllus bimaculatus | reverse complement strand
GGGAATCCACCCACCTCTGGGTATGTAGGTTGAGGCGCTATCAGGCAATTTACTCAACTTCTTACGTAACCACAAAATCAATTACAAATGTGGCAGTCTACGAAGAACAATTGATTGCCTCCACTTCACAAATGTAATTGTTTATATTTTCCGAATATGAAATGCAAGAAGGTTATTTAATATAGGTGGTTGGTGTGATATCTTTTGGCATTTTTAAAATAATTTAAAAGTATGTTTGTCATTGCCAACAATATTATTTAATGCAATAGCAGCTTTCGGGATGGCTTAGCCATCATTATCATGTTGGTCTGCTAGATGGAATTCCACAAAACGACTTTTAAGGTCTTTAAAGGTACTGTTATAGGTAAGGTCCCTGTAGGTACTGTAAGAGTCGTTTTTTATATATATATATATCTTGAGAGGATAAAGTCATTATTACCATATAGTATGTTAGTATTTTCTGAATAATTTTCAGCAAAGAATACTAAAATCCTACTTAAAACTACCACCAGGTATTCGAAAGTTCGTGAGTCGATGCCAGACAGCTCAGCAATCCTACAAGGGCGAAAGTAACTATATTATTATACAATATACGTCACAACAAACAAGCTATGACATAAAATAATTCCTGTCGCTCTATATCGATATTTCTATACGCGCAAGTGTATTCTTTTCGCAGAGGGTACTGGTTTGTCAATTGTTTGTGTGATCTTGTCCGAGACATTAATTTAAAAATTATTTTTTCCCGCTTTTCAAAACCTGATACTTTTTCTCATAATTCCTTATAATTGATAAGTTGAATTTATAGCTCATGTTGTTATGAATTAAATTTATCTAAATGATATATCTCTAACAGTTTGGAAAGTAGGAAACCATGTATTGTTAATAGATTTAATTTTTTTAAACTATTATATTAAGAAAATGAGAAGACATGAGTTGGGAAACAAACTGTGTTTGTGTGTGTGCATGTGAATAGAGTATAAATGGGGGAAGCTCATTGAGAAGGATAGTTTGTGTGTGTTCTTTTTAATTGCTCGTTTTTGTCGTGAAACGATACGTATGTATATTTTTTTGGTAATCCAACAAGAAGATGTCATATTATTAACCTTTCTGGTTAAAGAGAGAATGTGTTTAATTTCATAAAGGTCGATAAATTTCCTATTGTTCAAAATGTATTAAGATAAGTATTCATTGCGTAAAATCTGTCGCCGAAACTCCGTACGAACGGCTCTGTCGGTCCGCGAAATAAAATTCCCTGCAGTGGATATCCTGGACAAACGTATGAGGTATTGTTAATGCGAGTAGATTGGAATAAAATAAATACATAAACAGAATTACGTGCGGTATAAAAATAAAACAGAGCTCCTAGGATTAATATATTAGAGCGCCATGTCCAGCGGAAGGCCTAGTGATGACATAGAAGTAATAATAATAATATTATATGTTAATAAATAAATAAAACCCAGTTCGTAAAGAACAAAACAGATTATATAGCCGGATTTAGACACACATTATTGTGTATAATTATTCATCAAATACAAACATATGTACTACTGCTGAATTTTTCATCTCAAGACCTGTGTATTAGTATAAAAATGTAATGTTTTATAAAAAACAAAGTTAATTAATATTTTTAAATAAGACATTATTAATGTAATATTACCTTCACTAAATAATATCTACTACTTCTTTTTGTCTTGAATCGTTTGTTGAAAATTCGATATCAGTTTAGGGAAACTTTCAGAAAATTTTTCAGGTGGAAGCTTCTATAGACTAACCATGTATATTAAACTTACAATTTTGAAATGAAAATACAATGGATTTTTATAATAAATTTAAAACAATGAATTGTACCAAATCAAAAAATAAGAAAGAATTCATACTTTAATTTAATTTCACCGGCCTCTTTACTACAATGTAATGAAAAGGGCCATATTTCCTATAATTTGTCTACCTGTAAAGATATCTTCTCCATTATCACTTTAACATTTTCGTTCGAAATTCCTTTATTTTAACTGTTCGAACTACAGACCTACTTTTCGTATTGTAAGAATGTTCGAGCTTTAACAATTTGCCCTGCACATTTTTTTCGTGTTATTTTAATCCTTTCCTGTTTTTGGCCTCATATTCTTTTACATTTTTTATTATAAAATCGAGTGTCATAATGGTAATTGTTACTCACATTGGAAGCAAAAATGATTTCTATTTAGAAAATAATTATGATTGACATTTTATACAAAAAAGATAATTCCGCACAGTACCCAGCGTTCCCAGTATCTCAATACTTATTTTATTATTAAAATAGTGACTACATTCACGAAATATAAATGGATTTTACTTTGGTCGTTTTGAGATAACATTGTTCCAAATGCAAATGTTATATTTGATTGTTCATAAAGTAATAATGTTAATGCAAGTGAATAAAAAGTGCTCAATTTTGTCCAAATTCCGTAAATGTTTCTTTTCTCTGACCTGATATTTTCAATACCACCAAAATGCTGGGAATTTATATTTTGAGAGTAGTTAATTTTCACCCTGAAGCACTGTTGACGTTATAAACAGTTAAACGTTACAAAATACTATTTTTAAAACTGAGAGATAACTTCTCTGATGACTTTATCAACCGGTTCGTATGTCAAGCATATGGAAAACGGATCAGGGCAATTCCCAACGGGTTTAACTTAGCAGAGAACGCGCTTGGTCTCCGAGACCCACATCAATTATTTTTTTATGTCTCTGGTGTAAGGATTCGGGACAGATATCTGTTGTTCTTTTAAACCTGCTTATATAAACAACATTAAAACGCGATACACATCAAGAAATATTTCATTTTTGTTTACAAAATTGTTAGGATAATTATGTTTTACGCAGATTTGTGGGAACATTCAATTTCGCAAAATAATCTTGTATACTTACATTCACACTGTAATTTTCTTCTTGTACATAGTGCAATCTTTTCTGACCGGAACCTGGACAAGCCGGAAATCTGCCTCAACACGAAGTCGGAAAACGGAAAATTCATCCGGCCTGTGAAGTTATACTGCATAAAACGGAACCTTTCTAACGCGGAAACGGAACTGTTTTTCATGTCCTGCAGGAATAAAAACTTGATAAAACCGAATTCCTATCAATTAATAGCAATTGGCAGAGAGAGCGAAATGATCTTAATGAAATTAATGCATCTGCAAGCTTGTTTTAAATTCCCTACCCTGTGATAGTCGTGGCAGCCGTATATTGAAGGTGAGGGGCTTCAGCTGTCAGCGTAAATTCGACCATGGGATCGTTTGTTTCTTAAGGCGTAGGGCATAGGAGAATTCCATCTCACCGTGACTCTCTTCTCTTTGACCTCCCCTGAACGCTCCTCACATCATGCTCTTCTCCATCACACCCTCTTTTACTCTCCTCGTTTCACACCAACCCCACGACGTGCCTCTCCGTGTCTCGCCCGGACACGCCCCGACCATGTTGCGCTCTCCTTTCGGTGTACTTGCAGGCATTTGTTTCTTCTTCGTATTAAAAAGTACTTTTACATTCATTAACTTCCATCTCATCACTTCAAGCAAGGCATTAAGAAAATACTTATCTTAGAGGTTACATATATTATAATTAAATTAATACCTAATTTCATGTTTCTTTCTCCTATATTGACTCTCCCGTGGTATTATTGTTGATTCCCCGAAATTTCTAAGATCTTTTTTAGTAGTCTTAATCACTTATGAAACAGCCCCTCCCCAGGTGTCGTCTTGCTCCTTCTCGCTATGCCCGTGCACCCAATACCCGGAAGTTCCTCTCCTTCTCTGCCTTCTCCGTCCGTTCAATGCCAACTGCCCTCTTCACCCGCTCTACCCGACTCACCCACTCCCAATGCTTGGCCCCTTCTGACCGTGTCGCGTGCACCGTACGCCCGACAAGTTTATGTGAGTTGCGGGTCGCAAAACCATTCCGCTTGTGCGTTACCCTGTTGTAAAGCTCGAATATTTTAGTGTAAGTAATAAATGCACAAAAATTGGTCACAATTATTCAAGTTGATACAGAAATATGTATGAAAATTATACATAATTTTGAACACTTACATTAACAACTGACAATTTTTGGTGACTTTGTGAATACTTTTTTAAATAAATTTTAATGAATTAATATTCTGTTGATTGATGTAGCTACCGAAAGTTGTCGTAAAGCGTCATTACTACTTGCACATTTCTATGAAATCTAAAACTGCGCTTGCCGACGGTAGGTCGGCCATGCTGCGGGGAAAGCCCACCACCACCTCCCGAGCAAAAACATTAACTATGTTGACAGGAGTAATGACCCAAGACGTGCCCGTAACCACTAATCAATCAATCAATCCTAATCTTTCAATTTTATGTGCTCAATTACCACTACAAAATTATAGAGTTCGCCTAGATGCTTCCGTGCGGGCGCCATTGTATTCTCGTAGTCCAAAGTCCGTGGGTCGTGGGCGAACTCCGGTCCTATTCGCTCTTCCGCGGCCGGCGGTCCAACTTGCAGTTATGATTGGCTCCGAGGCTGGCGCGAGGGGATTGGCCGCGCCGCCCCGCCGTGATCCGATTACACTAATGGGGATCGGCGCCCGCGGGCCATCGCACGCCCCGCCGCGCGCCCTGCCTTATTCCCGAGGGCGGCACCCACGCGGATTTAAAGAGTGCCACCGCTGCGCTACGCTTTGTTGAGAAGCAGACGGCCTTCGGTGTAAAGTGGAGGCGCTTGGAAAATGTTTTCTATCCTGTTTAATGGTACGGTTGATTACGATGGTCGTGAGCTGTTACAATAACATTTTAAAACGAGGGAAAAAGAAAATGTCCATTGTTGGTGCAATAAAGGGTTCAGTATAACGGTGTGGATGATAGTATTCAAGCATCAACTGTATGTAACGTTTAGCGTCATTCCCTTTGTAGAGGTTCGTGAGTTATGACCTGCAGTAGTAGCAGCAGGATCTCTGCTATTCACTTATTGTTTCATTAGTTATTCAACTCCTAACGTCATTAGTTCCGTAAATGTAGTGTATGTTTTGTTGTGGGAAATGGGGACTGACCTTGCAGGATGGTCAGATCCTCAACCACTCTACCCGTAGATTTTCGGGGCTTTCCCGACCAGGTATCGCGCACCAACCGAACCCCGTCACAGCCAAGTCAAGCTCTAACCTCCCGATAGGTATCCCGTCACGGTGTAGTGTATGCAAATGTAATTGCGTGTGTATAGTGTAAGTATAAGTGTAAGTGTGGTGCATGTAAGTGTGTGTGTAATACATAAGGACAGGACAAAGAAAAGAAAGAAAATATCGCGTGACGGAAGGAGGAAGGAAAGATCGCGAAAGCCTGTGGCCCGTTTGTAAGGATTCTGCTTCGACATTGGTCTGATATTGATCTGAGAATCCACGGAAAACTAACAACAAGAGCAGTCGCCTATTAGAATTCGCCTCTAGACAGTGGCTAAATTCGACATAGCTATGTAGCTAGTATCAAAAATCCTGCCGCCGTCGTGACTCTAACATAAGACGCGGTCAGAGACACTGCAGCGACATCAATGGATGCCCTGGTCCACCTAATTCGGTCTGTTCATTACTGCGTTTCTTTTTCCTATGTACATTTGACTTGCTTCAAAGTATATTTTGCTCTTTATTTGTCTTACAATTTCGTTTTTGTTTTTTCAAAATCCTGTGTACCTACAAAAATCTTGACTAAAATATCTTAAATAACCATTTTAATAAGTACAGAATTCACGTAAATTCTAGATACTTTTCCTTGTATTTATATTATTCCACTTATGAAATGACAAGAAGTGGAATGTTTTAATGTCTTTACAATTTTGCTTTCTACAGTAATCAATATACCTCAGGGAAAATCAAACCTTGAATGGTCGCATGTCATTGCATTATGTTTTTAACTATTTTAAAATACTATAATCCTCCTGTTTATCTCTACCCTTAACAATGGGAGTAAAGAAGTCCATTTTGCAATAATGGGTTACCCCTACGTTGAAAGATGGAATGCAATGGAAAGGATCCTATCCTTTTATGCTGTTACCGTTTTGGCTTAGTAAAAAGTGAATTCCTTTGTTTATTGATGAATTGCTCAGAAAGAATTTGTAAATTTAAATGATTCCTATATTCTAATGCCCCTTCTGGAAGGGATATACACTATTAATTTGAAATATATTTATTAATCTAATTTAAAAGTTGTTATTATATCAGTAACTAGACCAGGCAAATTGTTTGAAATAAGTAATACTTAAGTGTTGAAAGTTCTATTTTCCGAAGGTACCTTCACGTTGATTTCAATTATGCTGCGAGTGGCTGAATTAAAATGTTTCGCATTTTCAAATACTATTTCACAAGATGTTATGTATGTAAAATAATATTTCACAAGACGTAATGTATGTAAAGTAATATTTCACAAGATGTAATGTGAGAGACCCCTGTGAGAAGGAAAGAGAGAGAGAATTCACCTCGCGATGATCCTGCACGCGCGCGGCCCGAGCGAACGCGCAGCGCGGCCCCGCAGATCCACAGCGCCGCCCGGGGAGCAGCGGGCCGGGCCGGAATACGCTCCCCCGGCTGCCTCGGGCGGGGAGGTCGGACAGAGGGATCGCTGGCGGCGCGGCGCAGAAACCGCATCGCGACCCGCAGGCCTCTCCCGGGAGCCGGCGCTATCTGCGGTGGAAGTTGCCGTTCCCCACTCGTCCCCGTCGCCCCCGCCGCCCCCGCCGCCCCCCGCCCGCCCCCGCCGCCCCCGCCGCCCCCGCCGCTCGCTGCGATGGTCTCCCTCACCATAATCCTCTCAACGGCAGCGGTTCCACCCACCATCGTGCGTTTACAGCACAATTCGCTACACTCACAACCACCAGACGTGGCCGTCTTCTACAACAACCATAGCCACTAACACCACCATTCACCTGCACTATTGTTTGCTCCTCCATTCGACAGCATCACCATACACCTGCATCATCATTTGCCCTCATCAGCATTTGCCGACACCGCCATTCTAGTCCATTCGCCAGCACTAACATTTGCCAGCACCATCATTCGGCGGCACCACCATTTACACCACAGCACCATTCATGAAAAGTGCACAGAGAGAATAGGTAGAGGAAGTAAAGAAACAATTTTTGTAAGCTGGATCTCAGAGGATCGGCATCAATGTTAGGTTTGTCAAAAAGCACATCTGTCTCCTGCGTGGTCATCATACCAATGTGCTCTACAGTGTTTTGCGCTGTACCGCAGTTTTACGGAAGTACACTTTGTAGAGTGACAGAGAATAAGCAAATCTTCAGACCCCTGAGGTGAATAAAATTTATGATAACTTCAGCATAACACTTTGTGATTATTGATCAGAATATTTAAATAATTGAGAGTTGAATTGAATTAATTGACTTTCTACGAATCATTTGAAATATTATTGTGATCTGACAAATGAGGGAACCACTTTTCCTTTCTTTCACTCGAAAGAGCACAGCAGAAAAAGCATTCCTCGTCATCAGTGTTCTAACCTTTTCTTTTCGATCATTTCGGAAGCGCGTAGAGGGTAGAGCCGGAACCATGGAAGGGCGTGAGGAGTACGAAGAGTGGCTGCCGTAACAAGAAGCCTGGTGGGGAGCGAAGGCGGCCACGGGGAGCGACCGGTGCGTTGCGTGGCGCCCGCGCGCCAACTTCCTCTCCCAGCGAGGCCTGCAGGGCGCGGCGCCCCCCCAGGGCTTTGCGGCAGGCGGGAATGCACGGCCTCCTCCCCCCACCGCAATTCGGAGGTGGCGCCCGCCCCAGCAGGCCAGGAACGCGAGGGCCGCGCAGACATGAAATGCAGACGCTTGCGTTTCGCCCATACAGATTGCTATCACTTACAATCAACTGGCAAATTACGAGCAATGTGTTGCATTTGCAATCACTCGGCAGCGCGGGCAATCGCGTTCTAATTAAGAGCTGCGTAATGTGAATTACGTCCCATTGGAGGAAGGGATTCATTTATTTAATTATTCTCTACTTCAATGGAATATCGTTTATTTTTGTTTCATGTTTTGTGCTGTGAACGTTAATTATTTTAAACATTGCGCTGCGAGCGTACGGTGTCGGATATGTTCATAATACTGCAAATACATGTTCAAACGGGAAAAATAAATTGAAACTTTGTGTAAGGAATGAAACAAATGTAAGTAAATACCTGCGTTGGTCATGATGAATCTCAATGCAACAATAATCGATGGGAAAACGTGAGTATTGACAATGCGTAACAGATAAGTAGCATACGCTTAGTTTTAGGTACGTTCTTGTAATAGCGGGAAATAATTTTCTTATTCAAAATTTCATGTTACTAATGAGCAAACTTTTGCGATCCATCACCTGCAACTCATAAAGTGAAATCAGTACTAGGAAGGATAGGGGAACTAATGCAAGCTATTTGTCTATTTAATACAACTTTTCCTGAAGCGTCGCATCATAGTACCTAAATCCGAAATATTGAATAATTTATAAGTTGACCCGTTTATATGCAGAGCATGGGAAATGCCGTTTATTCGGTTTTGTTCGTATGTCACGTTATTAATCATTTTCAGCGCACGCTTCTTTTAACTAGATTAATATAGATTTGCATCGCCTATCTCCAGTACATGTCATTTAGGAATTCTTTCCGAAATCAATACCTACTCCATTATCTCTGTGCTTTAGTAATGGCTATATCAAGCCATACCGAATTGTATTAGGCCAAATCATCGGTTGTAAGAGACCAATGTTCGAATTATTCTTGAAATATAATACCACACAATACTACAGAAGTATTGTAGCTACTTTTGTTTTTTAGCATAAAATACGTTCGTATACGAAATATTTAATTTTTAACAATAATTTCCTTTGTATTCTTACAAACGTACTAAATAATTCTATATAATAATTTCTCACACTAAAAGTAAATTGATATGTTATTTGAAAACTAAATCCCTGCAATTATTTTTATATGTATAATTTAAATGAACGACCATAACTAAATAATTCGGTTTTCCTCTATATCCATCAACGTATTTTTAAATATTATGTAATTTAGAACATGATACGTATTATGACAGAAATACATGAACTGTTTCTCACAACACTTATGGCGATTTATTTTCATCCAATACATTTGACAGAAGAGTAAATATTTTCACAACTTAAGTAATTTTCATAAAAGCATCTACAAAATCTTAGTGACGCTATCTGAATATCGAAATTATGTACTATATTTCAATTTAACAAAATATTTTCTAACTATACGTTTTCTCAGTCCTTTGTTTTTCCTTTTG
>BOPP01000005.1:1622480-1647480 GCA_017312745.1 Gryllus bimaculatus | reverse complement strand
AGTGTACAAACAATACGTAACATCTTCATTTCGACGACGTTTTACTATTTTTCGACAGTATTTATTATTTATTTTTCTCAATCTAATGATCGCCAAGATTCCCACTGATTCCCACTAATAGAATCCATTCAGCCGCCATCCGACCTTCGTTTCCGCTGCTTGGTGAGAACAGCTGTTTTCGTCACTTGATGCACTGTAAAGTTAGTGCTCGGAGTGGCCGCTGGGGCTCTCCACCTGTCGCGTGTGCGCACCTCGGCACTCTCCCCGAGGGAGTTTTCCCCCGGGTGGGCGGGCGCGCGAGTGAGCCCGCCACCGAGATTACAGCGCTGCTCGCGGCAAGTGATGCTCCCACTCAACCACGTCGCTGTTGTTCCCCTTGGAGATCACGCCGCGTGTGGTACGAGCCGCGTCGCCGGTGCGACACGCAATTAAGAAGAGTGCTTCCCTGGAGGTCACTCTGGGCAGGAAAATGTTTATTTGGAAATAGAAAATTTAAAGGTCTCGTAATACGTCGAGGAGAATATTTGTGTGTTTGGTTTATTCTTGCACAATTTGATTTTGATATTATACATCTCGTTAGTACTTGCGAAGCATGGGGTTTTAACGTAGTTTCAAGAAATCTAATTTAATGAAGATGGCAGTCGACATAGCAAGATATATGAAATATAGTTTGAGAGAATGGTTTCAGTTTCAGCTTTCCCAAAAGTAAATACTCTCGTGGATCTTTGGCCAATGACAGCGACTCACAATAATTCCAATCATTGATGTTTTTTTACCAATCATCATTGCGCAATTACGCAGTTGATCTAAAGGCTATGCAATAGTGATGTGAAATTTAACTTCAAGCATTACTAGAATTCAATATTGTAATTAAATTAATTAATTGATACTAATAAAGTTACTGTTACTGAGATCTGTTATTACTTGCAAATAAATTACCAACAAGCATTTTCTTAATTGACTGTACTTTTTCAGTATGTGAAATAAGCAATTCACTTCAGTTTCGACTAGAAGCTCTTTAATTCGTGCACACAAGTATTAAGGGAGTTTCCTCAAGCATTACTTGAGTTGAGTCATATAATTAAATTAATTTAGAGGGGATAATAATACTATGACTGATCACATGAGATATAATACTATGACATTTCACCTTTGAGAGGAAGCTCCTTAAGTCGTAAACACGAGCATCAATGGGGTTTCTGCAAGCATTACTTCATGAGTATTAAGGGTGTTCTTCAAGCATCACTAGAATTAAGTGTTATAATTAAATTAACTTAGAGGGAAGAATAATATTAATACAGAACAATCGTTAAACGTTTTACTTACTTTACGTTTCACTTTACTGATACCTGTTATTTCTTGCAACAAGCATTTCCTTAATATGCTGTAGATTCTCAGTAATTGATAGAAAAAATCCACTTCAGCTTCGAGGGGAAGCTCTTTAATTCGTGAACTCGAGTATTAAGGGGGTTTCATGTATCCCTGTTTGCCGCCACGGCCCGAACTCTGTGCTTACGTCACCACCACGCGCCCGCACCGCGGGCGGCGCCCACCGAACAATGCCACCTGATTGCCCCCCGCCCGCGCCGCCCCGCCCCGCCCCCGGCCACGAGAAGTCCGGGCCGCGCCACCTGCATATCGATTGCCCCGAGGGGCAGTTAGTCGCCCGTGTTATCAGTGCGCTACGTTTCCTTTGATTAAGCACCTCCGCCCTTAATTGTTCTCGTCAGATTACATCCTGCGATGGCGAAATAAAGGATAAATCTCGAGCGAATGATATGTGATGCTGTCTCGTTATCGTCCTTTATTGTTAGGAGGTAAGTTATTTCTGGCTTGTTATATGCGCGGTGAGATAACACGTTACTCAGGTTGGCGTTAGGGAGTGAAAAGGAAACCAATTATTAAGGAGTTGTAATGGCCGGGTAAGTCACCTCCCCCTTGAAGAACAGAATGTCTCTAATCCTATCTCCTTGTTTTGATGAATTTCAGGAATATGCGATATACTCTTTGAAGTGGAAAGGGAGTTACACGACTCACTCCTTTCTTGGTGAATATGAAAGTTCTTAAAAGCTATATCATTAATAATGGTTTTCCTAGTATTCCCAATTTTCTATTATTTAATAAACTTTTATCTCCTTTATTCTAAATTATAAATATTTTGCATAAGTTTAAGCATAGGGCTTGATGTGAAATGAAAATTAATTAAATTACAATCATTAATAAATCTAAAACGTCTTAAAAATAAAAGAGCAGTAGAGAATTTTCTCAAATTTCTTCTTGAATAACGAGGTGATTCAGCTTATTCCATGTTGAATCACTGTCATGTAACCCTTTCCATTATTTCCTAAATTTTGTATTCTTCTCGGGGTTGAAACATTTGAAGCAGTCACAGTTATAAAGTACGCATCCTGACGTTTGTTGCTCCGTTCGCATTTATTTCTCGCGTTCCACGCCATGTGTACTCTATGGGCAATTTCAATTCATTTGCACGTTAAAGTACCGCTGCGCAGCGCGTGTGGAATTGAACAGCGAAATAAAAGTCGCTTTACTTTTACTAATAAACTCCATATATCATCCACAAACATGTACACACAAATGTACACGGTTCTCGCGCTCTTTCACACACGTCTGTCTAGGTACACGTAGGGATATTTTCACGTTCGTGATAAATGTGTAAAATTTCAGATACTTTCCTTCCGAGAAATCACCATTTTGTAACCCAAATTCATCAACTCGAGCAAGATGGAAATAAGGTTGCCTCACAATTTTTGGATCGCTCGCACTTCTGGTGTTACTGTGGTTTTTGCTAGTGGGATACAATTTTCCAGCCTCCTAGTTACCATCAATATTTTCAACATTTTACTTAATTTTGTGCAAATATTGGAGAAGCATTAAGCGGTAAAGAATTAATTTAATCTTTGGTATTAGAAACTATAAGAATATTAGCACATTTTCCCACATGCAAGTGTACCGTAAGTGTTAGTAATATAAAATTCTACTAACAAGCAGTTAATTTTTTAAATTGTTTTAGTAACACAAAATGAAGGTTTACTCATTTCATTCCCGCACAACAATAGCAATATTTTTTACAGTCATCTTTACATTGATAAATAATGACTTTATTTTGAAAACTTGTAACCCTGTAACAACAAAATATGTAAGGCATGCTGCTTGGTACACGACAATACCACATTTCTATCCCTTAAAGAATTACTCTAAAAGGTACACGATTCGACCATTCCATTGAATGGCCCTTCCTGTAAAACTGTACTTCATGTACAACATATAAATTTTTGCATTATTTAAAACTTTTGCAATTGTTGAAAAATTAAAGAAATCAATGAAAACAAGATCTGCGCCGTTTTAGGATGTTTTTCGAGGAAAACATCGTAGAAAAAATTTGGAATCATTTTTTGAAAAAAATACTTTTTATAATTTCCTTTTGCGAAGCAATTACGCGAAAACAAATTGTTTGTTTTACGAAAATATACATAACTTTACCACAAGAACTAGTTGTTTTACAATATATTTCTTTAACAAAATATACCTAAAATCAAATTTGTAGTTTTGCAATGTGAATTTTTGCAAATTTCAAAAATGCATTGAGTTTACTAAAAATTAATCTTGCCAGATTTAAGATTGCAAATAAAATGGAAAAATTCAAATGGAAAATTCAACCAAAATTGGACATGCCCAATTAAGTTAAGTATACTTTGTTCTATATGAGCCATGTTTAAGAAAATCGACAATGTCGATTTTCGATCGATGAGGCTTCATGAAAAGTCTCTCAAAAAAATGGAATCTCCATAGAATCAAAGTGAAGAATCTCCACACAATTGATCAAGAGGGTGATCTAAAGTCGATAAAATGGAAGGTATTGGGCATGTCTTAAGTGAAGGATATCCGCACAAGGCTAGCTACAGAAGGTTATCCGCGACTAGAGGATCTCGGCGCAAGTCGATTAAGTGGAGAATTGCGACGAAATTAATCGAATGCAGGATAAAAGAAAATCGATCAAGTAAAGGAAATCAAGCATGTTTATAAAGTGTAGGATTTCAAAGTTGACCAAGTAGCGAAACTTGAGCATGTCGCTCAAAAATTATTTCAAACAAATCAAATAATTGGATAAAGTAATTAAGGTAATCTTCAAAACCGATAAAGTAGAGAATCCAAATAGGACGATCAAATGCTGGATTTCTATAAGAGAATCATGTCGAAGTTATCATCCAAGTTAAATAAATGGAATACCTCAAGCAATTCGCCCCTCGCCCATCGTAAATTGTATGTGATTATGTACAGCCATATTAATGAGTCTAGCATAATGATGTTTATCTTTTCGTTCTTCTTTATAATGTCTGGAACAATTATATCACTTCAATAAACCCTTATTGGTATTGATTAATAACATAAAATATATTATACATACCTCTCTTTTCGTAGCAATAAGACCCATATTTTATATAGAAACAATGTTTCTAAAACATGTAGTTTCTTCCCGATAAATATTCAAAGACAAATCTTTAGAATGATACATACACTCTGAAATAATATTGTTGACACGAAAAGAATGTTATGATTGCTATGTATAATCAGTTACCAAATAAACAAATTCTGTGTTTTAAGCTATCTCACCTTATTTGTTAACTCAGGATCAAATCTGACGGGTGGGAATACTCCTCTTTCTAGAGCTTATTAGGGTGGCAGCTCTGGTGACGAGGTTCCCTGCGAGTGCTCACCTCTTCGGGTGCGCTGTCTGCTAAGCGAAAGAAGTGCTCTCCTTAGCTGCGGCCGCTCGCGCTTTCACTAGCAACTCGTACTGCTCCTGGCGGCGCCTCTTTGAACCATCTGTTTAGGCACCGCACACTGAGCTTGGTCACTAGAGGCTCCGGTAGCGATCCCCGTCCATTGCCGTCTACGTGGCGTGATGAGGGTTACAAGCACACCGAAACTCTCTGTCAAAATTACCACACAAAATTAGTTTTTGTAAATAATTATATATTATTTAACACTTGCGTACGTTACTCATGCAGTGGATCTTTTTTATTACCTTTTTTGAATTAATGATTGATTGGTTGATGTTTACGGGCACATTAACTTCTGCGGTCATTAGTCTAGTCATGTAGTGAATGTTTTTTTGCGAGAGGTGGTGATATTTGTCCCTCACTGGATGGTGAAATCCGAATCGTACATGTCGGCTATCTTCCTCCAGCGAGGTACCGACCTGCATCCTGGAGCAAGCTCTAAGTTCCCGACATAAGTGGTAGTGTAGTGCATGTAAGCGTGTGTAAGGGGTAAGGAAAGATCGCGCGCGGTCCTTAGGACTTTTGGTAGGGTACTGCTCTGGCATTAGCCTGATATTAATCGGAGAAAACACACCACGAAACTTGACCATTAAAGCCTAGGTTACTAAATTTTTGATCTTCGTCGACAGAATAGCTGTAACGTCGAAGCCTTTTGCCCTCCGGACCGCCCACAAGGCGTGTGAGCTGTCGCATCGCGCCAGGGCTGGTCCACTGGCGCCAGGCTGACAGTAACTAAAACACCGGCGCCTCTCGGAGGCTGCGGGCCGGGAGCGTATTCTTGGAATGTGGCTGTCAGATCGCTCAGGGGGAAGTGTGATCGGAGTGCAGACGGCCGGCGGGCCATTTTGCACCCGCCCAAATACCCGTAACGAGATGAGGTGGGTTGGCGAGTGTAGGGCGTGGGAGACACTGTCACGTGATTCCCCGCGGTTGGGCTCGTAGAGGAAACTGGCGGGGGCGTTCGAGTTTCAGAGGAATGTTGGTGCAGATACACCTTGGTCACCCATGTGGGCGTGATCTCACAAGGCTTTCGTCACGAGCCAATAACACAGAAGCCAAGTGAGTGTTCTCTCATGCTCGAATTTTGTGGAGTAGATTGGGGTGACGTGTCCCAGGGGATGGAGTTCTTTAGGAGCTGTACATTCT
The DNA here is from genome assembly GCA_017312745.1 of Gryllus bimaculatus. Classification (NCBI taxonomy): domain Eukaryota; kingdom Metazoa; phylum Arthropoda; class Insecta; order Orthoptera; family Gryllidae; genus Gryllus; species Gryllus bimaculatus. The sequence goes on along the minus strand of BOPP01000005.1, from coordinate 1,641,532 downwards.
GTGAAGTTTTTTTATTATTAGTCAACTGCACATCTCATTAAGGACAAGGGTCTCTTGCTCGCGGAGGGATTTATTAACTCTCGTTTTAACGAAGTGATAGGACGATGTTGAAGGGTGAAGGGACGATCACAAATACATCCATGCCAGGGGCGGGATTTGAATCCACGATACTTCAATCCGGGATCGCCCCGACACTACCGCGTTAGCGATGTCTGCTATTCGGATCAACCTATTCTGTGTAGTGAATGACAGTAAATTAAACTGTAAATGTAAACTCCGTGTTTGTGTTCCAACTTAATAATGACGTCACAATAGCTAGTGCCAAAATGCTGTCACCATCGAGACTCAAACCCAAGGATCTCCCGGCCAGATCCGCTGCAGACACAGCGGCAACGCTGGCTCTAAGGCTAAACTCATTCGGTCTTTTGGATTAAATGGAATGCGTCGCCTTGTAATACTACTACTTATTGCAGATTTTTATCCAAAATTTAAAACACACAAAATGAAATGTTATTGCGGAAAAATATTGGCACAAACCATAAAATAAGAAAAAGCAGTCGTGATACACTGTTACGATAAGTACTTATAAGAAAGCACCAAATCGGAAGATCGTCAAGTTGCAATGTTATCGCATGTCATCGGTGAAGAAGCCTTGGACAAATATGACACCTTCAACCTCACGGAAGAAGAAAACAAAGTTTTCGACTCCAGTACTTATCATGACAGACACAAGCTATTCGTTCATCAGTGAGTAAACGCTATTCCTCGGAGCGTGGATGCGAGCGCATTCTGGTGGCGATGGTGCTCCCTTGCGAGGTTGCGTGTGCATGTCGGGCGGCGCCAGGGGGCGTGTCGCTGCTGCCGCTACTGCTGCCGCTGTTGCTGCAAGCTGCGCAGTTAACAGTGGTCGGAACACCTCCTGCGGGAACGGCTTCCAGCAGCTCGAGTTCCCTTCACTCCAACTTGCTCAAAGCGCAAGTCCCAAGAATCATTAGTCGTGTGTCCCGGGCGGCGACGAAGATAAAGGGCGACTTGTTGGGCGGCCTGCTGGTCGGCGGGCGGGGCGGGGTCGTGGCGGCCTGGGCGCGGGCGGGCGGCCGGCGGCGCTTGGCGGCGTAGGCGGCGTGGCGGGCGGGCGCGGCGGATCGGTGGCGGGCGGGGGGGGCGGGGCGGGGGGGGGGGGGGAGGGGGCGGGAAGGGTGGGCGGGGGCGGGGCGGTGGGGCGTGAGGAGGCGGGCGGGGGGGGCGGAGCGGCGGGCCTGCGGCGGGACGGCGTGTTGCAGGCGTGGCGGGCGCGGGCGGGGCGGCCTGTTGGGTGGCCTGCTGGTCCGCGGGCGGGGCGGCGTCGGGCGGGCCCGCGCCCTCTGCGCTGTGTACTTCCGCGCAAGGGGCCACTTCCGCTCCCGGAAATTGACCTCTTTACTTGGAGTTCCGGCGTCGCCGACGTGCAGTCGCCCGGCCATTCGCAAGTGCAAGTTGTAAATGACGTATTGTTTCAGTATATGCGTGGTGGCTTCAGGACGGGGCAGACGGAGTGAGAGATGGGACTCGACCGGCGCTTGCACTCCGTTTTGCGAGCTCGTACTTTGCCTCGGTAACTCTGCCTTTGAACTCTTGTGAATTGAATTAAAACCATGGATGTGAAGTGTTGAAATTTTAAATTAAGCATTTGATCAGGAAAAGATCAAAACTTTCGCACATAAACAAACGGAATATATTCAAGGTGGTTCCTTATGGTTTTTAAGAAGAAATCATCTGTGGTATGAGACCATCATTCCAATGTTGGTATTGACGATGGATTTTGTCGTAGCCGAGACATCAGGTCAGGTAGCTAACCCTCCCCTGATGAAAAGAGGCGCAGCGGTTGGGAACAGAAGACGGTGCTACAAGTGGCGCGGACCAAAGTCTTTCCTCCCACAAAGACAATGTATAAGAATCGAGCGGAAAGCAACTAGCCTCTTACTGCTTAAATGCTAGTTTTGTCTCACTTTATTTTGTATTGTGCTCTTGACAGTCTATTAGGTATTTTGTAATTTGCACTTACCCATAACGTACTTACTTGAACTTCTACAAAGTAGTGTCTGTTTCATGAACGCATAATATTTATTTTCTTTATCCATCTAAAAAGAGTTATCAGGGATAAGTGGATGTGTTGTGCGAAGAATCCAAAGACTTTGCACTGTCAGAGGTGGCTTGTGAGCATCAACTGATGTCACAGTTCGGGAGGTCTTTGGACACTAGTAGGTCGAATTCAGCCAGTATCTGGAGGAGAATACTAGCGACCGACTGCTCTGATAGTTTTCTGTGTGGTTTCTCCGATCAACACCAGGCGAATGCCCGAGCAGTACCTTAACAAACGTGTCATGAACCGCGCGCGATCTTTCCTTCCCATTTCTTGTTCTATCCTACCCCTTACTTACAACACACTTACGTGAACTACACCACCCCACATACCGGGAGACTGTCCGGGAGCTTTAGGCTTCTCCCGGCTGGGAACGTTCCCCCTCGTGGGAGCTACCTGGTTGGAAAAAACACCGCTAGCCGCCAATAGGCCATTCCAGAATCTCACCATGCAGCAGGGGAAGATCACCGCCACCTTCCGGGCAAAAAACATGCACTACACTTTCAGAACTAATGAACTTGGTAGTTGACGCCAATCGATCAGTCAAAAGAAATCAAGGATTTTGTGGTTTGTACTTAGTAAGTTAATATCTACAAGAATGGAGTCTTATGGCTGTATTCTATCGTGGAAAAGATCTGAATACCTGAAGGTGGCGCCTGAACACAAAATGTTAAATCATGTATTTTTGATCAACTTAAACTGATGTATGACTGTTTCTTTGTATATTATTAATTCATTTCAGTGTTGTAATGCATCAAAATCAGTACACCGTGAACCACCCTCGGTGCCCGTTGGTGGTCACTCAAGTTTGCAACCACCTATACCATTTTTCAGACTACAGCCCATGATGTTCAGATTCAAGCCCTTTTTAAGCACCTCTGTATTGTCCGTTTCAAGTTCAACCAACAAATCAGTTCTTTATATCATTCACTGTTATCGTTCTTTGTTCTAATTTAAATTTTGTGCCTTATCCTTTTTACTCTACACGTCACTTTCTTTCTTCACGTTGCATTTATTTCTCTCTGTACCTCCTTTCTTTGTTTTCATCATTTCTCAATTGTCATCTCCATTTCTTAACACGATGTAGGCTAATTTTCTGTTGTTGCTCTTTAGGTACAGTCTTTCGCGAATGTCATTTCGTATCTGATCCCCTCGCACGTATTCCATCTGTCGTTGCGGCCCGCGCGCATAATCCGTCCGCCCGCTCGTCCAGTTCATCCTGTAAGCCGCGCGCTTTGGGGCGGCGCGTGGGGAGGAAGAAACGCGGCGGAAGTAGCTTTCAGGTCTAAGTCGACAAGCGCAATCTCGTGCGCGGGCTCACTGAGCCGCTGCCCCGCGCATTGTGGCTCTGACAGATTGTCCCAGCGTCTGAGGAAGCGCGCCAGCCGACCGGCTTTGTTTACATGTCGTCGACTCCGTTATTAATGTTGTCACGCATATAGGATATATTTGCCTCAGCGCTTATGCCTTCACTCGCCGTAACATGATGCGAGTTGCTTTGACGCAAATCCGAATGCGCAATAGACTCGCTGTGTATTGTAAACCGTGACATTTTACTTAAGAGAAGAATGGATCCAAAAATACGGAGGATGAGCTATAAATCTGATATATAACATTTCTACAAAATTTCAAAAATTCATAGAGATGTAATGTACTGTAACTGTGCATTAGAAGCATATTATTTTCTATTATATGAGATATACTGTTTTTGAAGATTGCTTTCTCAGAAAAAAATGCTGTTTTAGTTATGTACGAATAAAGTACGATTATAGTACGAATAAATTAGAATGTAGCTGACATTTGAGTGTGGAGGAGGGGCGGCGTTGCCACATACTGCGCGCTCTACCACGTGTTCTCAGCACTAACTAGGCAAACAGAAGAAAAGAATTTTGAGAAACGTGCAACAAGTGAAAGAAATATAATAAATACGCAACTTACCTTTTTTGTTGTTTTTCGTCGACAATTATTCCCAAACTTCAATATAACAAAGTAACCACTGTCTTAAATATTTATTTGAGAACGCTTCACTACACTGCACTACACTGTCAACAAACAATTATAGTGTCTTTTATCCTCCATCCCTTTCTCAATATTAATCGCTGTCTTTACGAGCCATTTCAGAGCATCAGCTATTCGCAGTACTATTTTTGAAAGCGGTAACGAGCATTCACTATTGTCTCTCTCTGTCTCTGTCTCTCTCTCTCTCTCTCTGTCTCTCTCTGTCTCCCTCTGTCTCTCTCCCCCCTCTTTCTCTCTAAGTAAGAACGAACATTTATACAATTTGGGCGGGATTGTGCTTTGAGTGGGGTGTCTTTGTCTTTACGGCACGAATCCTCGAGCGGTCTTGCCCGCGTTCCCCACTTTCTTGACACGTGACATGACAGCACCACGAAACGATACCAAGAGGCAGTAAAACTGTAATAACAGTAACTATAACAAAACAGAAATAATAAAAAATATATCAAGAAAGGTATAAAACGATTTTGACAATGACAAGTCTAACTACACCACTACTCAGAAATTCCGCATATGCCTCGCACTTTAAAACATAATAACCTCACACTCTACACTAGATTTCGCTCATCAAGTTAACCAAAACATTTGAGGCATGCGGTTCATTTGTTTTATTATTTTAGGTGACAATTGTGTGCAAATGCCGTAGCTCCCGATTCGCTGTTCCTTGGGTTACGTCACTGGCATCATCACGTGACCACGAAATGCCAAGTACATTCTAACTTTATTCGAACCTTAATTTTGAAGTGTAACGAAAAAAAATATGATATACGGCATCTTTATTTTACGGCATTGTACTGTCACGCATTGAACATGCATCAAATTTATTAAAAAACAGTTGTATTGTAAATAAAATACGTTAATTGGAGAATTTTCAAGAGGAAATTTATTGAATACCCTGTTTTTCTTTAGCAAACCTTGTCTTTCAGTAGAAATTCGTCTAATAAAATTTATTTTTCCACGCATCTGGAGCATATTAGAAAATTATTTCCTTGCTTTTTTACGTGTGAACCAATGATATTAAGAATTGATATGTTTTAATTAATCTCTCACGTAAACAACTGTTTAAAACCCAAGCAACAGTTCCGAATTTCTTTTTTTTTAAGTTATACTGTCTAAGATTTATTAGAAAATTCATTTATTACACATATTTGGAGGGTCCTCCAATATTCATTTTATTTGTTTTATGTCTTCATCTCTTCAATAATTGGAAGAGATTCAGTCATAAAATATTACTGCTTTTGGTTATAACGTTTAATAATTCCACGCTAGAATTATAAATTAATACATTTTTATTTATTACAAAATGTGCGCTTTAACGCATTTGGAGCATCCAAACTGCTGTAAACCGAAACATCATGCGCTTCATTTACTCCAAACACTCCTTTAATTCCTCTGGGGGCTACGGGCGTCCCGTAACTTCGTGATTCCACCACTCATTCAGGCTTCCGCTCGACTGCACACGCCACCCTCCTCGCCCTACCCTTCCTCACTCGTTGTACATCTAGCTGCGGTCGAAATATGATACGTAAATCGTAAAATCGCTGTTCATCTGCCTTCAGTAGGCATAAACGTCAGGGAGATTAATTATCTGTCACGGTTTTACAGCGGCGGCGCAGCAGAGCGCCCTGGCGGAAGGCATAAAACGAAAGTACAACGAGGCCAAAATGGAGCTCTTTATTTGCTCGGACAGCCCGAATGAGCGCTGAATCACCGTGTTCGAGACGGTGCTCCTCCGAGAGAAAAAGAGGAGAACGGGGACGGCGGATGGAGAATGAATAAGAAGACAGGGGATTTTGATGGCGAGGGAGTGAGAGACTGGTTTTTGATTGCGAGGAAATGAGAATGAGGATAGAGTAAAAGGAGCAAAATGGATAGGGATGAGTGTTTGCGGTGACATTAAAAAAGTAGGAGCTAGTGAGGTAAGCTGTGAAATCGATAAGGAGAGAAAAGACTGGACAGCACTTGGGAGTGGAGGAGCACTTGGAAAAGGATAGCAAGTGAAAATGAGTAAACGAAGAGACAGGAAAGAGGCGGTCACGTCTGAAGGAGCTAAATACGCGTCACGAAATAGGATGAATGACGAGTAATTGGTGATAAGGGACGAATTGAGAGAATGGTCGTCGTGAGAATCAATAATGGCGAGTGCCTGGATTTTTTTATAGCTGCGTTGAAACATTTACCTCATGTACACGTAGGCTTCCGCGACGCGAGTTCATTACTTCTAGGCTGTTCGGGTGACGCCGCGTCGTTAACATTTACCTCATTTTAGATTCTAAGAGAAGCACTTGCGGTAGTGATGACCACTCAACAAATATATCATTCAAATCAGCTTCGTCGCTAGTCATATGCAATAATTTAAATTACATTGTTCACATATCTGTATAATGTGCTTAGAAACAGAACCCTCCATTTCATTACAAGTTTTAAGGCCATTTTATCATAAAGCACTGACAATCCAAGGCAGACGAAGAGGAAAGGGAGGCAGCAAGGGGTAGGATGCCCGTGGGGGGGGGGAGAGCATCGGTCAGGGCTTTACGGCCCTTTGTGCCCCGTGGAGCTAAGCGCTGCCGTTTGCACGGAAGCGCTTTTATGAGTCAATGCGGGGGGGCTCCGAATAGACTTCCGCCGCAGCCGCCAGGGGCGCGAGTCATTCGCTGCAACAGCGCCCGTAGAGCTTCGCTTGTTTAAATGCTGCCGCCAGGGTCGCTGGGCGCCAGCGGCAGAAGACAGCTGTTGCAACGTGGTCTTCATGAGGCGCACGGTACTTATTCTCTCACGGGAAAATTTCGTTCGTTTAGACTTGTCCACTTGTTTCTGCTTTGTAAACGATTTATTAGCTGGTAGTGCTGTGAAGTGCTTGCATTTATGATATGTAAGTGTAAGTATTTTATGAAATAGTGTGAGATATATTTACTGAATGCAAATTAGAAAAAAATTCTTTAATACCACGACAGGAAAAAGTTACATTTCATTTCTCCCTCTTTAGCTGGTAAATTTTTCATTTCTTCCCCAAAAAATATTGCAATGTAGAGTGAAATATTTAAAATTAAACAAAATTGTGCAAAATTATCTCAGTGTGGCCTTAGTATTTGCTGACTCGCTTTAAATGAATCTAGTGTTTTTCATCTTTTAATTTCTAAGATAACATTGTCCAAATACTATATCCCTTTTTTTCGCTCCGGCTGATTATCTCCATCTCCCGTGATGAAGAAATAACGTATTGCTCAGTAATGTCTGACATTTTGACTTACAAAACCAGCCTCAGGATACCTACTATTCACATCAAACTATATAGTCAGTATGTTCTCGTATATCGTGTAGCACTTACATTGTTTGATTAATGTATTCTTTATCACAAATGAAGGATAATGTTAATTTACGGCGTTGTCTTGATGATTTAGAAAATGTGCATGATAGGCTGCCAGATAATATTAAGAATAAGATATTATAATGCCACGCAGTTTTTGGACAGATTAGCAGTTTTTCAGATATATGCGTGTAAACTGCGCATTATTTATGAGAATTCTCCGTGAAGGGCTTTACAGGTGCCTCCCACGTAATTTATATTCACAGAACGGTATTTGTACATTGTATGTTTTGATAAGCTGTCAGTAAACGTGCGTGTGCATCAATAATTCATGTAGCGGATTTGATAAGAGAAATACACAAACAGCGTTATTAAAGATGAATGCATTGATTAACATTGAACGACATGAATAGTGTGACGTTTCTATTCTAGATGATATGTTAACATGTTGAGAACAAACATTTATAGTTGTTTATGTTAAATTCAGTTGTGAACGAGAGCCATCCACATCGTGAAGGTTTTAAAATCACAATCATCTCACTCATTATACTCAATATAAACAAAGTGAGTGATGAACATATTATAGTGATATTCTCACTTATTTTACATAATGCAATATTTAGAGCTAATTTTTTTACAATATTTGAAGTGTGTACATTTGTGCAAGAAACTACCGTCTGAGAAGGGCATCAATTGATGTTTCTGCTGTCCCTATGACCGGGAGGTCCTAGGTTCGAGTTTGACGCCGCGAGTTCGAGTGAGCCGCTATCCGGAGAAGACTTCCAGCGTCCGACTGCTCTGAATCATAGTAGTCCGCGTTTTTTCCGCCAGGAGCCAGGGGAAGCCCAGAGAACAGCAACAGATGGGCCACGGACCGCGCGTGATCTTTCGTACCTCGTACATTCTTTTCTATCCGGGATGAGCCACGTCTTGGTCAATTGAGCTGACGTTTCGGCCATCTAGCTGTGGCCTTCCTCAGAGCTATACTGGTCCGAATGTATTGACTCCGGCCGCGGAAGCCTACGAACGCATATTTCCTACCTCTTCCTTACACCTACATCTACACCTTCAACTAAATGTGTCAGGAGATCAGTTGGAAGCACAGAGCTTGTTCTGGCTGGGGAGGTGCCCCGCTTTTGGGAGATACTTGGATGGAGAAAATCCCGCAAACCGACGTGTGACCGACGCTGGATGCCTCTGTGGCGACAGGAGGAAAACTCCGAGGTCTCCCGTGATACAAATGTACTACACCTACCAAGTAATGACCGCAGTACTTGTCGCGCCAGGCAACGCGAAATAATTAACTAAAAAAACAGTAAACTCATATCATATGGAAATATTGTGTGTACTACAAACTTCCTAAATGAAAATAGAATGACAGTTGAATTTTTGACGAGGATACACGTAATAATAATAATAATAATAATAATAATATTTATTATTATTATTATTATTATTATTATTATTATTATTATCCAATGTTAGTGACCTGTAAATAGATAATATGTACAAAATAATGCTACGACGTTTGAAGCCGTGACATACCAAGAGCCCTTTTCTCCCCGCACCCCCCGCTGCAGAACATCAAGAAAACTTGCGCGTTAAGTACTTGTACGAACACTTGTAAAAATGGGTTGGAAATAGGAAGGGAATTGAACACAACAAAATAGGCTTTTCAATATTAACCCAAAAAGCATCGAGGTATAGTTTCCAATATATAAAATGGGCAACGACCAAATTCTGGATGATAGGGGGAAATCTAGGAGAAATATAACCAACCACCTTCTCAGTCGGTGGCAGTTGGTGAAGAATATTGTTTGGTAATATTTAACTTCGAAAGTACCAGATGCAATTATCCTGTGTACAGTGCTGCCAGAATGTGTAGAAAGACTGGGACTTGGAATTTGGCCGTTACCCATTTGTGTCCGCAACTGTACTTGCAAATAAACGAACTCAACTTAACTAATTTTTTATATGTGAGAGGGATTCTTTTCTGAAAAATAAATCATTAAAAATATTTTCTTTCAAAGAAAGCTAAATGTGGGTTCACATACATACTACTAAAATATTAATTTTATGAATAAGAAAAAATATTTTTATATTTTAAACAGAACTGCACTTACAATCCAGCACTGTGTGTCAGTTCTTGAATATAACGCAAATAGTAGTTTACAGTTCTAATCGCTTCCATGCAAACAAATCTCACATCCTATTGAGGGGCAGCATCTGTGTATGGTAACTCCCGGCTGTATTCATTGTTCGCTGGAAGGTTTTATCTTTTAATAAATTTACTGTGTATTGATTTTAGAACGATGCAGAAACGTACTACATACTGTAATATCTGTCCAGAAAACCAATTCTGTTTTAATTAAGTAATTTTAGTCACATAAATTTCATTTTCCTTAAAGCCATCTGGATACTTTGCAATTTTGAAAATTGGACTTTTGTAATTGGAAAGGGCGACCGTATTTTTTCTCCATTGTATTCTCCCCTGTAGGTTGAAATGTGATGGTTAGCTGATAACCGTTTTTCGATAGGGTTGAGGTTCTCATACCATGCAATCACGTCGTTATCACCTTGCAATTAAAATATTTAATAAAAACACAAACCATCATGTACGTCAAAAAAAGCATATAAATAATTATTCGTAATTATGAAATTATGAAACCTATAATCAATTCTACACAACTGACTCTTGTCGTCTTTTTACAAAGAGAAAAAAAAGCTAGTGAAATTTTCGAAGTATTAGGGATTTCAACGAAATTGAGGCTTGTGTTAGTTTAAGGAGTTCTTTACGCTATCTAAGGACAAAGCATAGTTAAAATATTTGGAATCACTTTTGAGAACATTTTGAAAAGATCCATGATTCTCATAAAGTAGTGTCAAAAATGATTTATTAAATATCTTCTTCCAACTCGCAGGGTCTTGAATAAGTTGAGATCGATAGAAGATACCAATTTTGGTGAAAACGGTTTAGGCGCTGGTGTTGACTAAATATTTGGGCAGCAACATGTTTTGCCGAAAATAGATTATTCTCTATAAGGACCCATAAAACGCGGATTCTGACTTCCCAGTGTGATAGAGGAAGTAATATACTACATATGGGAACATTTATCATGGTTTTCATTACAAGAGCCCCAAATAAGAATTTTCTGTCAAAAAATCGCTGACTTCTGGCTCACGATTACAATACTCGCTCTTCTTCCAAAGTAAGGCGAGAAAGGATAAAAAAACATGTTCACAAATATTGCTATGGTAATATGAATATTTAATGGTAATATGATATGTTTTATAAATAGTGGTCATCAAAATCGAGGGAAAATTGTCAGAGCTCAAAACATGAGCCATTCTTCTGTTCAAATATTTCTGATTGCTCGCTCATCAAATTATGACCTCGACTGTAGAACGTGCTTAGTAAGGGAAGGAGAGCAGTGATTCGGGGCTTGATTTACACCATGGAGCTCCAACAGGGCTCATTGGCGCGGCGGGCGCGGCAGCTGTTGGCAGCCCTGCGCCTCCGTATCGGCGCCTGTGGCGGAGGAGGCGGCAGCGGCGGCGGCGGAGGGGCCTATAAATAATGCGCGCTCCAATAACAGCTCTGGCGGGCGGCTTCATAACGTTCGACAGGGCAGCGGCGCCGGCCAGCGGGAGTGGCGACGGCCTGGTGGCAGCTGTGAATGAGGAAGTGGAGGAAGCTCAGAGGCGGTTGTGAAGGTGGCGACGGCGGCTGTCGAGAGGAGGCGGGGTTGTCCAGGAGGCAGTGGTGGGTGGCGGCGGGCAGCGGTTACGGTCATCTGGCGGGGACAGGGCGACACAGAAAACAGCGAAGGAAAATACGGCAGAAGGGGGTTACGGAATACAACCTGCAGGTTGAGAGTGCCCTTGGCGGTGGGCAGCTGCTGGGCGACGGCGTGACAAACAGCTGCGGCAGCCGGGAGGTAGACGTCCCGCAGGGCCGACGCGTGCGCGTGGCGTGCTAAGTGGCGTGTTTGGACTAGCGTGAGTGCGTGGGTTGCGCGCAGAGTGGTTTGCGTCGGGGCCGTTTGGTGCGGGTAGTCAGGCGGAGTGGGTGGATGTTCGGGTGGAAAAAGTAGGCGAGTGTTAGGGTGGTTGTTCAGGCGTGGCCGCGGCGGCTCACAGTGCGGGGAGAGGCGGGTGGATGGGGGGTCGGTGGTTTGCGTTCGGACAATCGCGGGCGGGTTGCGCCAGACGAGCGTGTTGCTGGGTGGGTGCGCTGTCAGTTCAAGAAGAATTGGGCGCGGGTTAGTGCTGGCATGTTCGGCGGGGCGGGCGGCTCAGTGGTTTGAGAAGGTCGGGTGGATTGGTGGTGCGCGTGTCTGGTCGGGCAAAGGCGGCGCGGTGGTTAGACGGCCGTGGGTAGGTGCGTGGCGTTGCGTGGGTCGATGTTAGTTCGGAAGAGTCGGGCGTGTGTTCAGGCTGTGGGCGATCGGCCTCAGGCGCTGTGGGTGAGAGGGTGGTGGTCTGGTCGGACAATGGGGCGGCCGCGTGGCCAGACAGCGGTGTTGGTGGGTGGCGTGCGGTGAGTGTTAGTTCGGAAGACATGGGCGAATGTTAGGGTGGATGTTCGTGCGAGTGCGGGCGCGCCTCAATGGGTGAGAGAAATTGGTCACTGTATGGGTGGGTGGCGGGTGTCAGCGGGCGGGGTAGGTGGGTTGATGGGAGGGTGTTAGTTCGGAAAAGTGGACGTGTGTTCGGGTGGGCATCGGCTCAGGCGCTGCGGGGGGCGGGTGGGTTGGCATTCGGGTGGGCGTGCTTCCGCCCTGGGCCTCCGAGTGCCGAAGGGCGCAGCGGGCCGCCCGCGCAGCGGTAGGCCGCTAAATGAAAGCGGTCTCCCTCGAGACATCGCGCGTCTGATTTACTGGGGCCCTTCGAAACTTGCCAGTATTTTTGTCTCGCCTGTTCTCGGGACTTTCACCGGTCTCAGGGGGGGAGGTCAATATGCTGCGGGTTCGCGAGGATACAAGATTCAGTTTCGTTGTAGGGCAAGGGTACGGTCTCTAGAAACAGGCGAGTAAATGTGAGGTGTTGATGATAAAAGAACGAGAAGGCACGAACCGATCTCGTAAAAATGTCTTTGGAAATGTAATATCTTTGATAATTTGTGAGAACATTTCTTCTACATTGACTATCGTGCATCAAAAATAATGGGTTAAATTCATGGTATTTATTTAATTCAGATTTATAACACTACATAAATACTGTTATTACCGCCATCTTTCGACTATATGCAATAAAAGGAAGTGCATACGCACGAAACTGTTTCAGAATAAAACTAAATATAAGGAAATATAAAATGCTTTAAGTCTTAGGGGATGTGGTGAGTATGAAACATTGCGTGTTGAAAAGTAACAGTATTTTTTCTTACACATTGAATACAGCATATTCATTAATATTATTTGTATTATACCTGTTGGTTCTAAATAAGAGACGAGAAACTTTACAGAATTTTTCGTAAACATTTTATTGTGATAGCCCTTTGTTGGTTCTAAAGTACTATCCATTTCTCGAACTTGGAGGATATCAATCATGAAAAAACTTTGTCAGGTATAAAGTTGATGGCTGTTACTTATACCGACAAACAATGGTACACACTGTCGTCGTTTTTTCCTGAAGTTTAGTGAATCACCGACAAAAAATTTCATTCAAAAGAAACCCCTGTTTTTCTACTGATTTCGCGATCCCAATTCAAATATTTAGTGTTGCGTTTCGTTGGGAGACTTTTCAAGCTGCGCCCATTGAGTGATAAAGCTGCATTTAAGAAAATGGCACTTCAAGAAGGTAAACATACGGGATTCGAAGTGGAAACGTCTTACCACAACGCAGAGGTAGCTCGCTGCCCATTTCACCGACATCTGTTATCAATTAGCCAAGGCTTCGTTGACAAGGGATAGCGTATCGGGCTGTTGTACTGAAGTTTGCCGGTTCAAACCCGATCCAAGAACTAGATTTTTAAGGGCGAAAAAATACTTTGTACGCCTTCCTTCGGAGGGGAAGTACAGCCGGCAATCCTATTTGTAGGTTTGCTAAATGTAAAAGATCCTTAAGCCAAGAAGACGACTGAGAAAAATTCAAATAAATGGTGAAAGGAGCAAAGCGAAATTTGCGTGGTCAGACGGAAGAGCAGGCCCGAGGGCATGAGTTTGCTGCGTGAAATATGGCATCATAGAATTGAATTAGCACTTGCACAGCTGCATGGCGTGTTTTTGCTGAACATTTGAACTTGGTGCTCGAAAGCAACATGTAAGCTGCATTTTCACGAAAATGAAATTTTTTTCTTCGACAGCAATTACATCAAATGTCATTAAGTGTCCACACGTGTTTTGTTGATACTACTAAGAGAACGACTTAATGTTGAACATTATTAACGTGAATGGTTTTGGAATAAATGAAAAACGAATAATGAATATCAAGAACAATCGGACATTTTTCTTAATAATGTTTTCATCATCAAATTCGCGATTTTGAAAATTTTAATTAGCACTATTCCAACGTATTTGAGAAAAAGTTAATTTCGCAACAACAGTCTGTTAATACTGAATAAAATCGAAATGTATGAAACATATTGTTGATTTGTAGAATATCTGATTAATATAGAGTAGGTTTTCTAAATTTCAAATTTCATATGCTCGTAAAAATATGGAAAGTACGTCTAATAAGTTACATTTATTTAGCAGTGAACCAGCAAATATACTTCCAATGCAACCAAACTCATAATAATTTTATTTTTTAAATAACTTTTTACACAACTTATATATAGTTTATTAAAAGTCGTCTTTCTCACTGGCTACTGAACTATTGAATCAATTTTAAAACATGTCTGGATCTACAGAATACAACTTTGGGTACAACAATGCACTGTAGCCAACTCGAACCTAGAAATACTGCAGTGATTTCAATCAAAACCTTTAAGATTGCTTGCCAATGACCCATGGTTTGTTTCAAATTATATATTGCACAAGGACTTCATTGTACCCACAATACATTAAGAAGTACAATTCAGAAGCCAAAAATATTACAAATGCCTAAATAAACCAATTACTTAGCAACTAACTAGTCAATAGATGAGACTTGAGAAGATTGTGCAGATTTCATCCTCTTGGATGTCTTAATAGCCTCGATCATCAAATGCAATTTATGGAATCAAACCGAAAATTATCGTATTTTTCTTGTGATATCACATTAATAATGTATATAATTTATATTTGTTTACTTCAGAAAATGAATTCATGTAACATTGTGAAAGCCCTGCTCCGTTAGATACCATTGTAAACTTTTGTCAATAGATTTGCCTATTCTTTGGATGTTGGACAGATGGACAGATTGCAAATAAAAAAATTTATAAAATTAAATATTTAATTAATAATTAATAAACTATTTTTTTATATTTTTGTTCCCAATTCTGCGATGTTTGGTTAGTAATAATATTAATGCCCTCGCGGTTTAGCTCATTGGCCAGCATGTTCATTTTCCATGACGCGACCCCGGGTACGATTGCCGGTCGGGTTAGATAATAGTTTGCGTTTTCCTTTCAATGTCCGTGAATATGTTGCTGTGTGACGATGAGAAAACTCACTTCTCAGGTTGAAAAGACCAGGATATAGCGTAAAGATGTCTTTGTGTTAACCACACGTACCCCTTAAACCCATGGCCGCGATGCCGGGACGGTGCTTGTAGGCCTTAGCCCGTTTGCGGGCTGCCACACAAAGTACATACAGAATATTATTATTATGATTATTATTATTATTATTATTATTATTATTATTATTATTATTACTATTATTACTACTATTATTAATTATAATAATAATTATTAATGGTGCAGACGGTTGCGGCAGCCGTCGACTGCGACGAGGAGACTGCAGGTTCGAGTTCTTTGTAGACATGGTCGTATCTGTGACTGTCCCTTCACCCCGCATCATCATTCATAATCACCTCATAAACCACACTCCAAGGTGTAACAACCTTGTCGTACTGAGGGATACAGTTAAAAAGCTGATCCTGGAAAAATTAGACACGTTAATCGTGTTGCGTGGTCAGTAATGGCCTGTACGCCAATAATATTAATAATAATAGTAATAATAATAATAATAATAATAATAATAATAATAATAATAATATGTAATGGAAAGGTTGAAATCCGTGTTCGCTCTTGTGTTGCAGCCGCCGTTTCGTCCACCACGGCGGTGCTGCACGGGGTCGCGCGGCTGCCCTGCAACCTGCGCCCGCCCGTGGCCGGCGACCGCGTGGCGCTCGTCATCTGGTACAAGGGCGGCACGGCGTCGCCCATCTACAGGTCAGTACCCTCCGCAACACACCTTTGCTTTGACTTAGCTGTGGTTAATAGTAATGCAGGTGCCTCAGAATAAACGTCACCAACTTCTAAGGCATTTAATGGGGTCGAAATGATCACTTTTTGCCAATGATCTTGTAGTGGGAAATTGCATTGCAACGAAGTAGTGTGCATTATGTATGTGGCATGTGTTCCTGAGATTTGGCAACCTACATGCACAACAGGTTTGTCTTGACGCAATCAAGGAGATTTACTGCACTTGCAGGACATGATACTGTGACATTATGTGATGTGCGTCGCACAGTACTGAAGGATTTTTCGTTGCGGCGTTCATATTTGAAGTCTGTCTGTAGGCAGAAATGAGTTTCGGTAAAGCTACCTAAACTCCCAATCTGGTGGCGACGAACATTGATAACATTGTACAAGTATTCACTATCCCCAACTCTGGTTTAATATTTAGAGAAATGAAGTATTACATTTTCAATTTTAATTTTCTTAATTTCATTCCAAATAACTGTTTAAATTGATGTTTGTCCTCTTATTTGGCCTGTCAACTAAGTTCAAATGTTTGTGTGTCTCTTGCAATTTGCTTTCAAGGTTTGTTTAACACAAGCATTTCTCCAATACTTTCAAAGATAAGATTGGTGTTTTTAGGGGCCAAAAGAACTATGCTTAAAAAGGGGTCCTGTAAGCTGTGTAGTTGCCAAACTTAATTTGTTTCTTATAATCTGTAACATTATCACCATGCAGATCTGCAATTGTTTTAGAACCACTTACATATGTATTTGTGAGCTGGTTGTTATCATATCATGTAATTAAATTCGAGGAATTGAATCCATGTAATTAATATGAATTAATATGAAGTGCAGATCAAGTACTCTATTTTTTTTAAATATGTGCAATTGACAATGTCTCAAGAGAAGCGAAGACATTTATAAGTCTGGTCCAACGACAGTTTTAACTCAAGAAGCTGAAGCCAAGCGCTGTGAGGTCAAAATAAATAATACAAATATTTTTCTTCAAAAGAATTTTAAATCAAATATACCGTTGTTCGAAGAACAGAAAGTTATTGATCTCAATTAAGGTAGTGGGGTGGGTTTCAGCTGTGGAACTCTACTTAAACTTTGCCCTGAAACATTACTCTGAAGGACGATCGCGTGAAAGGGTAGGAGAGCGGTCGATTCAATCGCTGTACGTCAATCGTCAACGTCACCCAAT
Source organism: Gryllus bimaculatus (assembly GCA_017312745.1). Taxonomy (NCBI): domain Eukaryota; kingdom Metazoa; phylum Arthropoda; class Insecta; order Orthoptera; family Gryllidae; genus Gryllus; species Gryllus bimaculatus. Next base: position 1,624,558 of record BOPP01000005.1, on the reverse strand, counting down.
CTAGCTCTACCCCTGTGGTTTGATCCCTGGTTTTATGTTGAACATCGCATTGAATAGCATTTGAGAGATCGTGGGAGCAGAACTTCATTGCGCAGGATATCAATGAAGAGTTATTTTGAGTTGTATCCCCTCCTTTTATTTAAAAAATATCCACGAGCATTTCACGAGTATATGATTTATCTGCTTGAAATATATATTACTCTTGCACTGGACGGACAAAAAAGCTTTGATTGCTGTGAACGTAATGGTATATGTTACATGCGAGCGAAAAACAAAAACCTTTTTCAATTTTCTACTTGTTTACATTACATTTCAAAAATAAAATTTTATTTTCCTTTACATTTATAACAATTTTAATTTTGCACTTTGTTTCCCTTGTAGATATTTATAATAAATGAGTCATGCATATTAAAAATAAGGAGTCGAGTACATTGTTTAAATTTTAAAAAAAGTCGTAGAATTAGTACCTGCTTATTGAGCTGGCGTTTCGATAGTTTTAATGTATTTTACGATATTCTGCCATTTCAGGCATCAAATTACGTGATTGCTTTTCTCAGTCTTCTAATTTTGTTTAAGAAAAATCCAGTGAGTGTTCAAAATTTACTTAACAAAATCTTCTACTTTATAAAAAGATTAATTATTAATCAGTATACCGTGGTCTTTTCTGGTTCAATTTACCGTGGCGGAATTAGAAGGTTCACTTTTGTAACAGGTAGGATTTTGAAAATGGTTTTTCATCCAGTGATACTGAACGATTTCTCTATGTTCACTCACTTTCTTTTTTTCATAACACTTTAGAGGTGTGCAAATTTGAAGTTTATATACAAAATTGATAATTATCTCCGTCGTATTTTACTACTTAAGAGTATCGAAATAGTTCATTTGTTTGAAAGTCCAGAGTGCCAGAAATAATCGAAACTTACTTGACCACTCTCTGAATACCTTAGCAGCGTTTTAGAGATCTTTTTTCTCTACAAAAGAGCGACGTGATTCGAATACATCGAATCTTCTCCCATTTCCTTAAATTTAGTGCCGTTTCTCCCGCTGGACATCGTAAATCAGACCTCGGTTTCGCTCTGGAGCAGTATTCCTGCGTTCGATTTCTTAAAGAAGATGTGACTTTCTCTGCGTCCTAATCTTGCTCACGTGTTAGAAACTTACATCAGTGTGTATGTAGAAAGCAGTGCACACATGCAATGAAGCGGCACACCGGGCCAAGAAATAGGTGCCTATGTGGATCTAAGGGTCGGGACTCGGCGCTATCGTTTCTTCCTGCATGTTCAGCAAACGAACTCGGGCGCAAATGGGTTGTGAGGCCACTATCGAAGGCTGATAAGGCAGAAATTAAGCCCGTAATTAATTCAGTAAGAGTCTTCGATTAACTTCAACATTTTAGTAAAGTATGAGAAGGAATATACTGAAACACAAATTTAAAAAATAGCATTACACTTTATTACTTTTAAAAACAATCATTGTATAATTATTGAGTGTTCTATTAAAATAAATAGTAAATTCTCACTGATGACTATTCCTATTTTCATTTGTTCAATAGTGTGACATTGACGAATAATGAAGGATTACAATACGGCATTAAGAAGTAGGAGCCAAGATAAAGGTGGAAGGGCAATGTCAAGATTACTGTATTATTTTACCGAAAAAAGATAACGTTGTTAAACTAAAGTGTTGTAAATTACTGAAAATATAAACAATTACTATATAATTCTATTGATAATTAGTTTTACTTCTGACTAAATCTATTTAATACACACGAAATAAATTATAATATGTAATAATTGCTATCAAACGTAAACCTTCCCATTGAAGAACAAAATGCATCTGGTGAACACATCGAGCTCTGAGCCATGTTTCCCGCTGTACCCTGGCCGTAGCCCGCGCGACAGTATCTTCTTCACTCTTGCACCGCAGTGCGTGCGAGGAGCGGCGCTCCGCCGTCTGTTTGTGCACGTGGAGCCGTTCGCCGGTCCGCAAGCGCTCTCCGCTTTGCGAGCACCCACCCCACCCCTCACCCCCATCTTCCCGCAGGCGCTTGGGGTCAGCGCGCCCTCCGCCCGCCCTCG
>BOPP01000005.1:1597449-1609708 GCA_017312745.1 Gryllus bimaculatus | reverse complement strand
GTGTTGGCCGGAGGCGGTGTTGGCGGAAGGGCGGTGTTGGGCGAGCGGTGTTGCGGAGCAATGTTGGCGGAGACGAGGTTGGGCCGGAGATAGTGTTGGCGGAAGCGGTGTTGGGCGGAGGGTGTTGGCGGAGGGTGTTGGCGGAGGGGTGTTGTCGGAGGTGGGTGTTGGCGGAGCGGGGTTGTTGGCGGAGGGGGGTGTTGGCGGAGGGGTGTGGCGGACGGGGTGTGGCGGGAGGGGATGTGGCGGAGGGGTGTTGGCGGAGGGGTGTTGGGCGGAGGGGTAGTTTGGCGGAGGGGTGTTGGTGGAAGGGTGTTGGCGTGAGGGGTGTTGGGCGGAGGGTGTTGGCGGAGGGGTGTTGGCGGAGGGTTGTTTGGCGAGGGGTGTTGGCGGAGTGTGGCCGGAGGTGTTGGGGAGGGGGTGTTTGGCGGAGGGGTGTTTGCGGAGGGGTGTTGGCGGAAGGGTGTTGGCGGAGGTGTGTGGCGGAGGGGGGTGTTTGGCTGGAACCGGTTGTTGGAGGAGGACGTCGTTGGCGGAGGCCGGTGTTGGTGGAGGTGGTGTTGGCGGAGGCGGTGTTGGCGAAGAACGGTGTTTTGTCGGAGACGTGTTGGCGGAGACGGTGTTGCGGGAGGACGTGTTGGCGGAGACGGTGTTGGCGAAGACGTGTTGGACGCGAGACGGTGTTGGCGGAGACGGTGTTGGCGGAGACGGTATTGGCGGAAGGGGTGTGTTGGCGGAGGCGTGTTGGAGGGAGACGCATTCTGGAAGATTACGGTGGGTGGAAAGATACTGTTTTGGCGCAACGGGAATGGAAGTGAAAACGACGATAGCCAAACCAGTAGTTGAGGAGGGAAATTAGTTTTGGTTGAAAGCGGTTGTTGTTTGGGGGGGGTTTAGTTTGGCGCGGGAGGTGTTATGGCAGTCGCTATTGTTAGCGGAGTCATAGTTGTTGGCGGGTCGGTGTTGTTGCGGAGTCGGTGTTGTTGGCGGGAGCCCCAGTTTTTGGCGGAAAAGCCAATAAAGGCGGAAGTGGGAGTAAATTGAAGGTATGACTGTGTCGGAGGAGCCAGGCGTTAAAGAGGAGATGAGGCGCTAGAGGAGACGGGCAAAAGGAAGGGGTGCAAGTCGTGCGAATGGAGAGAGGACTGGACGCGGGAGCCGCAGTATGGCAGTGGGAGGGTGGTGATGGAGGAGGCGGCAATGGTGCAGACTTCTGAAAGGGGAACTCTTTAGGGTCAACTGCGACGTTCCGCCTCTTCGAGAAAGCGACAGAAACCCGATCTTTAGAAGCGTTGTAGGAAACCGATCCAGCGCCATGAAAATCCATATCCTCTCAATCGTCTGGGGGGCGGGAGGGTGTTATTGGGAACATTTTTCTGCTTTCCTTGTGCAAAGAACCCTGGTTCTGGAGATGGATTTGAAAGAGAGATGGATCTGCCGTAGATTGTAGGTTCAAACCAAGGATATTGAAACTAAAAACTTTTCATCACCTTTTTCCTTCAACATGCATCAGTTCTACATTTTACAATATGAAGCATTGTGCATCATATCTAAAAAATCTTTTTTTCATTCTCTAAAAGTTCCCTGGCTCTACTAGGATTATTACAAGATTATAGCAATGACAATTAGTAATAGGGACAAATTAAATTCAAACTCATTAATCAGTTTTCGAAATATAATTATTTGAAAGAATAATAAAGCGTTCTCGAAACTGTATTGAAATTTTAAAACCAAGATTGATTCATACTTAAAATTAAATGAAGTCTATTAGAGAGTATTATAGCAAAACCTTAACGCTTATTGCTTCGTTTTATTTTGGAAAACAAATCGGTTGAAGGTACTGTGATAACTTTCGATTTTTGAATTAGATTACGCTTGTAAGGTATTTAATGGAAGTTGTAAGAGAAGATTGTATTTCTGCAGAATGTTCTACAAATCGACGGAAATAAATTAAAATTGAACGCACGTCTAAACAGAATAAAAAGCAAAGGTTAGTATCGAGGCAAATTCCACAGGGAATTTAATCAACAAACAAAACGGATCAAATGGAAATTTTGTTTTTTCATTTTTTTTTTTTTCCGCTTCCTCAAGGTTTAAATCCCCCCGGTTTTTTTTTTCCACTACCACCCCTCAATTTGGGGGCGGGGGCTGTATTTCTTACGAGTTCTTACCATAAATTGTCATTAAAATCGATGTTCGTTATAAGGAGTCAGCATAAAATTTGAATTTAGCAAATCCATCTTGTTTTGTTATGGGCTGTCATGACAAGTGATATTGAAAGTAATTGACTACTGGTTTAGAACTTTAAATGCATAGTACATACAATTAAATCTTTCTCTCCGTAGTGATCGCCTGATTACTACAAAAAGGATAGGAAATATAACTCCGAAACTACATGTAAAATACGTATAGGTAGAGCATAGAAAGTGGTATGTTATTAATTTGTTTATTTACTTTAACCTCAGCGTACATTTCCGTTAGAGATTTGCGATTTTTATCAGATTAATAAAATACGTGGTGTAGTAGTAGATTCAACAGTATCCTCACAACGATGACTGCATATTAATTCGTTACTATACATGTCATATATAATTTTACATCATTCTTCTTTGTTTGAATTGCAGAGTAAACATTCCACATGACATTCCATGTTTCATTCATATTTTGTAATATAACGACTTAGATTCAACGTGCAAGGAGTTAAGGCAAAGCCGCGGCAGGCAACTCACGCTTCAAGCGAGGGGAAGACCTCCCGATGATCGGGCAGCAGGCGTTGTTGGCCGCGCGGCACTGGAAGGCGGCGCCCAGGTCCCGGCGCGCGCCAGCGGCCCCACGCGGCAGCATGCTCTGCGCAGGCAGCTCCTCCTGCTTCCGCGCCGCCCCCGCCGCCTGCCTCCAGCGCCACGCCGTCCGCCACCACGACCACCTGCGTCGCCGGCCGCCCTGCACCCACGCGCGGCGCGCAGATCAAGGAATGCTCTCCCCCCTCTCTCTCCTCCTCTCTCTCCCCTCTCTCTCCCTCCTCTTCTCCCTCTCTCTCCCTTCTCTCTCCCATCTCTCTCCCTCTCCTCCCCCTCTCTTCCCTCTCTCTCCCTCTCTCTCCCCCTCTGCTCTCCCTCTCTCTCCCTCTCTCTCCCTCTCTCTCCTCTCTCCCCCCTCTCTCTCACCTCTCTTCTGCCCGTCTCTCTCCCCTTCTCTCCCTCTCCCTCCATCTCTTCCCCTCTCTCTCCCTCTCTCTCCCTCTCCCTTCCCTCTCTCTCCTTTCTCTCTCGTCCCGCCCCCGCCGGGCGGCCGCGAGCGACATCTGTTGCGTAATTGATGGCCGAAATCCGCGCCGCCTCGTGAGGAAGCCATTCGTCTGTCGGCGGAACGGGCGACGCCGAGACGAAGCGCCCGCGAGTATTGTGGTGCGCGGAGGTTGGAAGTAGTCGTCCAGACAGATAAATTAATTTGGAAGCGCGAGATAATGAATGGCCTCGCAATTACCGCTAGCCTGCAATTCAGGCTGTGATTTGTAGAGAGGAGGTGGTCCTTATTCATTATCTTTGCTAAATCCGCTGTTTCCGTATCTTAATGCCGGAGGATTTCCTTCGGCTTCATACAAAGCAGTTGTCTTCGTAGAGTTTCTGAGAGTTTTCCGATTTGAGTGTCATCTTTAATCATCTTCGCCTATCTTAAATCGATGCTGTAAGCTTTGCGGTACGATTTGTTATGATGGTGCGAACGTCGTGAGCTGGAAGGAACGGAGAATTGGAAGAAATTAAAATAGTTCGCAGCCTTGACTCGTTTTAGAAGAAGGAATTTGCAAGGTTTTAGTAATGGAACCGCTGGTTTATAAAACAATTATTTGGGAAATAACCGCATAAAGTAGTAGAAATGATAAAACAAAAGTTCATAATAGAGATTAATAGCAAAGAAGACCCATTTGCATTTCACAAGAAATATCTCTAAGCATTTTTCAGAACCGCTATATCTTACATTGTGCCATGACATGTGGGCAAAAGTTTTGGAAAAATGATGGCAATATTTAGTGGTGAAGTTGTGGGTGCAGCGCTGGTAAATGAATATCAGAGTTGTAATCAAGTGACTGCTTCTTCCTGGTTCACGTACGGGGAGATAACTTCCTTTCGTTGTATTGAGTGGGAAAGAGGCGGATATGCATTATATTTATAATAATAATAATAATAATAATAATAATAATAATAATAATAATAATACGCTTCATTTACATTGGGCATTGAATTTATTTTTCAAAAATATCTCCAAATTGTCCACGGTAGCGGCTATTGCCCCGAAAAGTTACTTCAGAAAAATTCATTTAGCAAATAAATTGATTGTAAATGAATTATGTCAGTGATTACTTTGCAGCATTTCTTACATAAACTCTTTCTCTACATTTTTAGCGCTTGACACAATGCACTTTTATGGTGCAAAGCAACTTACAATTGTGTCAGAACTAGCATATATTTTTCACGTGTTATTAATTTGAATTTGTTTCTCTCGATGTGCCAAAAGCAGGCTACTGGCAGGTGACTGTAAAATTGAATGATATCTCGTTTGGGAACTTCGCTTGACGTCAAATGACGAACAATCATTTAGTGCGAAAACATACTATAACAATATCAACATAATATAATTATCTCGTGTTTAAATTCGTTTTATTGTGTGATAAATTAATTTATACAGATGAAATACAGTGAAGTCAACTTTCCCGTTATTACAGAGTTCATTACGTCATCACATTATATTTTGACGTGTGTCGAAAATTTTAACAAATTGTCTCACTACTAGTGTGGTGTGCGTCGTCTGTGGTTAACAATCACTGCGGTTCTGAAAAATGAATTTTCTAGGGAAACAAAGAACGGAAAAAGTTTTAGATTATGAGAGAATGCTATTAGATGTAATGTTCCTTAATGGACAGAACTGTGAGTGGTTTTAAACTTTCAAAATATGACTTTGTCTGGCGCATACATTCTACAGCCCTAACAAATAATATATTATTTATATAGATGTCTCAGGAGCAAGCGTTAGGGAGGTCAAATATTATCATTTTTTGCCAATGAGGAGGTGGTAAGAAATTTCATATCAAGAATTTTCATGTGGCATTTGGAATGAAATTTCAGGAATCGGTGTAATGTTCGTCACGTTTCGCTGTAACGTAGCCAAACTGGTTTTGTGGACGCACCGAACATCATTGCTTGAGAAGTCACCTAACAATCAAGAAGCAAATACGAGATGTGTAACATTTAAACATGGCATGACATTTCTTACCATATGATCTGTGGCAAAAAGTTATCTTATTTGACATCTCCGCATGCCATAGAAATATGTAGCATTTATTTTGAATACTTGTATATACGGTACATATCTCTACTACAGTCCGAAATATGGCGAATTATCGAAATAGCCCGTTAATTTGATGTAGTAATCAGTTGGATTAAACTGTATGATGCTGAACTGATTATTTCGGACATATGACTTATGATGCTGAACTGATTCTAATATTGGTATTAGCTGCAGGCCTAAAGCGTCTTCTATGTTGACAATAAGTATTTTGGCATAAAAATGCGTCGTACGTTATGCGCAACGCAGACTAGAGGTTTTTAACCTAAATCGCAAAGGGCAAAGTCATCTTGGCCTAACTCGGAAATTCCTAGCAAAGCGTCTCCGGGGTTATCTGGTAAGGGTAGGTATCGGACAAATACATAGTAGTACTACAGATTGGCACAACTTTCCCGTATTAGTTATCTACTTCCATTGATCTCGGTTATATGCGGATTGGCCATTTGCCCTTGCCAGCTGCCATCTATTGCCTCCCAATTTAAATTATTTTAAAAATTTTCTTAATTTTTCGGTTTCCCATTAGTAGAGCTGAATTATTATTTTGAGAATTTTAAAGAACAGTAAAACCTCGCCCTAAATGACAATTTCTTTTAAAAATTTGGAGCTGATTTTAAGAAAAAGGTTACGCGTTTAAGCGTTACTGTAAATGTGAAATTTGAACCTTTCACAGAAAACTATTGTTTCTGAAAAACTTCATATGAAGTCATTTCAAGTACGTCCAGGCACGAATGCAATAATGTTCACAAATCACTGGAAATGTGCATACGCTGGAAATGTGCGCTGAAAAGCCAAGAGAGAGATCATTCAAAACATAATATTAATGGTATTTTGCAAGAGCCCCGAAATGAACTTTACTCGAAATATCTTTTTAAAGAGTGCAATTAGCACTACCCCTTCGAAAAGTTTGAAGAAAACTTTTGGTATTGTTTTTGAGAAAATGGCGTTTGAGTGTTTCTGAAAATGAGAAGTTTTGAGCTAGTTTTCACGGAAAACGGTTGAGTTTTCGACAAACTTCATTTGACATTATTTAAAGCACATGTATATACTCATAAATATAATAATGTGGGCAAATTGCCGCTAGTGTAAATATTATCAACATGAGAGAAGTTAAAAAATTGCATTGATAATGTAATTTTTCGAAAAACAAAAGAATACAGCAATATGGTGTCTATGTCATCTTATAGAGGACATTTAGCGCTATCCCTACTAAAAGTTTAAAGAAAAAAAATGAAGTCGTTATCAAGAAAATCTTGTTTTGCAATGTTTTTGAAATTGCACATATTGGTCCCAATATTGCGTGAAAACTACTAAAATTTAAAAAAAACGTACATGATCTTAATGAAAAAACTCACTATGGCGAACAAATTTTATTTGAAAGAAAAATGTCTATCTTCAATTTTGTAAGAAGACGCTCGAAAAATTTTGAAATTTTTTCGAAAATTTAAAACTATACATAAAAATTGGACTTATGCCATCTTTATAAATGTATGTTACTCTATTTTTACAATATTTAAAGAAAACATTTGAAGCCAGTTATGAGAAAATTTTGAAAATTTCCGAAGGGCTTCATGTAAAGTATCCCCAAATTTTTAAGAATGTTCTTCAAAATTTCAAATATTCGACTCAAGGCAGATAGACAGGGGTTTCTTAAATTTGAAAACAAACCTTGGTTTGGGCGCAAGTAGTGTTCACAGACACTAGACGGATGGATGGATGAACGGACGGACAGACGGACGGACGGACGAACGGACAGATGGACAGACAGATGGACGTTAAAAAAAACTTTTTCGGTATCAGGGGCCCAGAACTTGTATTTCCGTTGAGATATCGATTTTCCGCAGCATTACATAACTTTTCCTTTGCTACGTACGTTACTCCGCATATGCGTTAGTATACGGTAAAGTAAAACCACGAAATACGAAAGGCAGTAGAACGCGAAACGAAATGCCTTCAGTCTCACTAGTCTTACTCTGATTCATGTACTACATCACATAATATCTGTAATTTATTGTCGCCGGAACGTTTTTCACGTGCCTTAGCCATCCCGTGTGGAGTAATGTGCACTTCATCTGGCTAAATTGTACAGTATGTTACAAACCTTGTCCAACTTCGGACTTAATCCACCCGTTTTGTATAACGCGTACATTAACTGGCTAGTTAGCAAATTATATATGCGGATATTGTAACATTTATAATTCAATCCCCCATCGTATCTTATAATGATTCGTTATCTAAAAAATATTCAACTAGATAATGTCTACCCTAATGTAAGTAAACTCGCTATACATTAAATATGTGATATTTCTGTGTCGCTAATGACCTAATTGTTGCAAAGTGCTATAAAATAAGTAAATAAATTTAAAAAAAATATTGTTAAGTCGATGACATAAAATTAGCTCATGGGATTGGTCAACATAGATAAAGAAACAATTAGTTATATCAACGTTTCGAAATATTTGATTTCTTCATCATGACTAGAGTACAAAGATAACTCAAAAATGCATGAGGACAACAAACTTAAAATTTAACACTGCAGAAACATACACGCTTATAAACAAAACAATATAGATAGTACACACCTTGCTAAAACACACCCAAGTCCAGCCTTATTTCCATCCACCAATTCCAACCCCACATGAAGTGGCTAAAGTATGTGTGTCCATCCCACGATAAGTCTGAATCGGGCCACAGCCCGAACCGCAAATGAATGAGAATTGGTTGAAAAGAATGAACCACGCGCTTCAGCCACTCCATGCCACTTCAACCATGTGTTTCCTGTTTAGTGCATGTTAAAACAGCAATATAACCAGACAACAACATTCTGAGGAATACTAGTGCAAATGTATCAAAATTAGATATGTTGACAATATTTGTTATTTATTGATTATTATTATTTCTCCAAAGTTAAGAAAATTGTTCTAATGTTAAATTTCACAAATGGTCGTGATTTCTACAATGTTAAATCGATGACATGATTTATTTACCCAACCATTAATGAAAGTATACCGTGAGATTCATTAAAAAATGAACTTGAATTTTAATCATTAACTGGAAACTGGAAGTAGTTAATTTTGGAAGTTTCTTATCTTTACACTTGAAATATTTCTTCACTTTTCACGTTTGCTCGAGACGTCTTAAGAACCAATCTTACTTATTCTTGCTTTGATAAAAAACATTGATCCTTACGTTATCGCATATAACTTGTGGGCAGCTACTTTTGATTGAAAATTAATTGAGTGTAAAAGTGTCGACTCGCATATTAGTTCGAAGTATTTTTTGTTAGTACGAAGACTATTATCTCTCTGCATCAATCAAGTCAATATACGAGTCTGTTACTTCAAATGTGCAATGTGGGCGCATATCATAATCTAAATATTTAACGAAGTTGAAACCTTTGAGTAATGAGGTCACACTGGAAGCGTGGCAAGGTTTTCGGAGGTCCCGGTGCGGAATGTCCCAATGGGCGCAGTAACAGCAAATGCTAAACATGAAATTTTGAATCTATTTTCGTAGGTAGGAAATGTAAATTAGATTTAACCATTTAACTATCAAATAAATCATTCTCTATTTTAGTCTTAAAATTCTGGGCATCAAGATTCCCATCTCTGGGATCCTATTTTCAATATTAGTTTTGTAAAATTTTGTCTGTCAGCCTCGTGATACAGAACAGGAAGTAGCAGAACAGGAAGTTTTTTTCATTTCAAACAAACAGAGCAAATTGCTCAACTATTTATTCTGTACATTTGATAATTTTATAGTCGCGTAGTTTAAGAACAAAAGTTTTGCGTCGAGTTTGGCACCTGGTGGAGAGGTGAGCGTTGGTCAAGACGCTCAGTTTAATACCAAGTGCGTAAATAAAAGCAAAGGACGCGCTTTAAATCACCCCTTACTCAAAATTGACTCATTACTTCTACATTACTTGATTTTTGGGAATAATTTTTTCATATCCAATTCCAGAAATAATAAAATATAATCTTAACAAATATTGGTTTAACTTGAAATTTCCTTCTGGTTTTTACTAAGAATAGCTTCAGCGTCGCTTTCAACAGAACCCTTTACTAATAATTAGATTCTGACCTTATTCGGGCCACGAGCGATGTGGTGCACCGTTTGAATCAGCCCTGCTGCTACACCGCAAAGATGTTTCGGACGTTTTCGAGAATTCTGAGCAATAAAATTGCTTAATCCCGTGTGTTTCACTAACGCAGAGTTAATCCGTATCTTCACGGAATCACAAAGAAAAATTAATGTGGACGATTGCGGAAACCACGCAGAAGAACCGGGTAGCTCCATAGAATTGGTACCACGCCCTTCCAGACGCAATATGAATTCTCCCGCCTCACAGCGAATCTCCTTCCCATTATTCACAATTTATTTGTTTTTTGGAAATATCGCATGTATATTTTTACTAGAAATACTTTCAATACCCTTATCAACAGAGCCCTTTATTGAGTATTATCAGGTGACTTTATTCCGGGTCCCTGATTTTGGGGGTGATGTGGTGCTCTGTTTGCATCAGCCGCACTACTACACTACAAAGAAGTTTCGTATGGTTTCGAGAATTCAGAATAAGGCAATGCTTAAACCGGTGTATTTAATTAACGTAGGATTAATCCAGAAATCCGGCTTTCTGCAAAATCACGAGGTGAAATTAATGTGGAAGGTTCCGGAAACCACGCAGAAGACCCGGGTCGCTCCATAGAACTGGTGCCACGCCCTTCCAGACGCAATACGAATTCTCCCGCCCCACACGACGTGCCCCCCTCCCCTCCCCTCCCGTCCTTCCTGGTTTCATTCGCCGCCCCTGTTGACGGTCCCCCCCCCCCCCAACCGCTCGCTCCGCCGCCAGCCCTTTATTCAAGAGATGAGCCCCGCCTCATTTCCCGGATGACCTCATGGAAGGAAGACCTGATAACTTCCATTCATTGCACCTGCCTGAATGCGACTTGCCTGTGCACGTAAGCGTGAAAGGAAGCTCGGGAGACTTCATTAAATTAGTTCTGCTTTCTGTGCCACACTTCGTCTTTCAAATGCAATCTACGGCGTTCTGAGCATCACGACTCAGAGGATAAGGTTTACAATGGAAACATATTGGCGCTTTTTACAATCAGTTGAGATAAAAGTAAACTTGAGAAAAACGAATTTATTTAAGAAAAATAGAGACCAGTCGAGGAGTTATATATTACTAGTTAATCTAAGAAGTAGTGTATTGTATTATACAAATGCATTTTATTTCTCATTTAGATACTAGAGGTTTAGACAGTTTCGTTTGAAATCTTAGAGTATGCTCTAAGATGTATCAAAATAAATGTCATGTATTGTCAAAATAAAATACCATTTATCAAACATTTAGATAAATCAATTGAAATCGTACCTTTCCCATTTTTATAACCGTTCTCTATCAGATAAAAAATAAGAAGAAAATCGGTAACATTTGTGTCTCTGAGACTTCAAGTTGTAATGTACTCTCAAAAAATAAAATATCTGTTGCAAATTCAATGGTCCACGTCAGCAGTGAGATCGATTATGAAATATCAATTTTTGGGAAAATACTGATTACGGTTTAGCCCCTAGCGTTGTTTACAGGCGGATGGAAGAACGGGTGGAAGGACGACTGAGGACCGTTGCAGAATAAAATAGACTAATCCACGAGGAAACTAACTGCATGAAGTATTTTCCGTAAACCGTGCCTTGTATACTCTTTATTTCTGTACCGAGTTTGTAAAAAATTCCTCCAATAAACAAAAGGCATGGATGTCTTTTTAAGAAACCTACATCTTTGGGCTCCACTGAAAAAATTAGTCAACACGATAATAAGAACTGGAGAAGAGAGCGTGTTAGTAATTAATTTGAAAAATATTTCGACATTGAAAGAGTGTATTTCGTGTTATTTGATAGTTTGTAAATTTAAAATATTGGAAAAATTTATCAAAATTAAATGTTCTTGTGTGACAGTGTTGTATAATATACTTTTGTAACATGACATATTTTAAAATGTTAGAGCAACTGTAAAGAGCTTTCTTGCGTTCAATCTGCTTCCCTTTGGGTCTGTTCTACTGGTTAGGCGACACAGCGCACCGCAATCTGATCATCTATCACCTCATAGGGCAATGAAATCAAAATCAATAGATTCTTGTTCGCGCGCAGCTTCGTGCTGGGAGGGGCGGTGCAGAATAAGCGGCACGGCAGTGCGAGTTCGCGAGCAACAACGACGGCGGCGCACTCTGTTGGCGGAACGAGCAATTACTGGCGCTTGCCCCGCCCTCTGGCCTCTGGCCCCACGCACGACACCCCACGCACAGTGGAGCATGGCACGCTTTGGGAATGTATTTCATTTCAAAACTAGCGTAACGATGTTTCAAAAATGAGTTATGAAATAATTTGTGAGAAATAAAGTAGTATATACTTCCTCCTATTTATTTATAAGATTTGGTTCATGTCGAAAGATATTTAAACGTTACTCTTAGCAACATTGTAGTATTACAAACCGAAGAAACCTACTGCCATGTATTTGATTTTTTTTTAATGGAACAGTTTGTATTTAATTCTTTTTCGAGAAAATATGTATTACATTTTAAGAGTTGCAAATACACGAAGTAGAAAATTGTCGTTATTGGATTACTTTGTCGCTTATAAATAACTGCTCTATCTTGCATTTAGTTTTTCTTCCTCACGAAAAATTGTCTAATAGTTGACTAAGCATTTTAGACATTGCTGTGTGTCTTCTCATTATTCGTTACATCTCTTTCTCTTTCAATACTTCACTTTGTCATTATATTTGCTCTAAGTCCCACATTTCGTCCTATCTCGCCCTTCCATTTCCCACCCTTATCTCCCAAGGCCATTTCCTCCTTTCACCCTCTCTCGTTTTTCCATTTTATTTCTCCCCTTTTTTATATTTTCCTTTTAATTTCCC
>BOPP01000005.1:1559547-1597424 GCA_017312745.1 Gryllus bimaculatus | reverse complement strand
GTATATCTTAATTAATACGTATGCAGTGTTTTTTAAAGATGAAGTACTTTATTGTTATTATTTTAGGCTAAGTGTGTCATTTTTTTCAAACGCGGATATAATCAAAAGTGATTGAACGTTTATCCTTAGAACTTGTTATTTAGAAGAAAAGGAGGGCCTAAACCGCTTTACTTTAAAGAGCCCATTGTGATTAAACTAATTTATTTAAAATACTGTTGTTTATTTAATATCTCGCCTCGGCCATTAACGATTTCAGACGGACTTTAAATATTTGCAGGTGTCTGGGGAAATTTCATCTTTTTCGGCATTTTTGTATACCTCAATGGTATTTCAAGACGTTTCACGAAATATAAAGTGGGAATCGCTGCCATTTTCAGATACGTATCAAAACACATTGTTCTCACAAAAGAAGAATCATCTTTTACCGCGTATCTCATCACTTACAATGTGTAATCTCTTTTCTCGAAAGTATGGACTAATTGCTCGCGTCTCCATATTACTGTAGCTGACATCATTCATTCTACGACTTACTTGGAATTTTCCTCGAGCCGGTAGCGTCTAGGCTTAACGTGCGACGATTGGCAGGATTTTTCACAGCTAGCAATTCAAGCGTGGTCTGGCAGGCAAATTTCAGCAGGGATACTGATAGACAAGACTTTCCGTGGTTTCTCCGATCAAAACAAGCGAATGCCTGAGAGAACAAAATACCCTCTACAAACGGGCCACGGGCCGCCCGCGATCTCACCTTTCCTCTTATTTCTTTCCTATTGCCCCCTTACACACACACTAACATGCACTAATTTACCTAACATTTAACACACGAACAACTGTAACACTAACTACAATTTCACTAACATTACACAACAACCAATTGCAGGAAATACGGATCGAAAGCTTAAGAGCTTGTCCCGGCTGTGGAATACTCTGGTAGGGGAAAATCCCGCTAGCAAAGTTGGTCGTGCCGGATCTCGCCATGCAACAAGGGAAATGTCATTTTCCACCTTCCGGAAAAGACATGTATTATACTAATGGAATAATTTGTTCCTGGTAGTTTAGCATGTCCGAATCACAAAACCATCACTGAAAGTCAATCATACTGGGAACAAATCAAGTAAATGATACAAAATTCACGCAATATGGAAGTTTCAAATGCTCCTCTCGCAAGCTATCACAAACAATTTTGTTTACAAATTTAAGTTCTCGTGAAATTCAACGGCAACAGGGTCGAGAGTTCTTCGCGCCATTTGAGGGAGCGGGCGCAGGCGCGTGTCTCCACTTCGGCAGCCCGTTGTTCTCGGTGGGGCCGAGAGCTGTGCGCGCTCGCTTCTTGCGGAGGCGGTCACGGCCAAGGCTAAAGCCTCTACCGCTCGCCTCCGCGACGACGCCGCCGACCACCCGCCGCCGCCCACGCCGCAGCCCGCACGCGCCACGCCCCGCCACAGCCCCCAACGCCCCGCCCCCGCCACGCCCGCCACGCCCGCCACGCCCGCCCCCCGCCATCGCCCGTCCCGCCCGCTCCGACGCCCGCCACGCCCCGCCACGCGCCCGCAAGCGCCAGCCGCACGCCCCGCCACGCCCCGCCAGCCCCGCACCCCCGCCACCCCCCCACGCCCCGCACGCCCGCCCCCCCGCACGCCCGCCAGCCCCGCCACGCCCGCGCCACGCCCGCCACGCCCGCCCGCCCGCACGCGCCCGACGCCCACGCCCGCCTGCCCCGCCACGCCCCCGCCACGCCCCGCCACGCACGCCCGCACGCCACGCCCGCCGCCACGCCCCGCCACCGCCCCGCACGCCCCGCACGCCCCCACGCCCCGCGCACGCCCCGCCACGCCCCGCCACGCCCGCCACGCCCGGCACGCCCCGCACGCCCCGCACGCCCGCCACGCCCCGCACCCGCCACCGCCCACCGCCGCCGCCCGTCCAGCCCACCACGCCCGCCACGCCGCCAGCCGCGCCCGCCACGCCGCACGCCCGCCACGCCGCACGCCCCACGCCCCGCACACGCCCCGCACGCCCGCACCGCTCCGCCACCGGCCCCGCACGCCCGCACCCCGCACCCGCCACGCCCCGCACGGCCGCCACGCCCCGCCACGCCCGCACCCCGCCCGCCCCGCACGCCCCGCACGCCCCACTCACCACCCCCCCACCGACGCCCCGCCACCCCGCAGCCGCCACGCCACCCCGCCACGCCACGCCCCGCCACGCCCCGCCACCTCAGCAAGCCACGCACGCACCGGCAGCGCAAAGCGAGCGCGCCGCCCGCGCCTCCACCTCCACCTCCACCCCACGCCGCTCGTCGCTCCTTCCCTTTGTTGTCCGCCTGTCTGCTTCGGTGCTCTCTCGTGCTGACGTCTCCTGGCCTGTTCAGACTCAAGAGGAATACCGTCTCAGGGACTTAAGCATGGCCTCCTGAGAGTATCTTCCGATCTTTTCTCTCTCTCTTTCTCTCTCTCTCTCCTTTCTCTCTGTCCTCTTCTTCTTCTCTCCTTATTTCTCTTTATCTCTGTTTAATCTTGTCCTTTTCTCTTTTCTTCTCTTTCTTTCTCTGTTTCTCTATTTTTTCTTTTTCCCACCTACCATTTTTCCTCTTTCTATCTTTCACTTTCTCTTTCTCTTCCCGTCTTTTATCTTCCTCGTACATTCTTTCTATTTCACACCATTTCTCTCTACTTGTTTTCATAGTCACTCACTTCCTTTCTCGTTTCCCATCATTGTTTCATTCTCTCTTCTTCTTCTGCCGTATCCCACTCTCTAAGTTCATCACGCATCCTAGCACCTTCCGTGCCCTGAACTCTTTAAGGACACCTGATCGGTTGCATGCAATTAGACACGTTTACTTTAATCCTCGCTCCACGTTTCACTGTTCCAGAGTTCGCTTCCAAGTTTACTGGTTTATGAATTGTCTTTCTCCGACAAAGCTACTAGAAGTCTTCTTAAATCGATCATTACTATTATGAATGATGTCATCATGCCTATTATAATAATGCGCAATTCCGTTACGATACAACCATTTGTTCACCCCCAATAAAACACAAAAGATGCTAAAATTAATTAAGTAATCATCAAATATGGATTTTACTTGTTTTGGGTAAATAGCTTGCTATATTGATCTGTATTTCCCACCTTGCAATGCTCTCATTTCATAAGACGCATGGTAAATTAACATTCCACACTTACTAACTATATAATAATTTGTCAGAAAAAATCACTGAAAAGCTTATACTTGGTATGTAGGATACCAATTCTCGGCATAAAAAGTAAGATAAATATGTTGGTTTTTCTTAGACGACCTACTTCTTGCGTATGCAATTGTTCCAAGATTTTCTTCCTCATGTGACAACCCTATATTCCACCCGTTATTTTTTTTGATCTTATTTACGTACAAGTCTCTTTTGAGGTGCACCTATTCCATGCATTTGCTTCACTTCTCTCGTCCTCAACTTATATTTGTGCCATTTCTTCACTTAGACACCGATTGTATTCCTGGCACGTTCCGACCTGATTAGTCTACCCGTCCCATAACCCGTTCCCGTAGCTTTTCTTTCCTGAATGGGCATCCAGCTCTTATCAATATAGAATCGCTCTTTGAAGCTATATGGTTTGGCCCGCCGACCTATCTTATTCTGTTTATCAAGATATTTGTTCTTTCATCTCGCATATATCTGCACGCTATTACACTTTTTTCTTAATCGATGCTTCTTGTTATTTCATTACATCTGTTAACATCCTTTTTGACTTAGACTGCTAAAGTGCAGTATTTGGCTTCTGCTTTTGTGAGTCAATGTTTGAAATTTCTCTCCATTCTTCTCATTTATTGCTTAAAATTGTTTTGGATCCAGGAATTTAAGTTGAGTCATATTTTGGAAAATGATCTTTGAATTTTGATTTGTTTTTTGCCTAATTCGGTACCTAATGCTTTGCAGCGTTAAATGTAAGAGGTACTAAGTCAGCTCTAAAAGGGAATATGTATTGAATTTCACTGTATATTTCCTTTTAACACAGTGTAATTTTGACTCAGTTATGCCTTTTCCTTACTTCATTGTATTCTAGAAAAGTTCTCAATCTCTCCAACTAATAATTTTTCATAATTAGAATAAGTTTCTTAAAATATGTAGTAATAATTATAACATCGCATAAACAATTTACATGATGTATTTAACCAAACTTAATAATCTTATTAGGGAAGTCTATGTAAATTAATCTATAAAGGGATATTATATTTCCTTTGAAGTCGTGCCTTACACATCGAAATAACAACACGAATATTGATTCCATAAATCCGTGTGTGCTCAGAGTTATATTGGGCATCGAAAATGATGTACTAATGATACAAATATAGCAATCCAAAGGTTATTATTATTATTATATTATTAATTAATTATATTAATCATTATTATTTATTTGATATTTTAACATTATTTCGATCAGACATGTTCTTGAATCCTTACCCATGCTTCAGTGCATCGTATATCATGGATTAATGACGGGAAATTAAATCGTGTCCATCTCGTGTAGTACTGTACAGTACGGATTGACTCATTGATCTGGGCTCAATATATTAAATAATTGGTAAACAAAAATTGGTAATCGATACCTATTGGATCCATAACTATTATTGATTCTTATAATTTTATTAACGATAGCGCCCAAATATAATGATATAAATATTGTATCAACTTTTCCAATACGTGTCTCTAGGTAACGCAGCTCAGAGCTCACATCTCAATCACACCTAAGTCTGCATTGACGCTTGGCGGAGGGGGGGGGAGGCGGGCGTGTGACGCAGGCAACGGGGCCGGGCGATCGGCGGCCGCCGGCGCGCAAGTAAACGCGACGCTAAATTAAAACGGATTTGCGCACAATTAACGCGGGCAGCGGGGCGGCGCAAGCGGAGGCGTCTGCTGGGCTCATCAATGGAGGCTCACCGGCTGCAGCGCGCGCAGCGCCTCTCTTGTCTCGACGCCCCCCCTCCCCCCCTCACACCATCGCACAACCTTTTCCAATACTGTCCGAAGGAGCTTCCGATGATGAGCGACGCAATAGAAATTAAGAAGAAACATGAAGAAGATGGAGGCCCGCCTCCCCCCCCCTCCCGCCAAGCGGCAATGCAGCTTAGGTGGTGATTGAGATGGTGAGCTCTGAGCTGCCGTACCTAGAGACACGTATTGGGAAAAGTTGATTACGATTATTTATTATCATATATTTGGGGCTATCGTTATAAAATTATAGAATCAATAATTATTATGGATCCAATAGGTATCGATTACAATTTTGTTTACAATTATTTAATATTATTGACTCCCAATCTCAATTGAGTCAATCACAGTACTGTACAGTACTACACGAGATGGACACGATTTAATTTCCACGTCATAATCCATGATATACGATGCCACTGAAGATGGGTTAAGATTCCCAGAACATGTCATGATCGGAAAATAATTTAAAATATCAAATAATAATAATAATGATAATAATAACAGTAATAATAATAATAATAATAATAATAATAATAATAATAATAATAATAATAATAATAATAACCTTTGGGATTGATACATTTTGTATCATTAGTAATCATTTTTGAATGCCACAATATAACCTCTGACACCACGGGATTTATGGAATCAATATTCGTGTTGTTATTTCGAATGTGTAAGGCACGATTCAAAAGATAATAAATATCCCTTTATAGATTAATTTACATGAGACTTCCCTAATATAGATTATTAACGTATTGGTAAATACACATGTAAATTGTTTATGCGAATGTTATAATTTATTACTACATATTTAGAAACTTATTCTAATTATTGAAAATATTATTAGTTGGAGAGATTGAGACTTTTCTAGAAATACAATGAAGTGAAAAGAGCATAACTGAGTTACAAATTACACTGTGTTAAAAGGAAATATACAGTGAAATATCAATACATATCCCTTTTAGATGGACTTAGCTACCAATCTTAACTATTTAACTGCATCAGCATTAGGTAGCGAATTAGCAAAGAAAACAAAATCAAAATTCAAAAGATCATTTCCAAAAATATGACTCAATACTTAAATTCTTGGAATCCAAACATTTTAAGCAATAAATGAGAGAATGGAATGAGAAATTTCAAAACATTAGACTCACAAAAGCAGAAGGCAAAATACTCACTTTAGCAGTCTAAGTAAAAAGGATGTTACAATGTAAGAAATGAAAAGAAGCATCGGATTAAGAAAAAGTTGTATAGCGGTTGAGAATAATGGCGGATGCAAAGAAAAAATGTCTTGATAAACAGAATAAGATAGGCGGGGGGCCAAACCATATATAGCTCAAAGAGCGATTCTATATTGATAAGAGCTGGAGTGCCATTCAGGGAAGAAAAGCGTACGGAACGGGTAATGGGGACGGGTAAGAAATCAGGTCGGAACGTGCAGGATACAATCGGTGTCTAAAGTGAAGAAATGGCACAAAATATAAGTTTGAGACGATAGAAGTGAAGCGAATGCATGGAATAGGTGCACCTCAAAAGAGACTGTTACGGTAAATAAGACAAAAAAATGAAACGGGTGGAATATAGGGTTGTCACATGAGAGAAAACTCTTGGAACAATTGCATACGCAAGAAGTAGCGTCGTCTAAGAAAAACCAACATATTTATCTTTACTTTTTATGCCGAGAATTGGTATCCTACATACCAAGTATAAGCTTTTCAGTGCATTTTTTTCTGATCAAATTATTTATAGTATAAGTTGGTAATGTTAATTTACATGCGTCTTATGAAATGAAGAGCATTGCAAGGTGGGAAGATACGATCATATTAGCAAGCTATTTACCCAAAACAAGTGAAAATCCATATTGATGATACTTATTATATTTTAGCATATACTTTATTGTGCACAATGTTGTATCGTAACGAATTTGCGCATTATTTTTAATAGGCATGATGACATCATTCATGAATTAGTAATGATGATTTAAGAAGACTTCATAGTAGCTTTGTCGGAGAAAGACAATTCATAAACCAGTAAACTTGGAAGCGAAACTTGGAACAGTTGAAACGTGGAGCGAGGATAAAGTAAACGTGTCGTTATGCATCAACCGATTCAGGGTGTCTTAAAGGTGTCAGGGCCAACGGAGGGTGCTAGTGATGCGGTGAGACTAGACGAGTGGAGTACGGCAGAGAAGAAGAGAGAATGAAACATATGGGAAACAGAGAAAGGAAGTGAGTGAATGAAAACAAAGTAGAGAGAAATGGTGTGAAATAGAAAGAATGTACGAGGAAGATAAAGAAGGGAAGAGAAAGAGAAAGTGAAAGATAGAAAGAGAGAAAAAATAGAGTAAGGGTGGGAAAAAGAAAAAAAATAGAGAAACAGAGAAAGAAAGAGAAGAAAAGAGAAAAAGAAAGATAAACAGAATAAAAGAGAAATAAAGGGAGAAAGAAGAAGAGGAACAGAGAGAAAAGTGAGAGAGAGAGAGAAAGAGAGAGAGAAAGATGGAAGAATACCTCTCAGGAGGCATGTCTTCAAGTCCCCTGAGAGGTATTCCTCTTGAGTCTGACAGGCAGGAGACGGTCAGCCGAGAGAGTCAGCCCGAAGCAGACAGGCGGACTACAAAGGGAAGGAGCGCGAGGCCGGCGTGGGGTGGAGTGGAGGGTGGAGGCGCGGGCGGCGGCGCTCGTTGCGCGTGGCCGGGTGCGTGCGTGGCGTGGCGCTGGCGTGGCGGGGCTGGCGGGCGTGGCGTGGCGTGGCGTGGCGTGGCGGGCTGGCGGGCGTGGCGGGGCGTGGCGGGGCGTGGCGGGCTGCGGGGCGTGGCGGGGCCGTGGCGGGGCGGTGCGGGGCCGTGGCGGGGCGTGCGGGGCGTGGCGGGGTGGCGGGCGTGAGCGGGGCGTGGCGGGGGCGTGGCGGGGCGTGGCGGGCGTGGCGGGGCGTGCGGGGCGTGGCGGCCTGGCGGGAGTGCGTGGCGGGCGATGGGGGACGTGCGGGGGCGTGGGGGCTGTGGCGGCGGGGCGGCGGCGTGGCGGGCGTGGCGGGGCGTGCTGCGGCGGCGTGCGGGGCTGCGGGCGTGCGGCGTGGGTCGTGTGCGCTGCGCGCGGGCGGCTGGCGGCGGTGCGCGGGCGGCGTGGCGGGCGTGGTCGGGCGCCGGTGCGGGGCGTGGCGGGGCGTGCGGGGCGTGGCGGGGCGTGCCGGGCGTGGCGGGGCGTGGCGGGGCGTGGCGGGGCGTGGGGGGCGTGCGGGCGTGGCGGGGCGGTGGCGGGGCGTGGCGGGGCGTGGGCGTGCGGGCGCGGGCGTGGGCGGGGGCGTGGCGGGGCAGTGGCGGGCGTGGGGCGGCGGGCGTGCGGGGCGTCGCGCGGCGTGCGGGGTGGCGGGCGTGGCGGCGGCGCGGTGGCGGGGCGTGGCGGGCGTGCGGGGCGGGCGGGCGTGCGGGGCGTGGGGGGGGTGGCGGGGGTGCGGGGCTGGCGGGGCGTGCGGGGCGTTGGCGGCGGCGGTTGCGGGCCGTGGCGGGCGTGGCGGGGCGTGCGGGCGTGGCGGGCGTGGCGTGGCGGGGGTCGGTGGCGGGGCGTGGCGGGGCGTGGCGGGGCGGTGGCGTGGGGCGTGGCGGGGGCGTGGCGGCGTGCGGGTGGCGGCGTGGCCGGCGTGGCGGGTGCGGGCGGCGGCGCTGCGCGCCGGAGCGAGCGGTAGAGGCTTTAGCCTTGGCCGTACCGCCTCCGCAAGAAGCCGAGCGCGGCCAGCTCTCGGCCCCACCGACGGAACAACGGGCTGCCGATTGGAACACCGCGCCTGCCGCGCTCCCTCATAATGGCGCGAAGGAACTCTCGACCTTGTTTGCCGTTGAATGTTCACGAGAACTTACATTTGTAAACAAAATTGCGTTTTGTGTAGCTTGCGAGAGGAGGCATTTGAAACTTCCATATTGGACGTAATTTTGTATCATTTACTTGATTTGTTCCAGTAGTTTGATTGATTTAGTGATGGTTTTAGTGATTCCGGACATGTAAACTACCAGGAACAATATTCCCGTTAGTATAATACATGTTTTTTCTCGGAAGGTGGAAATGACATTTCCCTTGTTGCATGGCGAGATCCGGCACGACCTACATTTGGCTAGCGGGATTTTCCCCTACCAGGTATCTCCCACCAGCGGGACAAGCTCTAAGCTTTCGATCGTTTTCCTGGCAATTGGTGTTGTGTAATGTTAGTGAAATGTGTAGTTAGTGTAATTGTTGTAGTGTAATGTTAGTGTAATGTAGTGCATGTTAGTGTGTGTGTAAGGGGGAATAGGACAAGAAAGAGGAAGGTGAGATCGCGGGCGGCCCGTGGCCCGTTTGTTAGGGTACTGCTCAGGCATTCGCTTGGTTTTGATCGGAGAAACCACGGAAAGCTATCTATCAGGCTATCCGCTGCTGAAATTTGCCTCCAGACATCGCTTGAATTGCTAGTGTGAAAAATCCTGCCATCGTCGGACGTTAAGCCTAGGACGTCCCGGTCAGAGGAAATTCCAGTAGTCGTGAAATGAATGATGTCACTAAGTAATATGGAGACGCGAGAAATAGTCATACTTTCGAGAAAAGAGATTACACTTGTTAAGTGATGAGATACGCGTAAAAGATGATTCTTCTTTTTGAGAAAATGTGTTTTGTACGTTTCTGAAAATGCAGCGATTCCCACTTTATATTTCGTGAAACGTCTTGAAATACCATTTGAGGTATACAAAAATGCGAAAAATATGAATTTCCCCAGACACCTGCAAATAATTTTAAAGTCCGTCTGAAATGTTAATGGCGGGCGAGATATTTAAATAATAGCAACAAGTATTTTTAAATAAATTAGTTTTAATCACAATGGCTCTTAAGTAATGCGGTTTAGGCCCTCCTTTTCTCTTAAATACAAGTTTAAGGAAAAACGTTCAAGTCACTTTTGATTATATCCGGTTTGAAAAATGGACACAATTAGCCTAAATTAATAACAATAAAAGTACTTCTATTTTAAAAACACTGCATACGTTATAATTAAGATATAATTCTGATGAATAGATTGCGTTGAGAAAAAAATGTTTAGGTTTATGAAGACGTGGACACATTCCAAAAGACTGTTTATCCTTCCCATTATTTGGTTTCAAATAAATCGGACGTACAGCTAATTTAAGCCGAGTTAACATATTCTTTGTCTTAGAATGATGAAAATAAATTTTGAAACGTTTTTTTTGAGAACTGTTTGAAATTATCCTAAGAAATAAATCCAAAGGACATCTAAAAGTTAAAAGATGATTTTCGAAGTCACAAGTCTGATAAGACAGTTCGGAAAACATATATTTTGTGGGACATACTGTGTACTGTTCAATCACTAGTATTGTTCACAGACATGTGATTTTGATTGTGTAACGGTCAATATATGGGACTGTTATTAGAAAGTTCGCGGTTTCAATCCTGATTGAAGGTGTGGAAGGGCGAATAAATGCTTCGTAGGCCTTCCTTCGGAGGGGAAGTGTAGACGGCGGTCCCATGTTGTAGATTTACCGCTTGTAAAATATCCTACAGCCTAAAAGAAGACTGTGAGCAAAATTGTAAGTCACCCTGGTGATATCTCTTTTCTCTGCTAGACAGTGTGCTAGCGTAATTTGCGTGATCAGGCGGAAGAGCTGGCATGTTGGCCTGAGCCTCGCCACATGAAATAAGACATGATCTGAATACAACACGAATTGAATTGAACGTTTAGACGAAGAGTCGAGGAGACAATTTTAACAAATAAACACTTTTCCAGTATCAATGAACCTCGAAAGGTGTATTTTAATCGAAATCTCGCGGTAGATTTTTGCCAACATTACAATACTTCCTCTTTATTTCGTCTGAGAGAAAGTGTCGACAGTGAGTAGCGCCCCGCAGGTGACGTGGACGCGTGGGCCGTTGTGACAGGAGGCCATGCCGCGGAGGCCGTGCCGCAGGCGACACGCCGTCGTGCCGGGGCGGCCATGATTTATTTATCCGCCTTCGCGCCCGCGGCGGAAGTCACGCAGCGCCGACGCGACGCGGCCGGGAGCTCGATACAGCCTCCGAACGCCCCCCTTCCCTCCGCCCTTTGATCCCACCCGCGCGCCCTGCGTCCTCCGGCCTTCGCAGTTTTTACTCGAAGGCTAAGAAAGGAAACAGCAAAGAAACGCTGGGAATCGTATACGTTTATTCGTTCCTACTAGGTGTTCCATCCATTATGGTGTGATAAAATCACAATTACTCCATATTGTTCTGAGTGTATTTGGCATTTTCCTATCGCTAATTTTCTCAAATACATTTGTAGGTTGCAGACAAGGCAATAGTGATGGGATTTTTCTTCAATTGAACAAGATGTTTTGCGTATCACCGAGTATATCCGGCAATCCGATATATCTGGATTAGTTAGATAAATGCCATTTCCTTCTAGTTTTGCTATTTTACTAACAACATATTGGATGTCCAAAAATATAAAGTCCATGATTATGAACAGCAGTGGGTTCACATCCTGACAGCGGCAGTGAGGGTATTAAAAATGTTAAAGTATATTGCAAGGATCATTCTGCGAATTATTTGTAATGAATGTTCTTCACTTTCTTGAGAGTATGTACAGTCGTAAATGTATCTGTTTGTTAGTTCAAACAATGCCACTCAAGGCGTGGAAAACACCGTCGTCGTGGAACCGTTTATAATAAAAAAAATAAGCCGTCAGATGCTATAGAAGACTTAGTACGAGTTACTTGTTTTAGTATATAATCAACTTACATAACAAATTCAATTTCTTATAACAATTAATAAGTCTGTTCTGTTATATGATTACATAGTTACACGTTGGAAAATTCCTTGAATACAATTGTAATAGATCACGTTCTTTGACGTTCTTGAGATTATTTACAAGCATAAAATATGTGATGTTGGAAATGAACTCAAAAACTTAATATTTACTGTATTCGTACATAGTTCTTAAATACCTGTGTGGTAAGAAATGTCATCAAACTATTTATTTGGAATACTAATATGCCCTCCTCTTGAAGTCCTTCACTGTAAAAAAATTAAACACAAGAACAATAATATATTTAAATAATAGACGAAAATTGATTTTCTTGCTTATCTAAACTCCAGATACAAATCAAGTGTAGCTTACCGTGCATATTCTGTAACGAAGTATAGACGACAAATACATTACTGAAAACACATTTTATTAAATTTCTCGAAACCAGATCGCAACCTCTCAAAATGTCTGGATTTTAATTTTGCTGAGGCCGATCTACCCGCAAGTTTGTTAACGAGAATCAAATAATAAAAACATTCTTAAAATATGAACTTCATGGACAAGGCTTATAGTCACATCTTAGAGCAGGTTTGGCTCATGTCTTGTGGCGCCGTGAACTGAAGGATGAGTCTTTATGTTCCGATTTCTTTCAGATACATCTTACTCTGCCTATAGAATCCGCCATTCGATTGGTTGATTGATTAGTGATTCCAGGTGCGTCAATGGCTAAGGGCATTTCTCCCGTAAGTGTAGTGTATTTTTATTGCGGAAGGCACCGACTTGCGTCGGCTTGCAGGAATTTTCCCCAACCAGATATCTCCCACCAGCAGGGCACCGCCCCAGCCCGTAACATTCCCGGCAGTTCCCAATAGGTCTTGCGATGTGTATAGTACCGTAGTGCATGTGAGCGTAAATGTGTGTGAGGGGGGAGGAAAGGACAAGGAAGAGGAAGGAACGATCGCGCCCGATCCGTGGCACTACAGATCAGAGCGGACGGCGCCTGGAATTGCCCTCCAGAAAGTGGCTGAACTCGATCTACCTGATAAGTTTATTTTTTAATATATTTATTTTTAATTCGGAAGTACACAGATCAGTTTACATTACTTTGTAATATGTATTGTATGACTTACAACTCTCTAACTACAAAAAGGAATAGTAAGCTACAATCTGTGCCATCTGTTCCCAATTGTTGGAGAATATGTTTAGGAGAGCGCTGAAAGGGTAATAGTTTTGTATTGGTGTTGGCGCCCCGATAAGCTAGTGTCGCAAGTGCTGCCGCTGCCGGCCCGGCCGCCCCTAATCGCGCGCGCGCTAATCGCGGTGGGCGTGGCGGCGCTGCGGCGGGCGCCGTTCGCGCGGAGATCATGCGAGGGGCGGCGCCGCCGGCTAATTGCGCGTGGCCGCAATCAGGGCGGGCGGCGGGGTGGCGGGCGGTGGGGCGGGGCGCGGTCTTTGTTGTCTCCCTGGAGGGCTTCCCGGGGCGGTTCCTCCGCACACAGCATCCGCCGACCCCTCCCTTCCACTACGCAACCGCAGCGCTAGACACCGGCGCGCGGCGGGGTGGTGGCGGGACGTGCGCGTGTGGGGGCGGTGGGGCGCGGTGGGGGTTGGGGCGATGGGGGCGGTGGGGGGCGGGGGTGGCGGGGGTGGCGGGGGCGGCGGCGGGCTGGCTGGGGCGGCGGCGGGGGGGGGCGGGAAGCGGGGCGGCGGTGGCGCCGTCGGGGCTTGCAGCCGGAGGAGGCAGCGCCCGCTATTTGCAGAGGCCGCGAGCACGAGACGGCTCCTCACGGAGGACCTCGCCCCTGGCGCCGACGGTTACGTGGCCCCCACTGCCCAGTGGCCATGGACGATCAAACTACCGGCTTACGAAATCTACTTCCTTTTGGAAATGGAAAACTTGGCTGGTGGAATAATTATTAACATATTTGGCTAATATATAGCAAATAATAGACGAGGTTGAAGGTTCTAAACTCGCGCGCTGACCGACCGAATTGATGGTCGGGGTTTATAAGTCATGGAAACCGTCATTTCTGATAAAGTTCGTGTGTCGTTCAATAATTTGAGTAATACATCTTATTTGACAAAATAAAATAAATAAAAACTACCTTTTTGTTTAGAACATCGCCGTATTTGGCTAGAGAAATTTGTTATATTGTTTTTAAGGGACGCCGAACTGTGAAATACGAAAAATAAATATCAGGTCACCATAATTTCTGGCGTAATGATATTTATCTGTTATTATTGGTGCTTGCTGTCAATGTGGTTGTTGATGATAATGAACATGTAGTTTATGTTGTTGCATTCAACGCCAGGTGAATGTTTCGGTTCATTTTCATTGCCTTATCTCCTGCATTATTGTCTGATTTTATGGAAAAGTGTTATTTGATACTGCAAAGGCTTCCAGCTTTTCCATGTAATGTTGACGTTCATAACTGTTGTCTGAGATTGTTACAACGACGATATCGGCCATATTTATCCATTACTTACATCATTCCTACGTGGTAGAATAGGGATCTACGTGAGCGGAAATACTGAAGAACGTAAGCTTCTCCTATACACGTCAGGTGTGTTTCGCATACTTCTAATGAGACACGGCGTAATCACGATTTCCCCCGCTTAGCAATCCACTCTCTGAAGACAAGACTGCTGCGAATTCGGATGTTGGAGCCAGTCTCTATCCCCTCCCCCCCAAAAACGAGGGACAGGTCTCTGTGCAGAGAAGTAATATCCCGGTGTCCCTTAATACTCGCTCACGGAGAGTACCACACTAATCGCAACGCCGAGAAACATGACGTCATCCAATAATACACATTTCAACACGCTGGTTTCCGAGTAACAAAATTCAAAATTGCCCGCCTCTCTATATACCACGCGAACATGCGCATAGTTAGCGAAAAAAAATCACTGACTAGTACGATGTCTGTCGTTTGAGAAGAATTGCGCAAGAAGCAACACGACTAATGATTTTTGCGAGAATCAACATGTAAATTATCGTATTTTCTTATGACAACTGCTGTACGGGAAAACAGCAGGTCTTGACGGGAGATAAGCCCGAACTTGAGACTGAGTGAAGGGCATCTAAAAGGAAGTTTGAAGGCCGCAAAATAACACAACTTACAGGATCCCACCACCTTTATTGCCGCCCCAAATACAATTTACAAGCGAACATGCTCGTAACATTTCCCGCGTTTTTGGGTACGACACAAGGCACGCGCCGCAATGTTTGTTGCACACGTCCCGAAGTATCGGAAGTGAGGACATCCGCGGTCGCGTGTACCCATGCGACGATTCGCGCGTCGACCGAAACACTGTTCGTGGGCGCGTCCTCGCCTGCTTGCAATGCTGCCTCTAGGATAAAACGAGCACGACGGCGCGACCTTCCAGCGTCGGTACTTTGTCGCGGAAGCACGTTCTCCATAGCGTGCAGTCATGCACTCGCCATGGGATATCGCGTGGCGTATACACGCACAGCAGCGCTGGCATTGCGGCGACATTCCTCCAATGTCAAGTACATACTTGTATCACAATACTCGTCTGCAGTAAACATCTACATTTGTACCATTTCACACGGTCGTAACTGATGCTAGTGCACCAGCGCAACATTGACACTGACATCTGCCAGGTCCGTTCATTAAAGGTTCCGTTTTGTTATCGCTGTAGAAACGGTAACTCGGAGCGTTGAGAGTTCTGTCCCAAAACGGCCTGGTATAATGTTGATGTTTGCTAGACCGTGAAATTATTCGTGTTTTAGGCATTATTATAATGCTGCAGCCGCCAAGAAAAATCAACATAGGCCCTTCCACAGTTGCTGCATACCGTGTGCAGGAGATAAGGGACATTAATGCACAGAACTTATGATACCTCCCTAAATTACCTTCTAAATCGTTGGAGGTATAGAGATGCAGTTTTCTTTAATACGAACGTACGCAAGTGGCACATATGACGTATGATATTTTTTAATTGCAGATATGTAGACTAATTTCATTTTTTTTAAATGGAGCTCTACATATTTCTGTAGAACACAACAACGAGCGTTAAAAGGCGAGTTCGTAAATATGCATGCTACCCTGTGTTACATAAAATTATTCCTGAAAATTGAATAATATTACGACACACGGCTGACTCTTAATATTTGTCTCTACTATGAAGAATCGCGTTTAGAAGCCATTCTTTTCTGTTGCATTGGCTCTGAGAGGCAGAAAAGAACAAGTCTAACGCGACAAGACCTTGAAACGCGGGTCAAACACCTCGAGGCTATTTCTTTGTGCTTTGCAGTCAATGTACGAACATTCACGCGATTTCGTCATCTCAGTACATGAGTACTCTGCGAGGTGCAATTTTTATAATGATTTTCGACTAATTAAATATTAAATATGAATTTTTAACCCTTCACTGAGGGATACTGAATAGCTGGAATAATGCTCTGCTCTGAAATAATAAACCTACGTGTAGTGACAATATTTTCATATTAAAAATCATCACATCTATAAGAAACGAATGCAAATAAAACCAGGAAAAATATTCGAAAAGAACAGACACAAAAACAACTCTACAATTCTCAAAGTTGCTTTGTTTAAAGCATATTCTCAATAAGTGAACCGTCAATGGCAACACACATTTGAAGACACTTCTAAAGTGACTATCCAACGGAATGCAGAAGATAGTACTAAAAGGACGCTGTTCACTTTAGACTGCATTAATTTGGCCGGCTTTTTTTTTATTGCGCCATCATCACATACCAAGCCATCATCACATTCACAAAAATTTCTACATTTCGTCTGAGAGTCACTATACAAGCGTCTTCAAATGGATATTATCCTTCGGTGTTTCCCATATGGAACGTATGTGTTAATGAGGTACGTCAAACTGCACCCACATTGGGGAGTTCTGTGGTCCGAGTTCGTTGCCCGCTTTGGAAGTTCAATGATCTTGCAAACTCGGAGAACTTGCTATGACTTCACTTTCATTTCCTTTCCAATATATGACTACTGCCGTATCAGTGTTGCAGGAAGTATAAAGTAAATATTTTAGTATTGAAATGATACGGCCTTAATATATTACTATTAATTAATTTAATTCATGTTTATTTTCTTCTTCAATTTGGCCTTACATACCCATTTTAGTCTAGGGGCAGAAATTAATGGCGAAATACTTTCTGGTTTTCATATTGTGGTAATTTATTAGATAATTCAGTTTTTAGTTGAAAATAGCAACAATGTGATATGAATATAGTAATAATAACTTCGTTGACGGAGATGAACTCAATTTTGTGGAACATTGTAGTTAGCGGGATGCGGCCAGTATGATGGTATAATATTATTATGATCTGGGTGTGGTGGGGTGTTATTTGGAGTGAATGTTAGCTCAAAATAGTTGACCAGTGCTTCTGATTTGTCGATACTTGCGAACAATTTTCTGATTGAGTGCTCATGGGTGGGATGTGGGTTTCTTTTTTAAAATATTATTAGTAAATTGATAGAGTGTGTTATATGTTGCATTAAGGAATTGAACCGAAAGTTTGGAAGCTGGCTCTCGTAGTACCTATTTTTAAAAGTGGCGACTAGACAATAATTAGTAACTATAGGCCGGTAAGCCTTACATCAGTCGTATGCAAAACTTATGAACATCTAATTTCAAGGCTATATCAGGAAAGAATGCGGAGGAAGGGAGTGACTTTATCAGGGTCAGCACGGTTTCAGAAATGGTTTCTCATGCGAAAGTCAGCTAGTCTCACTTCTACAGGACCTAGCCGACGTAGTTGATGAAGGGAAAAGGGTCGCACGCAGATAGTAATAGGTTTTATCAAAGCTTTTGATGTTATTCCACACGATCGTCTTATAAAGAAATTAATAGATTCGGTATAGACACTAGAGTGGTAGTGTGGATATAATGAACTACTCCAAAACAGAAAACACGAAAGTTCGAATCGGTAGTTACTTATCAACCTCAGAAAGCGTCACGTCAGAGATTCCACAAGGAAAGTGTAATCGGACCACTCAGTTTCTGGGCCTTCGTGATGAATTGCCGACTAACTTAGCTTCAATATGTACCGACTCTTTGAAGATGACGCGTAAATCTATAGGATTATGCAACTCGGAGAAGAAAGACGTTATTTTTCGCAGCGAAGACTTAAACAAATTACATCTCTGGCAGAAACAAACTGCATAGAAATAAACAGTTCATAAGCAGCAAGTCCATCACGTTTGGTAGGGGTCGAGGTTACAATGAATATGTGTACAAACTGAACAATAATGTTTTAGACCTCGAGTCACGTCTTGCAAATACTTAGGAATACAGCTTTTTAATTATTATTATTTTATTATTATTATTATTATTATTATTATTATTATTATTATATTATTATTAATATTATATTATTCTGTTTATTTACAATCTGTTTTTCTTAACAAACATTCAGTAAATGTGTTAATTATGCATTAAATGAAGCTAGATTAAACATCGTCATGTGGTTGTTGAAGCGGAATGGTAATTCCAGAATATGGTATCTTTTCAGTCGGTGTACTTCCTCGCTATTATCCAATAGATT
The DNA here is from genome assembly GCA_017312745.1 of Gryllus bimaculatus. Lineage (NCBI taxonomy): Eukaryota > Metazoa > Arthropoda > Insecta > Orthoptera > Gryllidae > Gryllus > Gryllus bimaculatus. The sequence goes on along the minus strand of BOPP01000005.1, from coordinate 1,579,136 downwards.
TATGGCTGATGGATTTGGATGTTTGTTTAACCTCTCTTGGTAGTGGTGCTATGCTGAGTGATTTCTTTATATATTATGGGTTATCTGAGGTCTCGACGTAGTGGTTTCATTCGTTACGTACCACGGTGCAGTTGGCTAGTCTTCTAATGCATTTGATTCGAATCTTTCTGATGATTTAAATATTTGACTTGCTAGCGATCCCAGGTTGAATTTCCGTAGCTCCAATAGGCCTGATTATTGATTGATAGAGGAGTACTTTGTTGTCTAAGAAAGCTTTGAGTGGCGGTTGATGAGCCATGTATAATTGGAGAATCTGATTTGTTGCTTCTTTCTTTTGCAGTTATATGGTTCTCCATGTAAGCCGTTTGTCATATGAAATCCTAGATATTTAATGCAAGATAGTTGTGCTAGGTACAGCATACATTGATAGCTGTACGTTAGGACACTTCTTTTTGGATAGGGTAAATATGATATTTTTAGATTTGGAGGCATTTACTTTAATACGCCATCTTTGTACCCATTGTTCAAGTGGTTCAGATGCTCTTGGAGATTTTGTGATGCTTGTGAATGGGTCTTCATTCACAGCCAAATTGCTGTGTCGTCCGCAAACGTTGCAGTGGAAGTCCTTTCATTTGTGGCAAATCATATGTGTATATAAGTATAATAAACAGGACCCAGCACACTGCCTTGAAGGGACTCCTGATTTAATGGGGTGGAAGGATGATAATTCTTCTTGCATATTTTAATTTTGGAAGTGTCGGTTAGATAGATATGACTTCATCAGTAGTAATACGGATGGGCAGAGTAGATTTAATTTTATACAGAAGTCCTTCGTGCCATACCTTGTCGAAAGCTTGTTGTATATCAAGAAATACACCTGCGCAGTAGGCTTTTCCTTTCGAGACTTTGAGTAATAACTTCAACAACTCGGTGCGCTTGTTCGATTGTTGAGTGTTGTTCTTCTAAATCCGAACTGTGTTCTGGATTATTTCTTGCCAGAAGAGGTTTTAAACGTGGGAGTAAGATTTTTCGAATACCTTGATAAGATTGGAAGCAACGCTTATTGGGCGGATAAGATGATACATCGCTTAGGTGGTTTTCCTGGTTTAGGTATCGCTATGATCTGTGCTATACTTCCATATGTCCAGGAAAGGTTGAGTCGGAGAATCGCATGAAGAGCAAGGTGATAAATTCAATAGAATTCGTTGATAATTCCTGCAAGGTACTTTGCCTGTGATTAAGGTCGTAACCTGGCCTTTTGTTGATTTATAAAACGCTGATAGTTTCTCTTACTTCATTAAGAAGAAAAAGATTGCGTTGGAAGCGGAGAAATTGACAGGGAGCATTATTAAATCGAAAGACTTCTTCCTCAATTGCAATTGGTCCATGGGTTATAGGTTCAAAATACGGAAGAGAAGTGTTCAGCAAATCGCTTCACTTTTCTCTATTGCTCTTCTTGCCCCATGTTCCATCTTTCTTCCTTATAGGTGGTATTTGAATTTGTGGGCGTTATTTTTTCTTACTAGCCCTCCAGATCGAATAGTTTGTTGGTTGCAGTTGCTGTTAGTGACTGTACATATGTGCAAATGATTCATTTCTGAGTGTTTTTTTTCAATAATTTCTCAGCTGTCTGAGGGCTCTATGAAGTTTGTTCTGTCTTCAGAGTGCCTGTTGTCATCCAAATACGTCGTAGCCGCCGTTTCTTCTCTATTTTTTCTCTTATGTTTATGGAATTGTTGATTGCTTACTTTGAAACAATTTGAGCGTGATCCCAAGCGGCATGTTGAATGGATGTTAGTCAGATGTTCTGTGGCTTCTTCGATATCTTCCGTGTTATGCAGTGGACATTAGCTAGTAATCTACTATCTATAATTTAAACGAAATTTGTCCCAGTCTGTGAGTTTGTTGTAGAGTTTTGGCGGTGGAGGATTTTGTGACACTTCGGAGCTGATGGTCAGTATTACAGGCAATGATCGTGACGGACATATCATGATTTGGTTCTATACGAATTTTATTCAAACTGAAATACCTTTAATAATGTAGAAGTCTAGAAGGTCCGGTATTTTGTTTCTGTCAGTAGGCCAATATGTAGGTTCTCCAGTGGACACTGCTTGTAAGATTATTTCTAAGAACACAATTGTAAAGGCGTCTACCTTTGGTGTATTTAGTCTTGGACCCCCAGTGCCACATGTTTTGCATTGTAGTTGCTCTGAAATGTTATAGCTTAGGGTGGACAGTACACTGCAGTTACGTTGATTGGGCCGCATAGATATTGAAGTTGGACAGAGGTTGCCTGCAGGTATTCAAAGTTGTATGCTTTTAGTGTCATGATGTTTGATTTTTGTTCCGTATAATAATGCAGTTCCTCCATGAGCAGTACCATCTGGATGTATGTGTGTTGTAAGGTCACATAGCCAGGGATTGAGAAATACGATTTCTGGTGAAATGGGTTTCGCTAATTTAACATAATGTCAATTTTATAATCCGAAGAATAAAATTAATTTCTTGTTTGTGCTGTAGAAGGCCATTTGCATTCCATGTTGCTATCTTATAATGCCACGATAGTTATACAAATTCAGTTTAATTTGTAAATAAGAATCGTGAGCAGATTTAGCACTGAATTTATCTGTTCTGCTTGCTGTTTAAGTATTTTATCAAATCTTGAAAATGATTCATGTAATACATTTCCGATATCTACTGATTGATTAATTAAAGCTTGGGTATACGATCGAACATTTTTATCTGGGCGTTAGTATTATGCAAGGATCCGACGGGCATTCTGAGTAAGAGTTTAACCCTGGAAACTCTTCCAAGCTGGTTTGTACTGTTCTTGCGTAGTGTTTTTTTCCTCGAAGTTTTTTTTGTCGATCACTTGGTGGGTATGTTCTTTTGATAAGTTCTTTGTATACTCTGCAGCTTTGAGTTTGCTGGGTGTCCCTTGCCGCAAAGTGCACATGTTGGTTTGTTTGTTTATCTTTTTTACACATTTCGGTAAGGTATGCTTCTCCGCATTTCACACATCTAGGACTTCGTTGCAGTACGCACGACTAGTGATTGTACTGTTGGCATCTATAGCATTGCACTATTTCTTCTTTTTATTACGGCGGTTCGAACTTGACTTGGGCATGCATTAATGTAGTAATTTTATAGATATCTGCGTTATTCCGCCGTGTTCTAGGTCGGACCGTAAAAAAGGCATGTTGGGTCTTTTGTCAATCTATGGCGAATGTTAGTGAATGTTCCTGACTTTGTGACCAAGTTCCTCAAGTTCACTTTGAATACTCTTTGCTTCAACAGATGGTGTTACGTGCCTAAGAACACTCGAAATGCTCTTTCTTTTTTTAGTTGGTACGTGTGGTACATTGCTTTTTTTCATTTAGGAATTTTATAACTGCTCTGTAGCTTTCTATTGTCTCTGGGTTGACTTTTACTTTATTGTTGTACATTTATATGTGAATTTATTTTGCCCGATGGCTTCACGTAGATGACTCTGTGAACGAGGGCACTTTTACACATTAGGAATAAATATAGCGCGAGGTTTTGTTGGAGCTGTATCTTCATTTCATATCGTTTGCTTTGTGGCGTCTTTTCCTGTGTCGCGAGTTGTTTATAATGCTTTTGCAGTGCTTCAAACCTGTTGCTTGTTTTTATTTCACTTGTATTTTGGCGCTTGCTGTGGGTTACTATACACCGCCTGTCACATCGTTTACGCTTAGCAGAGCGAACACGTGCCATTCAGGTAGGAAAGTAGAATTGCACTGTACCTGATTGTTGATGTCGATGGAATTACACTGTTTCTCCGGAGGAACGCGGCTGTAGCATTTCTGTGTCTTCTGCTTGCGATAACTGCGTTATGTAAAGTTGCGTCGAATTGTTCATAGCGTTGAACTTTAAGCTGTGTTCTTGGAGGTCTTGTTGCAGTTGTTGGATTTGGCACTGGTATTGATCGATTAGCAGTTGTCTCTGTTGCTGGTGGTATTCAGCCAGCTGTATTTCACGGCCCTGGTGTTGATGTAGTTCTCTTCCGCCATCCTGGTGGCCCCGTAACCGAGGGCGGGGCGGCGTAATCGCTGCCCTCGATCGAAAGCGGGACTTTCACTGCACACGCTGGACACACAGTATCACGTTATAATAACTGATGTACTTAGAGAGAACGGGGTCTCACTGATAATGCGCGGAGCACTGCACACACTGGGACACACACTATCACCGTTTATAGTAACTGTTTCACTTAGGAGAACGGGGTCTCACTGGTAACGCGCGGAGCGGAGCAGCTTGCACGTCCGACCTGCACCGCTGCCGGCTTGGAACTTTCAAGGAATACAGGCTAGACAGTAAATTGAGCTGGGAAAATAAAGTCAATTTTCGTTGTAGGGAAAGCCTGGAAATATTTACATTTTGTTATGCGGATTCTGAAAAGAGTACAGTGAGCGCCAAAGAACTAGCATATATGTCATTAGTGCGACCTATATTAGAATATAGCGCGGTATGTTGGACCATACAGAATTTTGCAACGAAGAAATACTAGAAAAGGTCCAGCGTAGAGACATCAAAATTTACTTTCAGAAGTAACAAGAATAAAAGGGTATGGGAGTCACTCGAAAGAGAAGATTAAAGTCACGTCTCTATGCAATGTATAAAGCGTACACAGGCCTTCGAGCGTGGAAAGAAATTCTAAGTCGATTAGGGAAACCTACATATATTCGGCAGAGCGGATCACATGCACAAAATTCAGACAATAATCAGAAACGAACGTTGGAAATATTCATTCGTGAATTGCACTATTAGGGACTGGAACAGTTTGCCAGTGACAATCTTTGATCCCTTTCCAAAGCCTGAGCAAATTTAAAAATAAATTAGTTTCTGAATGTAGATATGTTAAAATATATTTAATAAAATTCAATGTAATTACCTATGTCTTCTTTGTAATTAAGTATTATTATTGTTATTATTATTTGTTGTTATTATTTTTAATGTTATTATCATTTATTATATTATTATTATTATTATTATTATTATTATTAATTATTATTATTATTATTATTATTATTATGTGCAGTGCAGTGGCGTGAAGTGCAGTGACGTTGTGTAACTGAGAGAAACGAGTGAGTAAAAAGACATTACAGCTCGCTGTATCGCAGTGCGGTGAAGTGTGGTGAAGTGAAGTTGGTGAAGTGGAATTCTATGAAAGTTTGCACGGTGAAATGTTCATGTGATTTTGTAATGTTTGTTGAGTTTGTATAGTTGGTAAGTTCTGTAATGTTAAGCTAGTGTATTCTGCCACCAAGATCTCACACTTAATTGCAGAATTAGTAATAAATCTAAAAAAATTAGATAATTATTGTTTAAATGATTGTATTCAGTTATTACTTTTTTGGTTATTGCCTTTAACAATTATAAATTTTTTTAGTTGTGTTTTGTTTTTTATTGTTAGTAGTCTTTGTTTAGTTGTGTTAGAGTTTTTTATGCTGCTATAACTGTTATCAATCTATTGTTCAATGGGATCTTGTTTGCTGCTGTTTCTGATCCGGGAGTACGTGGGAGGTTGGTTTGTGTGTATGGAATCGTTTTATGAATTAGTATTAATTCCCCACCACCGATTTTGTTTGTTTATCATTTATGATTACATTGTGTTGTGAAATTCTGAAAAAATGTTTGGCTTTAAATGAGTTTCAATTATGCAAACTAACTTTATTACTTTGTGATTTAGAAAGTGTGTTAATTCTAATATTTTTCTTTTAATGCCATCGGTATTTTAATTTAATAGTTTTAGTTTTTAATAATGGCGTTTTCTGCCATTATTATTGATAACAAAGTATGTGAATTTTGTACATTATTAATTATTGTTGGATGATGGTGTTAATAAAATTTATTATAAAGGACGAGATAGAGTTTATTAATGTGTGTATCAATATATTAGTGTTGTTATTATCGTGCATATTGTGTTGTATTGTGTTTGGATTGGACTGATTACGTACGTTAAGGTCATGGTTGCGAAATTGGAGTGGAAGTGAAATGTGGGATGTTATTGTTTGGAGGGTGATATGGAAAGTGTTGTGAGGATAGTCTAGGTGAAAGGTTATTTCTATTAATACTTTTTGATTTGTTAGAGTTACTTAATTCATTTATTTTTGATATGGATTCCACGATTTTTTGGTAATAAGAGCATTCTTCAGTTCGAAGGTCAGCTCTATGATCCCTCTTGCACAGTTTACAAATAGGAGGAAGACTTTTCTGAGGACACTTTGCAAAACAGTAATCTCTGGAGAAATAGATGGCTACTGAATTATTACAATTGTTTTTTGTATATCGAAAACCGAAAGCACTGAATTAGATCTTTGGGCCTTCTTTTTTCAGGTTTTACACTTATGTTATAAATCTATTTAGTCTGCAGCATACCATGCCCTCAGCGTTCACAAATGCGTTCTAGGAGTAGCAGTGTGAAGTAATGTGAATTAATAGGGTGGGTATAGGTCCCACATACGTCTCAACTTCAATACGTTGATAAGTACTAACAATCAACTACCGGTACGTCAGATATGATGATTATTGTCGGAATGTATAAATCGATCGTCACAACTGGAAGACACGTTACCATATGTTTATAGTTGAGAGAAAGATGATCTTTTCTTTTCAGTGTGGTGGTAAAGAGCGCAATGCAGTTTCTCTCATAGCAGCGCTCGCGAACTCTAGATGCTAGTTACCTTGCTTTCAATCATGATATTCCCTTTTTAAATAAATTTACTTAAGAATTGTGGCGCATCTTTTTGTCATTCCGCTTGGCATTATAATCTTTTCTATCCCGCAGGGCAAACGCTACTTTATCTCTAAAAGCGTTCTGTTTGAATATATAGGGTCGGTGTTGTAAATCTATTCATTTCTCAAAAATAGTGTTATGTCTCATGAGAGAATATGAAAGAGGGAACTCCTCTGAACACTTCAGTTATCATGGATAAAAGAAATCTTACGGGTTCTATTTAAAAGAACAAAGTTGCCCTGATATCTCTTAAATAAAAAAGATGTTGGGTAATATTATACATCCTGTTATGTATCATTTGCAAGCATTCGTTTTAGTAAACACCGCATCTCAATACGCAATGATTCAGAAGATTTGAAAACATGTTAAGTGAGCCAGCTGTAGCAAAGAAAAACAACTAAGCTAAGTATTTTCAGTTATCTAGTAAAGAAAATTATTACCCAATAATGATTTTTTTGTCACATTTTATTGGCAACTTGAAAAACTCCAACTTCTTTACTCACGCGTATTAAATAATACACACATTTTTCTGACTTTCAGCAAATTAAATAATGTGGTATCATTTTTAATTTTTTAGTTAAAAGAAAGACTGGTCGTGTTTGAATGTCAGAACCATAATTTTTTGCTAAAAAGCCATTTGCTCTTAAAAAGAGTTGAAATAAATCGTAGCGGTTGTTCTTTGAATTGTGCTATATTTTACGTACAGTTTTATTCCGTAAATCCTTTCACTGGAAGAGAAAAGTATCGAAATTAATGAACATAAAAACAAACATTTTGCTCTTCTACCTAGAATCCATTAGTTCAGCAATGGAATTTGTTTTACTGAATTAAAATATAGAAAAAAATTGTGGAAAAAGAAATAGAATGAAAAAAATGATATTTATATTTAATAAATAATCTATTTTGAAACTGGGACACAATCATCATCAATAGAAGACTTGTAATATCCAATATTTTTCACACCCCTTAATCGTATTTTAGAAGCGATTTTCCTTTGACACGTGTCAGAAGTTAGAGTAATGTGCATGCAGTTTGTTTCAAATTATTCAACTTACTTTCATTTTATATTGAAAGATACATTTACCCTTAGATCATATTATAACTTTTACTTACAACAGTGAGATAATCCGGCCGTTGAACTAATGAAAAAAGATTCTGAGAAACAATATTTTTTACACCAAAGACTCGGTATTTACATCATTCATTTTTGTGTCTGGTTTCAGTGTGGGCTGCAGCCGTGCATAGTTCGTAAATACGAAAACTGAATAATCTAGTTATATTGAAAATTATTTGTCTCTAAAATATTAAAGGAGACCAACTTATTTAATATGAAGCTTGACATTGATTGCTATGAACGCGAATGATACACGGGAAGGAGACAGAGTCATACAAAAATGAATGAATTTTCCCAAGGTTCGAATGGTTTCGATGCATTTCCCATTATATTTAAAATGTAAAAAAAATGTTCAGAGCAATTAAAGAAAACATGACTGTTCTTAAAGGTACCCCTTAAGCATTTATTGAATTGTTTCATAGAAGAAGAGACTATATATAAAAATGTATGTAAGCATGTATTAAAAGAGCTCACTATTATTTACGTGGGACAAATGGGACTTTTCACACGTAAATAATTGGTATTGACTCTGGGGATAAGGCGCCTTGCAATTGAACGTAATTAGTCGTATGAAAGAAAACGGATCTCATAGACACTATTGTTTCCATTAACCTTAAGAAGTAATATAATTAGATGTTTCAAAGAATTGTATATACTTAATACCAATTATCTTGTATTTTCTTATTTAAAATTATTGGTGTACATTGACACAATTCAAACATTTTCAAGATTTGTTTCTTTCATATAGCCTGAAAAATTTCATCGTTATCGGAAATGCTAATTTTAGAATGCATATGTTAAGTTCAGTAAAACCGCGCACTTTTACTCACAATCTTTAAAATAAAAAAAAGAATGGTATTTTCCTACTACAGTAGTTTTATCCAATATTTTACATTCGCGGGATGGTTTGTGATCCAAATTACTCAGATAAATTTTACATCTAGATTTCTTTCTTAGAAATTCTGTTTATTGTGTTTGTTCTGAATGCAAATACTGTGCTGTGTTAGATATAACCTGGACCGGCAATCCTGTTAGTACTCTCTCAGAATTGGCCCAGTGCGAATATAATGTAAACTTCCGTCTTCAGTTCTTGTTTCTGAAGTATCAATGGTTTATCACTCTAAGTGATGATCGTACCTTCTTGGATTGTGCACAGGAAGTTGAGATTATCGCAAAGGCTCGGTGGGCGGTGCGTGTGTCGCTTGTGCTGATCTAACGTATGACGACGCAGGAAGCTTTGCGACTCCCGAGACACCAGCGGGATTATATTAATTTCTGAGAATTTACGGACAGTCTGCGCTTTTAGAGCGAGTAGTAGATTTTTTAGATGAAAGATTAGAGGAAAGCTACTGAAAATTAGGTTCTTCAATATTCTCAATCAAAACTGAACTACATGGAATAATAAATGTTGGGTGAAAATCCTCCCATGTGTTTCCTCTTGGCGTAAATCCACACTCCATCAAAATAAGAACTCTAGGGCTTTAACACTAACTTCTCAGTTGTGTCTTTCGTACAAACGACTTGAGTAAAAATGTAAGTTCTGTATTTGAATTAATATTTGTTTATTTCATTTTTCAAATATTTGCTGCTAAATTTCATCATTCATCATTTGTTTACATTGCCTCTTCTTCGAAAAAAATTCAATAATCATTAAAGGATAACTTTATGAACTGTGTGTCACGTTTCGTTTAATCGCTCAGAACATTTCATTTAATTTTTTTTTTTACATTTTAAATTATTACGTTTTGAAAGAAATAAAAGAATCCCTTACTTTCCATCATAACTGGCATTTCATAATCCCCCTCGTTCCTCGTTACCCTGCGATCTGCGTGTAAGGAGGTTCTGATGAGCGCGTGGCGTGTCGCAGTGCCGCCGCTGTCGGTGCGTCTGCTGGGCGCCAACCGGCCGCTGAGCGCGCGGGCGGCGCATGAGGTGCAGTGCCAGGCCGTGGGCGGGCGGCCGCCGCCGCATATCTCCTGGCGCAAGGCCGGCCTCCCGCTCGTCAGCGCCAGGCACGCGGTGAGTGCAGCAGTACGCGCCTCTACGAGCAGGGCTGCCAACGGATTGAATGGAAATTAACAAAGATCTTGTAACTTTTTACGTGTTTAGAGAATGTCCCGGAATAAATGTTACAATCTTCTAGTGCTAGTAGAGGGGTTAAAGATGGTTATTTTGTATGTGAATATCTGGTGGGAAATTTCATACAACGAATATTATATTATTATTTTGATATATTAATATTATTATCATTATTATTATTATTATTACGAATTTCATTAGGTATTCTGATTAGTAGAGTTTTCATTCGGAACACAAAGGCTAAAACCAAATAACTCAGTTTCTTAAGAAGACTATTGAAAATTAAAATTTGATATAAATGAACGTTAAGAAAATGTTTGCAGAAATCTCGTTCGACAATGAGATAACAAAGAAGAGCCCCGTTAATCATTTGAAGGGGATGATATTAGAAAAATGCATTATAATATTAACTATCTGAACCCTTACGATTCCATCGTACAAAGGGAAGATCTGTAGAAAGGCATATCAGAAAATTACGACACATGCACTATTTGAAAAATCAACTTTCCCAGTATTGTTTCATGATTTCAATTTTTATTCCTAAGACTAAAGAAATGAGATTATCTCATTCTGGCACAATGCAATCACTATTCACACAGAGCTGCAGTGGTACAGTGGATTGTATTAGAAAATGCCCCTACCAACCTTAATTGGAAAATGTAACACATCGTATATTATTGCAATAACTAATTTGTTGGGTGAAGGAACACATGTTACAAACGATTGATTGACAAAGAGTTTACATAGGCTCGCTAATCTTTCAACTTACAAACGTTGTATCTTCTAACTAAAAACAATTTTGTCTTCACTTCGTTAACTATAATCTTACACTCACGATTGCTAACACAAGACGACAGAACAACGAATGCTTTCAGTAAACTGTTTACAACAAATGCAATAAAAACATGTAAGGAACAAATGGTGACAGATAAACATCTATTCCATTAATTTCAAGTAATTTTTAAAATGATTATGTTCATTCTGTTTTTAAAATGCACTGTTTCTACTACAAATCCGACATATCTGTATCGCTACACATCTGGGTTTCACGTAGAGCAAAAAGCACAAAATTTGGTTGAATAGAAAGCTCATTTTTTAAAACTAAACCTCCAATCGTTTTAAACACATAATACATATTACTATATTCTTACTATAATTTTATTAATACTGGTAAATATAATTTCTTTTGTTTTCAAAATTTAAATAAGTTTTATATACTTTTCAACATTTTTATATTAAATCTATGGATAGTATATTGCCTAAAATTAGTTTATCATTATAATATTATTTGAGACATTAATCAAAAAAGGCTGAAGGTTCGCAGAACAAAAGCTCAGCTTTCCCCACGAAATTGGCTAAATGTAATGCAGCGAGGGAGGCTTTCGTGCCGGGCATATTTGACGAGACGAGATACGCCAACCGCAGAAAGAAAACCAATAATGTGGAAGTGATGTAATTCCATCGTTGCACATTAAATTCAAGCTGACGCCCTTGAGTCACAATACATCATGATTTTGAATAATATGATTTCTATAAAACAAAATGCTATCTCATACAACAAAGAAAAATATTTAATAGAGTGTTTTCAGAACTGCTAATTTGATAAGTTGTACGCATTTTAGTGTGGAATTTTACGTCATTGACAAGACAAAAATGAGTAATAAGAAGAGCATTAAAGTTTAAAAATGTTGAATTCTTAGTAAATTTCTTATTTTTACTTGCTAAATGTATTTTAACATGAAACAAGAGTTATTTACTTTTTCGCCATCAGAGCCTGACAATAAGAATTTTTCTGTCGACAAATTGCTGATTTTTGTCGCATGATTGGAATACGTTATTATTATTTTCTTTTTACGTACTAAGGCGATTTAAGTGTCCCATAAGTAAAAATTCCCGATAGTAGTTTTATTCGTTTGTTTTGATTTATAGTATTCTCAATGTTTGGTAGTACTCTCCCAGCTATTGGATTTGCGTCGGTTTTGAAATATTTCGGTTTCGAAAATGTTAAGAAAGTAGCCTATTTTGCCACATTCTATTGTGCGTCTTGCTATAGAAACAAGACCTTGACCCTCTACTAGCTCGCCATTCAGTTCACTCATGCTCACGAGGGCTCTCAACAAGTAAAAGAAATAGTATAGGGATGAGTAAGTGTTTTGCTATTCTTCAATGGTGTAACAATCTTATTGGTTGAAACATTCGTGCAATTTGTACAAGCCTATTCGTATTGCACATAATGTTGCTGGAACAAGAAAGTTTGAATAGTTCAAAACGATTTGACTAATACTTGACGTGCAAGTTACATATATAGCAAATATTCACGTGCTAAAATTATCATTTTCTTTAATTTATCTCAAAAGTATTGCATTATATACTCGTATTTTCACTTTTATGCAAGGCGAAATTAGAAAATACTACACTGTCCTCTTAAACAGAATGTTTATTTTTATTCGCAGCGTTGTACTGAGTGCTTGTATAGTTATTAAATTGTGAAATATGTATTGTGAAGCTGTTATATTTACATTACATTACTGCAAAAAATATTGTTGATTCTTGTTATTAATTAATATATTTCTAAATTTAAATTTATTAAGTTCTTTTCATTCTGTTAATAAAAATGAAAAAAATTAAACATCGTCGATTGGAAATCTTCTGTTTTACCAAGAAGTGCACCAGAAACGTTAATGTCATGTTCTAAAGGCGTTGATTCCAGACGTCCTATTGCAACACATTGATTCCAAAAATCTCTCGTGGCGTGACCTATTAGGGAAGAGAAATCGCGTGCAGCTCGTTGTTCGTTTATTTCACACCCCGCTTGTAAGTTAGGCACGGATTCATAAGTTTTTTTTTTCATATTCTTCCACTGTCAGCACGTTATATTCACCCAACTTAATGGCTTAATCTTGTTTCGTCTCAATATTAGCATGAAGTTTAGCTTCATACTCATACGAATCGTTTTTGTCTCAAAATGTTATTTAGTATTACAAAGAACATTTGTAATATTTGTATGTAAACTTACAATATTCTTATAACACAAATTAAATATCAATTTATCAAATAATTATTTTGTGATAATATTCAATATATATTGAAGAGCGCAGTAAACAGTGTAATATAAGTGTAGAAAACACAAAAAATAAAATATACGAAACTTTCTATTCTTACACAAAATTATCTTCTTAGAACTAGAATTGAGGGTCTTTTGAAAATTGAAAAAAATCCTATTTCCTTCTAATTGTATGTAATTTTCGTCAACAACCAACTCAGTAAAAAATAAAATGTGATCCCCTAACTTGAAAATTGAGAATAATTTTTTATAATAATATTTTATTTTGCAATTTGTTTAGTTATAAACATTTGGCAAAATTACATTATACAATTTTAATAGCATGAGAGAGTAAGATCCATTGACCGTACTCGTAATATTACATTTTAGAATATAACAGACAGTTTATGAGGTCGATATGTCTGTCTAAAGTATCATTATGTTTAAGTCGTCTGTGGTGTCACTATTATCTATTAAGTTAATGCAAACAATATTTTGATGTATGTTTCGTGTGATAGTATTTTGCGCTGGCCTTGTGTATTAATTTATTCTTTTATTGTTGTCATTTGTAAGTCTCGGTGTATTGTGACGTTTGCTACGTACCAAGGAGCATTTACAAATTTTCTTAAGCTTTTAGATAGGAAACGTAATATTTTAATATTTGAATTTTGAGCTACTCCCCAAAGTTGTATTCCATATGTCTAGACTGGTTTTAGTAATGCTTTATACAGAAGAATCGAGCTTGTGGACGCTAATGTCGTTGCTTGGCGCGTGCGCAGACGAGCGCCGACGGCAACGTGACGACGAGCACGCTGTCGCTGGTGGCGGCGGCGGAGGACCTGGGCCGCGAGCTGGAGTGCTCTGCCAGCGGCGGCAGCGGCGTCCTGCGCGACTCCTGGCGCCTCGACGTGCGCTGTGAGTGCTCTGCCCGCTGGGGCTAGCCATTCCATTGCCCACGTTACTCCATGAAATATATAAAATGCATTCGGTAGATATTTAAAAGTTGTACGAAATGTTTATGGTGTAAGTGAAATAAACACATGAATAAGGATACATCATTTTAGGCAAGCAATTAAATCGTTTGTTTCACAAACCCGTCAAACGGCAAAATCTAAACACGCATTAACGGTGGATTATTTTCCAAGAGAATAAACACATCGTTTAGTGCCTATTTATATGAAAAATATTGATTTACCAACTGCTTTAGTAAATAAAAATATTTTGAATTCAGAAAAATCGGGACTTTTTCTGTTTTATTGAAATTAAGAAATTTGACGGGTTCCTGAAATAAACGATTCAGTTGACGAAGAATAAAAGCATTTTAACGCATTTTAACGAGATAACAGAAATGATAATTAAGCTGAAATATATGTAACTTACGTACCAAATGTGTTTTATAGGGAGTGAAATGTATTATAAATGCCTCTTATTAGGCTAGAGGATTCCCTACACAATGAATTACTAATAACCATACCGTTACTAATAACCATACACTATCATCAAACTTCATTCATTCAGTTAATAATTTATTATTTAATGAAAGGATAAGTGCTCTGCGATGACAATATATGTTTAGTTATAGCAGTAGATATTAAAATCGTGAAAAAGAAAAAAATCGCCTTAAAGTTGTGATTAACCCGAATTGGACAGCTGCAGTTTGAACAACGTCAAACCGAACCTAGAACGCAGAATTCGTAGATGTTAGAAAGAAATTTCATTAAATTATAGAATGATAAAAACGAATGTTATATCAAATTTGCCTTGATGTACGTAGCAAAATATGTTCAAAATGATAACTGTGTGCATCAATGAGGTTTTGTATGCGACCGATCGTATTGAAAATCGTCTGAAGCAAAACTTTGTTGCCAATTGCGTTGGTTTCTCACTCAATTTTTTTCTTCAGTTCATCAATATTTTGGACATTATTGACAAGTTCTCTTCATTAAGCAGTCTTAAATAAAATATTGCACGTAGGCAACTGTAGGGAACACGGAGGCCAAAATCTTCAGTTCATACTGTATAAACGCGATTCAGTAAGACTTTTCAGGAACTTCTTAGCTTCTCCGTGGTGAAATAAACTAGATTATTTTTAATTACACATATGCACAAAAATAGATATCAGACCCAAAGACTCGACGTATGTTTCTATATGAATTTGAATGCGCTGAATTCGAATCGGATGTCAGAATTGCGCCACCACCTTCTAATTTTTTCCACACAAACAACGTGAAATTGTATTATTTTGGATTCCGATTAGGGTTGTCAGACCCAAAGACTTAACATACGTTTCTCTATGTATGTCGCCGCACTGAATTCCAATCTGTAGCCAGAATAAACACCTGACGAATTGCAGCAACAATCAATAATAACATACACGTTCACTAGCTGCTCTAATTCAGTGAGAGTCTTTCATAAGTAGTGTTCGATAACAGTTCCATTATGTGTTCGGTTTTCTGTTGCTCACTCTGTAGCAGAATACATACTATTGGACAAGCTGGGAACCCCTGCACATTGGATGACAAGCAACCCGTAGAGCAGCAGTGTTTCACACTCACGGAGTCAGTCTCGCAGGCGCTCTCCATCTAAAACTTCCATTTCTCAGTTGTTGAACAATAATTTCCCTTTCTTTTCATAATCTAATACCTTATTAGTAAATTAATTAATATGATAATACCCACTATCAGAGGAATTATTTTCAACCAGGCAAATATTTCTACAAAGAATAAATATGTAATTAAACCGTTTCAGATGCTCCAGAAGTGACTCTGGATCTCGGCGCCAACCTCAATGCGTCTTTCATACGTGAAGGGGATGACGTGTACTTCGAGTGTAGTGTCCGTGCTCACCCGTGGATATATAAAGTCATCTGGAAACACCAGGTAGGGATTGTTGAAATAGCTTAGTAGTGTATTGTTTCTAATGGTGCAATGCACTGCGCTGCATAATAATGCCTGATGCATGATTATTTCTGATGTGTGATTAAGCATAATGATGTCAAGATGCAATGACGCATAATGATGCCACTGTCACTGTATAATGTCAGTAGAAAATAGTTCCTTCTTTTGAAATTAATTTTCCATGTTATCGGATGTAAACAATCTGTGCAGAAAAATTGACTCTTCAGTTATTGCGATAAATTGTGAAAATGCATAAGAAACGTGACTTATCCCAAACTATACTTTTTTAACTGAGTGAAGAAATTCATTTTCAAAATAGTATTTTTATATTAGGATATTTTTAATGTCAAAATACTCTGTGTATAGATCAAATTACAGGGACAAAACATAGTTTCAATTTACGATAAATAAGTGTTAAAATAATGCTTTTTTCAAAATCGCAGAGCTTTGAATGGTGTCAGATCGACCGGGAATTTCATTTTGGAAAAAAATCTTACGAATAATTTAGGCGCTAACATTTTTCACAGACAGACGCACGTTAAAAAACACATTTTCGATTACAAGCAACTCCAAATCGAGGATTGAAACTTTGAAAACTGTGAGGCTTCAAACCTCTAAATTGATTTTCCGCAGGGTTCCGTAAATTTCTCCCTATTACATGTTACTCTATGTATACATACGTATACGAGAAAGTAAAAACAACAATTTTTGAGGTGTGGTGAGATTACGTATGTTTGTATAATTTAGCTCCTGTCTGAAATAGTAATATCATTATAGTGATAAAATTACAACTTCAATATATAGCATAAATGAAATCGTAAGTGATACTTCAATACATTTATCTAAATATAATATGTTTTTAAATATATTTGGATAATTTTTTTCAAAAAATAGTAAAAACTGTATTTCAATGCCATGCATTAAAACCGTTTCAATGCAGGTAGAACACTGACAAATATGCATATATGAGCTTGGAAATATTTGTAACATACTTATCTCCATCCACTATTTCTGCAATTTCTCTTCCATTGGCGTGAGGATAGTGCAATGTTAACATGAACATATTTTGCTTAGCTTTCTCTGTAACTAATAGATAGGTAGAATGAAATTCTAAGCTACGGTTTCAACTTAAACGGAAGGGGAATATTGCGCAATGCCAGCCGAATGATGGTCCTACAGAAAATATTCTACCATTGACCGACAGGCGGCGCAGCTGCTGCGTTGTAACGCCAACACATGAGTCAACTAGACTTTTGTGCTGCAGTAAAAATGCAATCATGCTTTTGATTCTTGTGTTCCCGCCGTGAAGCTGAGAAAAGGTGTTGTGCAATGGAGAGAAAATGCACAGCAACACCACTACGGGCTTCATCCTAAGCCACGAAACGACGGTGTAGTTTATACCTTTGTTTCCTATCAATCTGCTACAAATCTGAGTAGGGATATTACGCAGGGACGACCGCAATGCAAGCGCGGGCGTCATCGAGAGCAACCAGACGTTGGTGCTGCAGTCTTTGTCCTTGTTTCCTGTGCATCTACCATGAGGTTGAGCAGAGGTGTTGCGCAGGGGCGGCCGCTGCACAGCAACGCGAGCGCAGGCGTCATCCTGAGCAACCAGACGCTGGTGCTGCAGTCGGTGCGCAACCATTCTTCGGGGGACTACACCTGCGTCGCCAGCAACGCGGAGGGCGACGGCGAGAGCGAACCATTCCACCTAGATGTAAAGTGTAAGTGTTTATCTAAATACATTGGTTTGTTTTTTTCATTAAACTATTATTTCAGCAACCTTCAGAAAATTGATCCATTGAAAATTGATCCAATAGACCCAGATGTCAGCACTTTTTAGATGCCTCTTGTATTTCAGACGCGCCGGTGTGCCGCCCGCACCAGCAGCGCGTGTACGGCGCGGCGCGCCTGGAGACGCTGCAAGGTTTCCGTGCGAGTGGACGCCAACCCCCCCGCGCTCTTTCCGTGGCATATCAAAGCTCCGCCGTGGCGCCGCCGAGTGACGCGCGTGGCTTCGGCGCGCGGGCGCGCCGCTCCCTCGCCGCCATACACGCGCGACGCCGAGCGCGGAGCTACGGCACCAGCTGCTGGTGCTGGGCCGCAACAGCGCTGGGGCGCCAGGCCGGCATGCCCTGACTGTTTCCACGTGGTCCCGCGCGGCCGGCCGAGGCGCCGCGCGCTGCGCGCTGCGCAATCGCCTGGCGAGCGCTGCTGCAGGGTGGCGTGCGCGCGCCGTTTGACGGCGCGCGCTGCAGGCCGGCTTCACGCTCCGAGGTGTGTCCTGCAGGCACGGAGCGAGCGGGGCGGCGCCTCGTCGCCAACGGTCACGGCGCGGCATCGCGCCCGAAGTCACAGTGGCGGGCTGGAGCCGGCGCCGCCTACGTGCTGCAGCTGTACCCTGGCCAACACGGCATAGAGCAGCGGGACACGGTCGCCTGCATCGCGCTCCACGCTGCGCCCGGCGCGCAGGAGCCACGAGCGGACGGCTGCGGCAGTGAGTGCCACTAATAATTAGCAGAGCCGGTGCCTCTTTACATGCGCGGCAGGAAGCCACGGCCGGACGGACTGCGAGCGGGTGAGAATGCAGTATAATAGGCCAGAGCACGGCCTCATTTTTGCGCACAGGAGCACGGGACGGCTGCGGTCGGGTCGAGTGCACTAATAATAGGCAGAGCACGGCCTCTCTTACTGCGCGCGCAGGTAGCCACGGCGGATGGCTGCGGCGGGTGAGTGCACTAATAGGTCAGAGCACGGCCTTTATTTTGCGCGCGGAGCCACGCGGATAGCTGCGCCGGGTGAGTGACACTAATAATTAGGCAGAGCACGAGCCTCTCTTACTGCGCGCAGGACACGGCGGCGCTGCGGCGGGTGAGTGCATAAATAATAGGCAGACACGGCTCTATTCTACTGGCGCGCAGGAGCCAGGGGACGCTGCGGCGGGTGAGTGCAACTAATAATAGCAGAGCACGGCTCTCTTCTGCAGCGCAGGGACCACGGCGGATGGCTGCGGCTCGGGAGTCACTATAATAGGCATAGCACGGCCTCTTACTGCAACTAGGCCACGGCGGACGGTGCGCGGTAGATGCTGCAACTAATAGGCAGAGCATCGGCCTCTTTTCTGGCGCGCAGGGGCAAGGCGACGAGCTTGCGGCGGGTGAGTGTCACTAATAATAGCGCAGACACGGCTCTCTACTGCCGCAGGGAGCCACGGCGGACCGGCTGCCGGCGGGTGAGTGTCATTAATATATAGGCAGAGCACGGCCTCTTTTGCTGCAAACAGGAGCCACGGAGGACAAGCTGCGGCGGGTGAGAGCAGTAATAATAGGTAGCAACAGGCCTCTTTTGCTGCGAACAGGAGCCACGGAGGACAGCTGCGGCGGTGCGTGCATCTAATAATAGGCAGAGCGCACCTCTTTTGCTGCGACAGGAGCCACGGAGAATAGCTCCGGCGGGTAAGTACAGAAAGAAGCAAGATACACGCTGTCTCCAGGAGACTGTGGAGAAGACAGTCGAGAACAGCGCAGAATGTGAGTACACTAAAGGGAAAGAAGACTACTATTATGTACACGCGCGCGCAGAATCCCGAAAAACAGCCAGCAGCTAAATCTCTAGAAGGCAAGGGGAGTTCACTATGCTTGCGGCGCCTGGAAGCACGGAAAAATACTGCAGTCACTTCCTTCGGCATTGCTGAGGAGC
>BOPP01000005.1:1532598-1559522 GCA_017312745.1 Gryllus bimaculatus | reverse complement strand
GGTGACGCGGGGATCTTTGCAGCGGCTTTTGCGCTGTTGTGCTTGGTCTCTTTTCTGTGGGGCCCCCTGGGGTGCTGGTGTCCGTCTCTGTGGCTGGTTTATCTCGCATGGCGGCGTGGGCGGGCACGTGCGGTGTGTGTTTGATGCCGGTGTGTGATTGGTGAGGCTTGACGCACGGGGCGTGTTTTCGCGCGAGGGCCTGCGCGTGCGGTGGGCCCGTGGTCTGCTGGGTTTACCTGGCGTTCTTTCCGATCGTGGGGGCTGGTTTGGTTTACGAAGGTTCCGCGGGAACCTGATGTTTTTTTTTTCCTCGAGAGACGCTGGCGAGCGTTGGTTTCTGCGCCGGGCCCCGGACTATTGCGTTCCTGCGTGCAGCGCTGTGCGAGCAATCTCGTGTTTGGGTCTTTCCGAGTTACCGCTCGGAGGGGTCTGGACGGGGCAGACCGGTGTCGGGGTTCGCACATGGAGTGCTTTTGCGGCCGGTTGGTTGATGAAGCCACTGGACGACCGCTTGGCCGATTGTGTCAAGTGCGTGCCTGGAAGATGGCCGGCGCCGAGGGCGGGAGGCGTTCGTCCGCGGGGGGGCAGAGTGGGGAGAGGCGTGTTATTTTTTTGAATTTCGGCGGGGTGTGGGTTAGGTTGTACTTAACGTGTTTAAGTGTGTGTACGCTGTAGAAGTGCTACATGCGTCGCCGTGTCGGTCGCTTCTTCGTCTTCTTCTTTTTTCACTTAAACTATTATTGCGTTGATCAGGAATCCTTTTTCAGAAAAATTGATCGCACTATTCGCTGAAAATCTGATGGGACATTTGTTTGCAAACCCGCGCATCTGGAGTCCGAAGGGGCACTTTTAAGAGACGCCGTGCTTGTCATTTCAGCCAGCTCGCGGTGTGATTGGGGCGCCCCTGGCCTACTCAGCAGGCGTGTGCTTTCAGCGGCGCGGCCAGCGCCGGGTTGAGGACGCGGTCTGGGCGACGCGGCGGGTGTTTTCTGTCTTTGGGGGTGCGACAGGCTGGAGCCAACGTCGCGGCTCCCGCCCCGGCCCCGGGTTTGCCCGTGGGGTGAGGCTTTGTGGTTTGGCGCTGTTGGCCCTCATAGCGCTAGACACTAGCGGTGGCTTTGGTTCTTGGGCTCTGGCGGGTCCTCTGTTGCGTGGGGTTGGTCGAGAGCTGGACGGTGTTTCACGTCTTGTTGCTCGGCTTGGCGGGTTCGGCTTGGTTCTGAGCGGCGGGCGCGGTACGAGGGGGTCGGGTGCCAACGGTTGGATTTTGTCGTGATTTCTTTGGCAGGGGCGGCGCGCCCTCGGCCGCTTACAAGCCTGCGCGCCGAGCGCGACTCGGCACTGCTGGCTCCGTTGCGTCTCGGGGTGCCTGCACGTGGCTGGGGATGCTGGGGGCGCTTGTTTCTGCATCAGGCGTGCTTGTCATATGTGTTTTGGTGCTTTTCTCCAAACGTTTCTACGTCGGCTAGTCGATATCGCTGATCTGCGCGGTTCGCTAAGCTCCTTTTTCCCCGCACTCGCACTCCTCATTATGCAGGCATGTCGTGTAAGGCTTGAATTGCCTCACGCCCTATCTTTTGGCCTCGATCTTGTGGATCTATGTCTCACCCTGTACGCTTCGGATACGTCTGGGGGCTGCAGACGTGTCCTTCGTTTCTTGACGTGCTGCCTCCTTTTTGCGTTATTTACGCCTAGTTCGGGCCGGCCTATCTCTGATTGTGTGGTTGCCCCGCTTTTTTAATATACTCCGTCTGCGGTCCTTGCGCGCTTTTGTGACACACTGCTTTGGTTTGGTGGGGGGTGGTCCCTTTCTTATGTGGGGCCTGACTCAGTATGCTTGAATTGAACTTATCCACTCTAGTGGGTTGCGAGACGTCGGCAGCGCTTTTGAAAAATTTCACAGGGCTCTAAGTTGGGTGTGTGGTCGTGTCTTTGCATCCGGGTTGCAAGCAAGTATTAATTATTGTTTTTCAGAAGGGTTCAGGTGTGTGGTTTAAGATCGTTGTCTTCTGCACGAGATAAAGGATTTTATTGCGGCCAATGGGTCGGGCCTTTTTGTGCTATGTTTGGGGGAAGGTGGGGGTGTGAGTCTATGGTCGCAATAGGCAACGCAGGATGTGGGGAAAATGTGGGACGGTAAGGTGCGGCGGTCTGCTACGGGGGGACTGGTCTTAGGCGCGTCTGGGCGGGCATGGCAGTCTACATACTTTTCTTTCTGTTTAGTCACGACGTCTATTTGGCGCAGAGGACTGCTGTGGAGCGCTCGAGCTGAATCTTCTGACGGGTTTTGGGCGATGGGTGGAACGATGGTTGGAGAGGGGTGTGGCAGGAGGGTGGAAGACCCGTCGGGGGAAGAGCAGGAACCGGTGAGAGTGTTGCGGGGCAGCGGATGACTGAGGGGGGGGGCATTGGCGAGGAGAAGGCAATTGGATTTGGTGCATCTTAGGGCTGGGGTGGTACGATACGGAGGCCTGTAGGGTGATTCTATTTGGGAGCAGTCTGCTTTGGGGATTTAGGTACATTGATATGTGGGTTGGTAGTCCCTTGGGTTTTTTTGTAGACGAAGTCGGGTGTACCATGATTTGATTGATAATGATGTCTGTGAGCTGGGGTTAGTATCCTATAGGATTGATTTTGATTAGTTGGTGTGCGAGCGGTCAGAATGTGATTTAGGAATTAGTTATTAGTATTGACTGCCAGTTTGAGATTTAGGTTTTTAAGAGTGAGCGGCGAGAAAGAACGTGCAGGTAGCAGGGCTGGATCGTACAGCGGTTGAGAGGGGGATCGATTGAAGAGCGCTAATAATGTAAAAAAGATGGGCTTTAGAGAGCAACTTGGGAAGAAAGACCAAGAAGGGTGGATTTCTGTTTAGTTACTCTTGAAAGAGTCGCGCGGCATGAGGAGGAGAGGTTAGGGTATTGGTAGGTTCCACGGCGTGGTATGTTGCAGGGTTGTTGGAGTTCGTAGGATGGTGTGAGTTGTTTATGTCTGGGAATTATGAGTTTTATTGGGGAAGATATTTCCGGGGTAAAATAGTTTTTATTGAGTGCATATAGAGACGGCCTCTTTTTTTTGCGCACAGGAGACGGCGGACGGCTGCGTGAGTTGGTTGGGATAACGGGAATATGGTGCACTAGGTTTAATTTTTCGCATGTACAGACATTTGGGAGGGATGCATGGGGATGTTGGAAGTATATGTATATTTTTTGGAGGAAAGACAAGGGTGTGGTACTCTACTTAATGATTTAATGAGGGTGACCATTAATTTAATCTATATATAAAGGTTGCGCAAGCATGGGATGGGAAGAATAAAGTGGATTGCGTGGCTGTGTTAAAGAAGACATCTTGGTATAGGAATGGTGAACACGTTATGTCGAGATAAGTCTTGGTGTTTGAGGGGGTTTGACAGTGGAGTAAACTATAGGATATTATTTAATTTTTATGAATTTTTGGCCCAGAGAGCAAATATCGGGAAGGGGTTTGTGTAACTGCCATATTTTTTTTGGGATTGAGAGGAGCGGGTTTTTATATATTTTGGAAGAGGAATTATTGAGCAACAGGGGTGTAATAGTTTAATAGAGACGGGAGTGTGCGGCGGTGAGTGCATCTTGATATTTCTTAGAGGATTTTATTATGGTTTTGTGGGTGGGAAGTTTGGGTTACTGGGTAAAATATAAGATTTTAGAGATTTAGGCTTTAGTGAGTATATTTATGTTTTTTTTTAGTTTAAAGTTAATTTTTGTTTGTTTACGATAGGTTTCTTGAAGTTAGTATGTAATTGAAGATCCATCCATTCGTCGGTAATTGAATGTGTTGATGATCCTATTTGTTTTAATATTGTTCTTTTTTATGATTAATTTAAATGGTTGATGATGTTCATCTTTTGATGATATTTCCATTAATATGTATAGTCGTTCGCTGGAATTGAAACTATTTTAGAAGCTTAGTTCAATTTATCTTATGGTTTTACTATTGCGATGTATGTATAAGAGTGTCTTTGTAGAGGTTCTGGAAAGAAGATGATCGAAAGGGATTATGCACTTATAATATATGGGTTCTTACTTTATAGCGTTGTTTAAATAGGGGGCAAGAAGATTGTTGGTAGCAGAGTAAAAAAGTTATTTGAGTATGCAATGTTTTCTTAGGCTATGTAGGCCCTTCTGGCTACTTATGCAAACGTTTTGCGTGTTGGATTCTAGTGGAGGAGGATTTTTTTGGAGGAGGGTAGAATAAAAGAAGAAGTGGAGTGATGAAGGTGATGGCAGGGGAGGAGGTGTATGAATGAGGTTGGTCGCGGGTTCATTCGAAGGTTGCAGAATGAGGCTGGTGGGGAGCGGAGGGGATTGACAGGTGGTGGTGGAAGAGGGCGTGGAGGAGGAGTGCGACGGAGGCGAGGCCGCGAGAGATAACTGGAGTAGGGCGAGGAGGGGAAAGGGAGAGTTGATGATGAGGTAAAGTTTAATGATTTGGACTGGGTTTAGGGTTTGGGGGAATTGCCGGGGGTTTATTTAGTTTTGAACGTATTGCGTGTTTTCATTGAAGAGTTTCTACGGCTAGAATTCGGGAGTAAGTGGTGTAGTGTCCATTATAATCTGTGTATAAGTAATTGTAGGGTTAAATTTGGGTATTGGCGTGGTGACGAAATTTGGGAAACTGACGCGAGCTTAGTGCGCGGGTTTCGGAGAAGATGAAGCGGGGGAGGGGTAGTGCTTGTTAATGGACTAGGGATTGAGAGAAAGGTTAAAGGGAGAGGAGATAGGGTTATATGTTTGGGAAAAAGGAGTGTTAGACGACTGGTATGGGGGGGAATGGGCCGGGGAGGGAGATGAATGGATGAAGAGGGTGATCTGTGAGTGATTGGACGTGAGGAGGGTGAGGGGGAGATAGGGGGGGATAGAATGGTCATCTATGTCGAATGTATATATTAATTTATATTTAATTACTGGATTTATTTGTTGGAATTAAAAAAGGTTGTGTAGTAGTGTGGTGGACAATATATTCTATAATTAATACGGGAGTAATTTTGACATTTATAGTGTTTTTTACCTGTGGATATAAAATGAAAGTAGATAGAGTCATCTCTAGATTATGTTAAAATTTTGGCAGTTTGATTTGAAAAAAGTTCAGGGATGATACGTTGTTATGGGTAAGTGTGAGATATTTTGACGAGTGTTATATGTGCCAAATTTTAGGCAATTAGAAAGAATGTTTAAGTGAGTTATGGTGAGGTTCTGTGTGTTTGCGAGAGTTTAATTTTATACTCCTGAGCTGGCTGGGACAGTTATTGAAAGTTGTTGTGATTATTTGTGGGTATAATGTTTTGGTTTTGCAGAATCTAATTTGAAAGTTGTTTGAAAGTTATGAAGAGGGTTGTAATTTTTATAATAAATGGATGACTTGAATTTATTGGAAGGAAGTGTTTGGATGTTAAGGTTCTGTATGTGGGCGGGATGGCATAGAGCAACGGCCATTGGTGAGACGGGAGCGGTGTAGTTATTATGCTGGGGACAAGGTGGGTGCTAGAGCAGGGAGGGAGTGGGCACGACGGTGGGGGCGGGTAGGAAGGGAGATTTAAGGGTGCTATGCAGGAGGGAGACGGGGGGAGCGGAGGTGGAGGAATGCAATTTGAGGGGGAGGGGAGTTGAATAGGTGATCGGAAAGTGGGTGGGAGGTGAATTGGGAGGGTGAAAGGATGATGGTAGCGAGAGAAGGGGGAGGATGAGGTAGGCAGAGGGGAGAGGAGATGATACGGGGGTGGGGATGTAGTGAAGGTTGTGTTCATAGGGCCTTGTATAGGTAAGGTCTGAGGATTGGGAAGGGTTAACATAAAGAATATATAGGGAGTAGTTAGTTATGTTTGTTCTAGGTTCTATGTATGAGCCTTAGTGTACGGAAGGCTTCTGTCGGTTCAGGATGAGTTAGCATTTTATAATTAAGGCGAGCACGGCCTGCTTTTGTGCAAACAGGAGCCACGGAGGAACAGCTGGCGGCGGGTGAGAGAGTATAATAGGTAGAACAACAGGCCTCTTTTGCTGCGAACAGGAGCCACGGAGGACAGCTGCGGGCGGTGCGTGCACTAATAATAGGCAGAGCGACCTCTTTTGCTGCGAACAGGAGCCACGGAGAATAGCTACGGGCGGGTAAGTACAGAAAGAAGCAAAGGATACACGCTGTCTCCAGGAGACTGTGGAGAAGACAGTCGAAACAGCGCGAATGTGAGTATAACAAGGGGAAAGAAGACTACTATTATGTACACGCGCGGCAGAATCCTCGAAAAACAGCTCAGCAGCTAAATCTCTAGAAGGCAAGGGGACGTTCACTATGCTTGCGGCGCCTGGGCCACGAAAAAATATGCAGTCACTTCCTCGGCATGTGCTGAGAGCCTTAAAGAACAGCTGCAGCGAGTGGAGTGCTCTTGCGAGGCGCGGGAGAATGGTTAACCCAGGCGGCACTGACTTCTCAGTGACTAGGGCGAAGCAGGGCGAAATGCGGTGGGCATTGTAAATAACTGAAAAGATGATGGTGCGCAGAGCATATTGTTTGTCAACCCACTATAATTCTGTTAGGCTTTTTTTGGTGGTGCACTATTTGCATAATAATTTTATTTCCTCTCCAGTAAGGTGGGCGAGCAAAGGCGACATAGAGCCAGGTGAGAAGTTTCATGCCTGTTTTCAGTTCGGGGGCGGGGAGTCGGGGGCCCGCCCGGGTGCCGTTTGCTGTGGGGCGCTGGCGGGGCGCGGGGTCGGCGCCGCTGGCGCTGGGGGGGCGGCGGCGGGCGGCGCGGCGGCGCTGCGTGCGGGCGCGGGGCGTGGCGTTGCGTGCGCGCGTGTGCGTGGGCCTGCTGGGCGCGCGCGACTACGACTACGGAGGAGGCGTCGCATCGGGGGGACGCGGGGTCGTGGCCGCGCAGCGAGCGGGCGCTCAAGGAGGCTGCGCTGGCGGCCAAGGCGGTGGCGGCTGGCAAGGGGGCGAGACGGCGCGGGCGGGCGGCGGCGGGGCCCGCGGGAGCGGGGTGGGGGCGGCGCGGGCGTGGGTGTTGGCGGCGCGGCCGAGGGGCGCTGGCCGGCAGGCAAGTGGCTGCGCGCATGCGCAAACGAACGACAACCCGCTGCTGCAGCTGCACGACGACGCAGTGGACAACCCTGACGTCGTGCCGCACGCCAACGGTGAGCGGCCCAGAGTAGGTGCGCTGAGCGCCCCAGACCCCAGGTATGTTTTGGTTTATGATTTCGCTTCTGCTCTGTGGTGCTTCCTCTTCCTAATGCTTTGTATTGGTGTTTTTCCTTTACAATCCTTTTTCGCTAAAAATTTGGCCTTCTTTTAAAGCGTTGCCAACCACTTCAAAATATTAGATCAGAAGTTTTTATTATTTCTTTTCAAACACGTGTAATCAGCACGTTGTTTTAACATATTAAGAAATGTTCACAACTTTTGGAGACGGAATAAATTCAAATACACGTTTATGTTTTTTAATATGAAAGCTGTCGCCAGAGTCAGGTATTTAATTCCAATGTTTATTCCTTGTCAGACTTTTGTGTTTAGTCGGTATTCGACCCCTTTTAAATGAAGCTTTTATTTAATTTATAGAATGATAAAATTGGTGAAATCTTCTTCAGGATAAGGACATAACAGGAAATCAACGTAATTAAAATTAAATGAGTTTGTGGCTACTCGGGCCAAGATATTTAAAGGTCTTTGTGAGAATTTATTTTGATACTCTCACAATTACTTTTGTGAAAGACCAGTCTGTGCCGAACCAAGAAACGTATGTCCCGAGCGCAAACATCATCGGGATATTTTGTGTTTTGTAAGATATTTCTGTGGTTCAAGCGGGATTGTTTCTTTCCGGAGAAAATATTCCATTATTATAGTAGACTTGTATAAAAATTAACATTTGCAATCACTAATTGCTATTATTTTATTACTGACAAGTTTTCCTTCCTGGTGAGAAATAGTATATTGCTAAACCATTCATTGATTTTTGGTTATTTACATAAATTCTAAAATAAAACTTAAATATTCAGCATTCAATGTAATGTAACAGTTTAAAGAAACAAAATATGATGATTTTTTTGTATCTATATAGACCTACAAACTGAAAAAATTCCCAAGAATACGTTAGTTTATTAACTAGAAAGCATTCAATTTTTCTTGCAATTTAATTTTTTCAATCTCTTCGCAAAGTGTTTACTACATATATCAAGTTGTTCAAGACGATCCCATTTCTTATTGTGCAAACTGTAAAGGTTATGGAAAATTATTCCTAAGTTGGGTAGGCTCCTGACGTGCTGTATGGATTGTTAATGAGATTTCTAAATTTTAATAAAAACTAAAGAAACATTCCCTCTAACTTTATAGTTCCGCAAGTTGAGAGATCCACATTATAATATTCTCTTTAGATACTAGATATACTTGCCTAGCGAAAACTACCGCAGGCTACTATTATAGATTTTTACAGGAAATTATTTCGATAATTGTGACCAATTTTTTTCCAACATTGTGACCATGTAACTAATTTCTTCACTTTCTATGGTTTCTATATTTTGTTTAAATACCAATTTTTTTGTATTCGTAGTTTCAATTAAATAAATGTTATTTTTGTTTCGAATGTCTTCCATTCTGCATGATTTTGCAAGTAAACGTATTGTTCTTCCTTCTAAACTCTTCTTCTCTAACTGATTGAAAGCTCTTGTTATATTTAATAAAATAAATGTCGTCTGTTACACAGAATTGGACTTCCAAAGCTCTATGTACAAGACCTTAGACAAACGCAGTATCGGGTCTACGCGTACACAGAGTGTTGATTCGTCGCTGCAGGCACCACTCTACGTCAGCCTTCACAGTTACTCTCGAGCGACAACCACGGTGAGACTTTTCTCTTAAATACATTTCCAGAAACATTAATCTTCAGTTTAATAATTGAAACAAATACTAATATATTTATGGAGAAAAAATTTAAAGCAATCAAAAATACTCTATATTTATTTCTCTTAGGCACATCATTTGAAAATGATCTGACCTGTTGCTGTTTCAATTAAGTCATACTGTATATTTACTTAAAATTATGTCGTCGGTAGACATATGTAAAAAATGAAAACAAACTGGTGTCATTTACGTTAACCATTCATCAACCAATCATGCTTAATGCAATTGTAAATTTTCGAGTTATAGTAACCAAAAAAATGCCGACCTGGATGACTGAGGTAGCTAGGTCACGGATTCGTGTCCCACCGTAGGCATCGTTGTTTGTCCCTTCTCTTTCATGTATGTGTGTGGTGTCACGGAAGTCCTTGTAAGTGTTCTGAGTACGTGTGTGTCTCTAGTGTAAAAATTAATATGTGACCCCCTGAGGAACATATTGAGTATACGGCGCTAATAGTCGAATTTGGCATCCCTTGAAGCTCGAAACAGCCCCAGGAACGGGAAAATGTTGTCAAAATATGAGTATATATTCATTAATTTTATATACGTGTTTGTAAAAATTTTACAAATACACATCATGCAAATTTCTAAATAATATATGTAGAAAGTTATTCATTTTCTGAGCGTCGGAGAATATGCTTAATAAACACACGCATTTCATTATTTACTAGGCTGTTCGGGTGACGGCGCGTCCATGGCGAAGGTGCCGACGTTTCGGTCGCCATTCTGCTACCTTTCTCAGGGCGTAATGCCCTGAGGCGTAATGGAACATTCGCGACCTTCCTCAGGGCGTAATGGAAACGTCGGCACCTTCGCCATGAACGCGGCGTCACCCGGACAGCCTAGTAAGATTACTGGAGTCCGGCGCGAAAGCTACGCGTCACGACGCATGTTCATTTGTCATCATTTCCTCTGGCCTTCTTTCCAGGAAGAGCCTTCTGAGCTAATCGAGCCGCTGGCGCGTGTGGTGGCGGTGGCGGTGGGCAGCCCGGTCGCTCTGGCTGCGCGACATGTGCGACGCAGGCAGCAGCCGCCGGCCGCGCGCCGCCCCGCCAGCTGCGTTCGCCCGCCCGCGCGTCCGCGCGCCGCGCGGCAGCGCGCCCGCGGCAGATACGGGAGACGAGAGAGCGCGCTGCCTATAGCGGCTCACAAGGAGAGGCTTGCCGTCTAGCGCCGGTCATGGCCGCAGGACAGTCGCGCGCGGTCTTGGGGAAGCGCTTCGGAGGCACAGCCTCTAACGCGCGGTCGCTGCAGAGAATGTATGGTTCTGCATTACGTTTGAAAATTTTCGCTGGACGACGTGGTGCGCGACACGGCTTAGGAGGTTCTTGATGAAGAGATTCGCAAAAATATTTGTGAAGTGGCTCATGTGGACTCTGGTGATTCGTTTGGTGATTGGTAATGAGGTTCGTGAATTTGGAGTTTCAGAAGAGAACTATAATAGTATTTTTAAAGAGAAACTCAGTGTACTACGTGGAGGCTTGAATTCACTTGACAAAGTTAATATATATATATATATATATATATATATATATATATATATATATATTGCTTCCCCAAAGTGCATTGAGGCACATTAAACTGTAGCATTATTACAATTATAAGTACTGTAAATTTCCTAACATTTTTCTTTTACAAAAATGTGTGCTTGCCGTCAACAAAATATTTTAAATATTTTGATATGGTATACACCCATATATTTATTTAAAAGACGAATCGAAAAATTTTCCGTGGGGGTAGCAACAACTCTATCGATGATATCATGAGCACGACGCTCTTGAAGTAATCCCAGAAATTCTTCAGTGTTCCTTGAAAAATGCGATGTTCGTCGGCATTACGATTATTTGATTAGTGTTAGTTGATACTTTTTTTAGCTTACCTCAAATGACACAACTGATAAATTTTTTAAAAAATCTCAACCCTCACCTGAATGTCTTCAAATTTATCTCTGTTACATTACTTACTTTAAATCTCGTTCTCAACTTCTTTCTTTAAATTTTGTCGAACCTTTTCATACTGATGTCATATGTATTCGAGATATAATTTGATCAATTGTGACTGGTCACCTAGTCTCACGTTTCAGACTAAACATCTGTTTTCTAAACGTGTATTTTAAATGTTTCTTAAAAGTACCACTTCAGACTTTTTCACCACCCATGAGACTTAACCACGTGGTGCTCATCAAGGGTCGGACATGCTTCCAACGTTTCAACTTACATCCCAAGTCAGGTCCACGAATTTTATCGAAGATTTGGGGTTATAATATTTCTTAAGAAGAAAATTGAGGAAAGGGAAGAAGCAAAAACAGTAAAATTGATCATTCTTCCAAGTGATTTTTGAAATAATATATTTTTTAAAATTATCTAGAGAAATTACGTTAATACGATGTTTTAATTCTTACTGTGACGCGGAGCTTTTATAGTGCTTACTTTGGCGAATAATATTAAAGTAGGAAATTTTCTTTCACGGATGTTTAAGTAATGATATTGGTATTCCGTTATGTTAATCGATCGGCGATTTTCGTAAATGGTTTTTTTTTTGCAAACATAAAAAACTGAGTAAAATTAAGTGGTGTAAAGGCAAAAAAACAATGAGGAATTCGCTCGAATACAGTGATCTGTGAAAGAAAAAATGTGCAAATCGGCTGAAATAATTTTCTTCTCACGCTAGTACTATTTTCTCCGTGATTAAGCTGTTAATTAAAAATTAATTGAACATTGAATATTTTTGGTGGGGATTTATTGAGAGAACATTTATTTCGTTATCGTCAATCTAGAGAATATTCAAAGTGATGGGGAAAAATGCCATATTCTATATAAAATGTGTGTGTTTAAATACCTGTAACAAAATTATATCTTTATGTTCATATTTTGATAATTTTCCAAATACTATGGTATGAATATTAAATTATTAATTAACAATTGAAAAAAATTGCAATCAGTGCTTAATTTTTAAATGTCAATAATTACGACTTAATTTTATATTTTTCTGATTATGAATACTATGTACTATATTTGAAAATATTTCATTACAGATCCAAGCAAACTAAAAAGTACTACAATCTAAGGGAAAGAAGCCAACCTTTTTTCTCGATTTTCAATCAGTTGGATCAGTGAGAAAATTATGACAACCAAACGATCTCCAGTCCTCAATGAATGTAGGACACGAGTATTTTTGGTGCCTCTCTTTTTTGCTCATTCTATCTTGATAGGACGTTTTGCAAGAAAGGCTGTGGGGAGTAGGACAAGAAAATTGGTTTAGTATTTACTATACAAAATGGTAAGCTCAATTATCAACATTTTTATTTCATGATAATGACACTGTAAATGGCCTAGTGTTTGTTTGTACATCGGGTAGGGTGTTGTGCCTTCGAAAATATTTTATCATTGGAGTGTACTTATTTATAAAATGTGGTTATCTATCAACAGACTGAACACTCTAGTCAATAAAACTATAAAGAATGACTATCAAAACGTGTACAAAGTGTATAAGAGAAAAGTTTCAATTTGATGTGAAATATTGTTTAATTAAGGAATCAACTTTAAGCAAGATAGTTGACTCAAATTTAATGAATTTATTGAAAAATACATTAACTAAAATATGTAATGGCACCACAGTAAAAACGAATATTTGAGGGTAATGTGGGAATCCGTTCAACAATTTTTTAAATAATACTGAATTTGTGAATATTGACATTTTCAATTTATTGAGACCCAATAATCCATTGTTCCTAATACTATTGGGGAAAATTAGCCAAAAGGATCTACAAGAACTAAACATGACACGTCATGATTATGCTCCCTAAAAACTTTACACACCATTCCAATACATTTTTTCATTTGAGGTTCGAAATAACAAACTAATCAAAATTTAAAACCAACGGCTTTTGTCTTCACAAAAATGATGTTACTTTATAGTTTATTTCCAAACACTGAGAAAAAATTTTAAAATCCCAACAATCAAGGCATAGTTGAAATGAACGTGTTTGATTAAAACAGGGAAAGATTAAGTTTAATTGATCCTTGAGGAAGTGCAGATATGTGTGTGCAGCTCGAATGTACATATATATAGTAAACGCCTACATTACTACTGACTACCAACTGAATAACTGTTTGAACCGTTTTATCGCCTGTATAGAGCAAAAGTCTCTGTTCGTTGCCAATAAGCACTTTTCTCAGTGTACAAAAGTTTTTTTCTATTATAAACAAGAATTTTCTTAAATTTATTTTCTAACTAATATAACAGGAAATTCCATGGATAGGAAATTGATTTTTTTAATAAATTATTACTCTTCTTATTCTTGTTCCTAAAACCGATATTTACCTATATCACAAGAAAAAATAATTTTAATTCAAAGTTTGAATGTATGTATTTTTAGAAAATAAAAAATTATAAGTGTCATTTTCAACAATTATAAAAAATAAACTTACCGATTGACATGCAGGAAAAAAAGAAAAATGTAATCAAAAAGAGAGGGGGAAGGTATTCGTCATTGATGAAATGATTTCAGTTCACTTTTTTCGTATTTGCTTTTCCTGAAAGATTTTGTATTAAATACAAAGGAAAGGTCTTTGACCTCCACATTATCATTTGATTTTTTTAAGTCAACAATTTCAGTGTAAAGACACTTTTGACATTCCATAAAAAGGACATTTATTGAAAATTTAAAATATTGTGGTTATGAAATTATAATGTTTAAATATTGAATCATTCATCTGAACAATAGTGCATCAGTCGAATGTTATCAAAACAATCTAATGGCTGTAGAGATGTTACAAATTGATAAAGCTAGAAAAGTGTTTGGCAGAGGGCTATGGTGATTGGAGGGGAAAGTAATATAAATAAATACTGGTGAAGGAAATAAATTGTAAATAATACCAACCCTTTCTACATTGTGACGTCTTGGTTGGTTTCTGATAAATGATTCGACTATTACTTCAGAGACGTACAATTTCAACACACTGGCACATGACTGGATTTCCATCTTTGGAGAATTTCTCAAACAATTCTTTCTCCAAGCACAAGAAATTATTTGTTTAATATTGCGTTATCAAAGGCATCAAATTTCAAAGAGAATGAAGTTCAAAAGTATCGTTGTTATCAAATTGTGCGTGTCTGAATCCTAAATTCGCGTCCAGTGATCAAGGAGCCACAACGCCCAGGGTAATATTTTCTGAATGGTGCGTAAATATACGTATTAAATAAGGTTTTGCGAATATTCTGTTTTATATGTGTATGTTAATCGATCAAATTAACATGTTTGTGAAAATATAAATATTTTTACATTTCTTAAAATGTCAATTTATTCACATATCCTAATATTATTAATTTCTGTACACCAAAAACTATTTTTATGGGAAACGAATGTAGTTTTTATGAGTTTTGCAGCAACATAGCAATGTGATCTGTACATTAATCTGACTTTATTACAGGAACTGTAGAGTAATTTGCCTCTTTTTCGAGTTGCCTTTCAAACTCAGAATGCCAACCCATGAAAAAGAAAAAATCGCGCTCACTTAAAAAGTAAATCAACGTGTGCTAATGCCGTATTAAGTTCAACGGTAAATATTGAAAGTTCAATTTGTAATATTTTGTAAAATATACAATTACTTTTTATATTATTTGAATAATTTTATATCAACATGTAGCTTAAATAAGTGATAATATATTGTAATTTACATGGACAATTCAAAGCAACTAGTGAAACATATCAAACATATCAATACCTCTCAGGTTCATCATTATCAAAAATTGCCACCAAAGAATATAAACACTGCACTTTCAGTCCTAGCACATTTGTTGAAGTGTTGTTTGACATAGATTTTTTCGCATTATCCTTAATATATATATATATATATAGTATAGTATATATATATATATATGTATATATTATATATATAATAATATATATATTGTTTTTGTCAAAAGAAATAAAACTTCGGTTTGAAGTTAATGAAAGTGGAATCAGAACGTTTTCATCAAATTCAATTCTTACTGCAAGTACAGATTTTGCTAGTTAAATTAAATAACGTTTTATGTACAACTACACAATTTAAATTCTTTAAGTGTACAAGTGTTTGCATTTTCTTCCAATAGCACAACTTATACCAACCTATTATTTTCATTTGATGTGGATACAAATAATTCTGTCTTACATTTGAACTTTCAGTGTCGCGTAAAATATAAATTTCAAGTGATTCTAGTTTAAATACACTCCTATATTCATATACAAATGTAGATCTCTCTACAATTTTGGGAACTTGTTCCTGTCACGCAACATGAAACGTCAACAAAGTATGGGGAAATTAAAAGTCAATAGAATGAAGTAAAACAAACTGCCACCATCACTTAGGTTGCTTCTAATATATTTCAGGCATGTGGATTAAGACACGTATGTATTCTTTAGAATAATGGAATCTATGATTCGAGAAGACAATATGCAGATATATTTTTTCAAAGATATCCAATTAATTGACTTTGATCCAAATGATGGAAATTTATAAATTTCCTTCGAAGGGCTTGCAGCAGTATTAACATAATTCCCCAAGATGTCTCCCGGTAACTGCAAATTTTCATACCTTGATTTTGGTAAAAATGTAGTAGTTCATGCAAAATATACATTTTGGCATGTAGTAACAAAATTAGGTATTTTTGGTCAAAATCGAGATATAGCCATTTCCAAATAACGATAGACCCGTACCTGGTGTGGTTTATCATGTTACTGCCCCCGGCCCTTCATTTGTCGGAATTGTGAGAGCAGAATGCGCAGCACCTCGCCCGCACTCCGCGCGCAGAGGCCCCGCTGGGGTGGGCGCGGGGCCTCAGGTGCCAGGGGCGGTCGCCTCCCGCTCTCGGCTCCCGACGCAGCCACTGAGAAGTTGCCGAGACTCCCGGGAGCGCGGGTGGGAGCGCATTAAACATGTAAAACGAATCATCCAGCCCGTCAATATTTCATTGCTGCTTATGAGCCCCAACTTCTCTCTTGCGCCTCCGCGTTTACTTGCAGCGACGTTCGCAATCTCGCTCACTCTGGTAATGGCTGACGCTGCATAATTCAGTCACCGGGATTCGTTAACGACGTCTGCTTAATTCAAAAAAATAGTTTTTATGAAACATGGAATTATGAACTCAAGTTTTCCCCCACAGCTTTTAAAATAGAAGCTACTGTATCATTTCATTGAATTAAAGCTGTTTCTATCATAATTGAATAGCACAAATCGTACGACCACTATTGTTTGAAAATATAGATGGATTAACTACATGAAAAATTCATCTTGTATTTATACGAATATATTTCATCTGCATTTCATTTGAATTGAATTTATGCCTTATTTTACGTGGCGAGACTCGGGCCAGCAGGCCCGCTCTTCCGTCTGACCACGCAAATTCATTGATCTATTAACTATGTATGGAATCAATTGAGATAAAGTACGTGTTCTTTAATGGCGCTCATGCAGATGTGTTTGGTACATTCATACAAAATTCGTGAATGGAAAATTGAAATGGGAGATATTTCAAAAAACGCTTTAATTTTAAGAGAAGCTTCCTGTAATGTGTTTC
Organism: Gryllus bimaculatus; assembly: GCA_017312745.1. Taxonomy (NCBI): domain Eukaryota; kingdom Metazoa; phylum Arthropoda; class Insecta; order Orthoptera; family Gryllidae; genus Gryllus; species Gryllus bimaculatus. The sequence continues at coordinate 1,543,040 of BOPP01000005.1, read as the reverse complement.
ATACACTAACATCCATCCTTATAAACAAAGGTGAACGATAAATAATCAAACCTCAGTTTAAGTAATATGGTTATATTGTTTAGGAAACATGAAATAATTGCGGTGTGTCCGCTAATTGGTTACGGACCAAACGTCGGTATCCTATAAGCGTCGCAAAGAAGAATCAACACAGTGCAAGGTACATTCACACTTGCAGGTCAGCACTAGTGTCTATCCAAGCCAGAGAATTCTAAAACACAGTAAGGCAAATGTTTATCCAACGGTACGAAAATGTCTCAGTTCCGGCGGTGATTGTGTGAAAAATAGCGCAACATGTGCAGTATACGCCTGCCCTAAGATTTGCTGTCCAGAGATGGGCCCCTCCTCATTGGCTGAGACGGATGTAGCGTCGCAATTGGCGCTCATGTTTGCGGCTCGCGCTGCTCCGTTCTGTTGATCGATCTTGCAGTAGTCGACTGCGCACCATTAAAAGAACTGCCGGAACCTAGTACTGTCGCCGCTCGAATGAGGGCGCCGCCGCGGCGCCGTCACGGGAGACCAGGCACCAAAAAAGGAGCCACCACCCCTCTGGCGGATCTCTCTCTCTCCTCTCTCTCTCTCTCACTCTCTCACTCTCTCACCCTCTATCACTCTATATCACTCTCTATCACTCTCTATCACTTTCACTCTCACTCACTCTCTATCACTCTCTATCACTCTCTCTCACTCTCTATCACTCTCTCTCACTCTCTCTCATTCTCTCTCACTCTCTCTCACTCTTTCTCGACAGAAACTTCGATGCTATGGCTGCTAACTTTGAACATCTCCCTGGACAACGGCGCCTTTGACATACACTGGTACATCTTCAGGAAAATTGTTGGATCTGGCTTGAATATAGTTACTCTGTACTGGTGTGAGATCAGAATAAATCTATTTTATCAGAAATTACGTTTTTTTGGACATAACAGATCTGATTGGGGTTGATTGATTGATTAATTGACCGGATAGGTGAGTTTCATCAGTCACATCATCAGCTATTGTTGTTATTCCCGTTAGAGTAGTGAATTTTTCGTCTCGGGAGATGGTGGTTATCTTTCCGCGTTGGATGATATGATCCATGCTTATCTATTTGTGGGTGATTCTCTCTCCAGACACCTATGCAGAGGGGCACCGCCCCAGTTGGAACAAGCTCTAAGATTCCAACTGACCTGTTTCAGAAATAACGCGCGCAGTTTGTTTTTAATGACACTGCTTTGGCATTCGTCTAATATTAATCAGAGAAACAACGTAAAACAAACACTCAAACCCACCGAGCAAAACAGCCGAGCGCTAGTATTCTCCTACACACTGTGGCTGAATTCGACTTACCTGTTTAGAATCGAAAATCCGAACTCGATTCCTAGGCCCTACTGGTCACAGATGCGAAAGGGGCAGCGAAACGACCGGCTCTGAGCCCATCAGCCCATTCTGGGCTTTGTTGCCACGGCACGGGTTGAGATACAGATCCCACAGTTTACTTGGAACACATCTGCCAGTGTGTGACTCATCAAAACAAAACATTGCAGAAATATATCTACTTTGGAAGCGTTTACAATACTCTGACAAAACGTTTGCGGTGAGCTGACGGTAGTTCAGAATCCGGGCAGTTTATTGAAGAAACTATGAACAGTACCGAGAGGGGATGCCTAAAACTAGAGCTATTGGCACTTCCGCTATTGCCGGTACAGACAATATTTTCGGAACGGTAATCTTTAAGCGGCAGGATAGGTCATTTTTGGTGAGAAGTAATTACGATGCGCAAACTCTTAGGGAAATTTTTAGTTTATGAGACAATCACATTTATTTCAATACATGTTGTTACACATTAATTTACCAATACGTTTGGTTTCCAAAGAAGTTAGTTCTTTATTTATGTGTCATTTATCTTGTTACAATTTCATGAGTGAAGAACGTTTTGTAGCACATATTCTTAATTACATTCATAAATCGATACACAATTAGCATAAAAAATATTCAATAAATTTGACGTTATTTTATAACTGTCTGTCTTTACCGACAAAATAAGAATTTCTACAGCGATATTTCTCCATAAATATCAATTAATATACTATATAACACGGGTGTCCAAGTTGAAAGGTAACAAGAGCCCGAGATAAAACCTATAATGTGGTTGCAGGCCATCTTTTCATTACTCGAAAGATCCACTAACCTGACCTTCTCGTTGACCTTCGTGTTGATATCGGAAGTTTGCCTGCCTACTCTGAAAAGGTAGGGAGAATGGAACCATACGTGGAACCACACGTGAATAATAATTAAAAAACACACATGTCTCAACTTTCCGTACAGTATTCACGTCTACCATTACATATGCTACTTTGAAGCCTAAAAAAACAAAGGCAAACAGCATCAAAAAACTTACTCAATTAAATACTCAATATCCTCTAATGCAAGCAAACAAGTGTTGTGAAGTGAGAAGATTCCTTATAAGTCTTATACACACAAAAGATTTGCAGTAACTGATTTCAAGCCACTCACGGTATTTTCTGCTCGGATCACTTACTGTGTTCTCACCAGTCGTTGGACGTGCGCAAGAGTCCAACTCCAGAAAGTTGGGCATCTTTCCTTCCGCGCACTCGTTCGGCGCGGCCGTGTGATAACTGGCAGGGGTTTCCGGCCCACCGCAGAATCTGAAAAAACTTTTACCTCCAGCAGCGTAAGATCACGGGTCGCGTTGCAGCGAACGGACCAGCTTCCTCGCGTGGCCTCTGCCTCCACGCCTCACGACACCTCGACGCCTGGGCTCAGTTCAGTGTCTCAGCCTCACACTTCGCCGTCCGTTCACTTCCAATCTCACTAGCCGAATCCAAGTCTCCACGCACGCACTCGCCACCCCAACCGACTGAGAGGTTTTTCTCTTTGGAGTCACTGACCTGCGTTAGTACAGAACTCCCTATTCTAGGTTGCGTTGCCTACCTCTAGGCGGCAATCTTACGGGCATTACAATTACATGGTGTCTGCTTCACGTTAGCGGCACTATGTGATTGGTCACAATACACGGATTCATTTTGATAGACACTAATGGATACTGGGGTAGACAAGTGCGGAATTAAGCACGGAACACATGTTGGTGGTGATGAAAATACTTGTTAAATATCCACCTACAGAATGATTTAAGAAATATTTTAAAATTAAAAGTGAAAAATTGAGAATGGGGGAAAATACGAAAAGATATGAACAAGCAATCGAAGAAAGACTTAAAACAAAACAGGGAGAAGTGAGGGAAAGAATCGATGAAGAATGGACGAAGCTGAAGGAAATTATGCTAGAGACAGCAATAGAAGTATCTGGTAAGAAGAGAGGAAATATGCATTTTAAAAGACCTAGATGGTGGAACGAGGTAGTAAGGGAATGGGTTAAAAAAGAAAGCGTACGCGGCATGTATGGTTTCAAGAACTCAGGTAGATCCGGAAAAGTTTTAAGAAATAGAAGTAAAGCAAAACTAGAAGTGAAGAAGACGAATGTGGAGACGTGGGAAATATTTGCAACATAACTGGAGGATAAGTACTATACGGGAAAGAAAGACTTCTGGCAGATAGTAAATGGATTAAGAGATAAATATAAGAAAACGGTCAGAAGCATAAGATATATATATATATATATATATATATATATATATAGCATATAAATAACAACTTAAAGACAGAACAGACAGGGGTACTAGAAACCTGGAAGAAGTATTACGATGAGAGAAGTATACGAAGTAGTATTTGAAGCTGTGTACGAAGGAGTATTCGTATGAGAATATCTTCTATGATAACAGGACAGACACTGGTGATTGTAGGGAATTGAGTAAGAGTCAAGAACTCCACGAGCCACCGCGAAATGCGAAAGAGGGGAAAGGCAAATCGAACGTGGTGAGTGAGAGACGCCAGGAGAGAGGGGCAGAAGCGGAGGAGGATTCCATAACGGAAAGAGATGTAGAAGAGGCAATGAGAAGAATTCAAGTGTGCAAGGCAGCTGGTCCAGACAGAATATCGCCAGAAATGATAAAGTACATTGGGAAAACGGGAAGGACATGGGTAACAGAACTATGTCAACAAATATGGAGAGAAGAAATAATACCGCGAAACTGGGAAGAAAATATAATAGTACCATTACATAAAAAGGGAAGTACTGTCAACTGTAAAAATTACAGGGGAATTTGTTTGTCATCCTGCATAAGTAAAGTTTACTCGAGGAGAGTGGAAGTAAAATTAAGGAGAGAGGTAAAGAAAGACTTGGAAGAGGAGCAAGGAACCTTTAGACCATGCAGACCAACAGAAGTCCATATTTACACTATAAGAACCATAATTGAAAAAATTTTGAATAGGGGGAAACAATATGCACTGCTTTCATAGATTTAAAGTCAGCATTCGATACTGTACCCTGGAAAGAACTATGGGACGCACTGAAAAGAGAAAAGGTTTCAAGCAAAATGATGCGGGTAATTAAAAGCATGTATACAAATGTGTATGGTACTGCAAGGCTGGATGAACAACTAGGTGGGAAATTTAGAATGGACAAAGTGGTGAAACAGGGAGATTTATTGAGCCCTTAATGATTCTTAATATTTGTAGATCAGGTTATTAAACAAGCCAAAAGGCGAACTATGAAATGTAAAATTGAAATTCGAAAATGAGACTCGTATGGATAGAAGCCTTGGTGTATGCGGACGATATTTTATTGCTCGCCGAAAACCCAAGAGAGCTGCAAGAGATCGTAATTGAGTGGGGGTATGCACTAGAGGGTAGGGGTATGAAGATAAACATCAATAAGTGCAAATTAATGTGTATAGGCAAAGAAAAGAAGGAAATTAACATTAAATGGGGAGAGGAAAACATGATGAAAGTAACGAGTTATGAGTATTTATAACAAAGAACTTCAGAAGACGTAAAATATGAGGAGGAACTGAATAATAGAGTGAAGAAACCAAAGTCGGTGTATTATCAAATAAATAAGAACTTCTAATAATTAATGTAGGCTTTAAAACAAAACTACTCCGTATATATACCAACATTTATATATGGAACCTAAAGTATCGTCTCCTATATTATTTAAGTAGTATACTGTAACCACCAGGCCCGGATGGCTGCCTAGACCAACCTGTTTACCTGGTTATAGCAATCCAGCGTGGCCCCGACTGCTCAGTCTGTAGACTCTTTTATGGATGCATGCATGATAGGTCTTTTTCTCATGCTCGTAATGCATTAATACACAAGCTGCATTTTCTTAGGTAGATTTAATACCCTTGTCCTCTGGAGACACGACCCAGTCGTGAACAATAGGGCTCCAGGCCTCTGCGTCCCCGACGCTTCCTACACCCTCGCAGGTAGCAAAAGATGCGCTTTTCTTGGCTTCCTTAGTTCCGTGCTCAGCAATGTTACGTTGAATAAAAAATTGAAATACGCGTCGCAACCTGACGGGTGCGACCGTCCCATTAAAATACATCACTTTTGTGGCTCTCACATGCAACATATTTTTATAAATGAAGTCTCTAAAGAAAACAAATGTCACGGAGACGTGATGAATTGCACTTTGACTAAAAAAATATGAAGCATATGTTTTTAAAAAACGAATCTAAATATTCATGTCAAATTCCACCTGCAGCACTCAGCTGTATCGTGAAATAACTTATTAAACGAAGCATTCTAGGACCTTAAAAGCTAAAATTATGAGGCCTATTGCCGCAAAGATATATTCAGTAATGTATAAGATGAGATATTCTAGGTCATTATATTACATTTTTGGACATTCTATTAAGTTCCACTAGAATAATTAATTTTCATGTCGACAATATTTTATTTAAATTGTAAATATTATTGATAATAAAATCAATAGATAAACTTAGATATTGATAGAATTTTCACGGTTTCGGCATTTGTTACGTTATCGTTTGTTTTGAGTTAAGCAGGACACACACAAATCATTTTAAAATATCTTACAATGATATTAGGGAGAAAGTAGTGATTGCAAGTTAGAAATGAACGTAAATAAAACGTTTCAGAGAACGAAAGCCAATCTGTAACCAATTCTATTTCTAAGAAATTTCAAAAATATTTAATTTCTAAGTTCACTGTGCTTGAAAATGAATGTCTAAGAAACTTAATTATTTTGTCCTAAAAAATTCAACAATCGAAAAAATAAATTTAACAATCTAAATTTCTGTCCTTACTTGTAACGTCAGTGTGTCACACTTGCTTTATAAATCCACAGTGATGGTAATTCATAAAAGTTATTGATGAGAAAGCAACGCGCATCTACAACTCGGACAATCCTGTATGGCACTGATGGAAGTGAAATGTCATAACACACGGTAATTTATGACACACTGCTTAAGAGACTAACTTGTATTTAAGAGCACATTAGCTGTTACCAATGTAATTCGAAAATGACTGGGAAATTCATGTGACAGATTACCTAACTGGGGATGGGAAGGCAAATTATAGAGGAGTCCTAGATGCGAGTGGAGTGTTTTTCCTTCTTTCGAAATAAAATACTCTGAGTGAAGAAAATGGTCTGGGGTCATCATACTGTGTCAAAATTATGTACTACCTGTCTTTGCGCAAAGTGTTCTTCGGAGTTAAATAAACATTTCATCTTGAAAATCGAATTGCATTTGTCTTAAATACGTAACTGAAATAATATTTATTGATGAATGATAAAGAAATTAAAAGTGCAACGGTACATATTTGTGTAATTGTGTAGAAACACTTTCTTTCCTGAACATTACATAAAACAAAACGAAGTCAGTGATAAAACTTAATACTGATAACTAATTTAAATGAAACTCACTCAGAAAGCGAAGTCATGTACTTTCTTAAAGGTGAATGCGAGGGAGAAAATTCAGGGAGAGAACATTGTTTGAAAAAGACAATAAAATAATTTTATTTATTATGCATGTACATCAAATTTCAATTACTTACTTAAAAATAAATATCTAAATGACTGTTTTATTTGCTTATGCGAGTGCAAATATAACATTCAAGAATTTGTATATTCCCCACTCTGGGTTCCAATTTGTGCGGCAATGGGAAGAAAACCCACATCTCCATTGTTAATTTTGCTTTTCTGTTGTGAATTTACTCTTGCGCCAACAGTTTCGCTACTCTCGCAAGTGAATCTACACTGGAGAGGACAAGAGTTTCTCCCATCGTTTGAGGTAAATGTTTTGTTATTCTCGGTATACTTTACAAGCTCCCACACAGCATTACACACTATTGCCATCAAAAAAATAATCGTAACTTTTTTACTATCAGCATACAAATTCGTCACCCTTAACAGAGTTCTACCATTATCAGTTTCAAGTACCAAAATAATGTCACAGGTGTGTGGCAATAAGTTCATGTGTCATCGAGCTCACTCCTTGCAGTGGCCCTTCACATAATCTTCCGTAAAAACGACTTCTGTACCTTCAGTTAGTCATCGTTGTATTAAAAAAACTGTAGAGTAAAATAAAACCGACTTTAAAATACAAAAAACACTTAAATTTAACAAATAATTTCAAAATTTACTTAGCCACTTTATTTTGAGGAACCTTCATGTAGTCTTTTATTAAATTTTTGAATAGCTAGTATTATTAGGCATTGTTGTGACATAAAGAATTGAATGGACAACTTTCGTATAGAGAAAACTAAACCTTGAAACAGCAACTTCAAATTCGGTCCCTAAAATATAAAAAGAATGTTAACAAATGAAAAAGTTAAAGAAACGATTTGAAAGCGAGACTGCTGTTTAGAGGTATTCTTGACGGCTTCTGTTTATTTTTCTAATGGGTGTTAATGGTTTTGTTCATCATTATTTTTTATAGAACTTTTAATCATTTACTAAAATTGTATCAAATTTTCTTTTCTAAATGTTTGTTTTGCGAAGGATTTTGTTTTTTACTAGCATATTATTTATGATTTTACATTTCCATTCTTGTTTACGTGATTGCTTTTAAGTACAAATTAAGAATAATTCAACATCTTTTTATTTTTATTTCTTTTTGATATGTAACTGTACTATAATTAGTTTTTCAATCATTAAATTTCTAATGTATTAAATTAACAATATCCTTTACTCTTTCTTTCTCTCCTTTTTTATCCTATAAACATTTAATTTTATAACATTTTTCCTGTAATTGGTGCTTATAAAAACACTTGGGCTACACATAGATATTTCACATTACAAATCTATGTATGTGCCATAGTGGGTACATTCAAAAGTATGAAATTAGATAATAAAGTACGATAGATACATTTTCTAGTACGGGAATAACACTGTATCAAATATCATAAAATGGTTTTCTAATGGAAATTATATTGCCTGTTGATAAAGCGTAATATGATTATTCAGCTTCGAAATTCAACGTAAAATGTTCTGCTAACTGCATTTTTCATTAATACGTACATATTCATATTTTGTACATTGATAGGTATCATCTAGAAACCAGTGTGAACCCGCCAAGAAAAGGATTTCTACCATACTGGATAAGACAGATGCACACACAGCAAGTTTCCTGAGAGACTGTACAACGTCTTGGTGAGTAAAATTGATCTAACTAATTTGCTTCTTTTTTTAACATTTGTTGTTGGAATGATAAGTTTCTTAGTAAAAACTATAATGAAATATGTTCCCCGAATCATTTTTTTATTTATCGGCAATAAGAATGCTTTATTTAATTCCATTCGGTAAATTTGCAGAGTGCTTAGACTGAAATAAATTAATCTTTTTAATGCCAACCAAAATAGTTACCACACGTATTATCAAACAAACGTGGTTGTTCATTCCTCTGAACATTAAAATAAATTCAAGAAATAAAATACTTCTGAATATATCGGATTGCCATACTTCAAAGCAATATGAAATGAGGATTCACCAAATTCGTATTGTATCAATTTGTTAACTTCTTTTTTTTAAATAAATTATAAAAGACCAAAACATCAGAGATGACATACTTATTTGATTGAGAGAGTCCATTTTTAATCTTATTGTCTGTGGTCCTTAAAGGCTCTTACAGGGCGTGCGAAATATTTTTTTTTAATTTAAAAATATAATGTTAAAACTTCAAAATTAAACTTATGTAACTATCACTTTGGAGAAGTTACCCTAGATGCTCTGAGGCAAAGCTTCCTGCAGGCATTGATGTTTTTGCCAAAATCCATTTGTATTGCCTTGTTGATCCATCAAATATTTCATGACTGGATTTCTATAAGGCACTGTAGGAGACGAAAAGAGGCCAGATTCCGCCTGCCTCCGAGATGTCGATGATTCTGTCCGTTTCCAATTAGAATGGTGTAATTGTCCAAAATAACAATCTGGTTCTAGTTTTGTACAAGGAAGTTTTAAAGGCAAAATAAAATGGGATTAAATCATTATTTTGGTTTTTCGGAATTGCAACAGTCATTATTCTCGTAGGTATAACCATGCTTTTTATCAGAGAAGGTGACGGTAATCATCTTCATCTCGTTAATGAGATCCGGCGACGATTTTTCAGGGTTTCCCCAAACTAAGGGTTTCCTCCAACTAAAGTACTTCCCCACCCACGGGGTACTGCCTCAGCAAGTTCTAAGCTCCCTACTGATAGCCTGATATCTGGTAGTGTAGTGTCGACGTAGTAGTGTAGGGCATAAAAGTGTAAGCCTGTATAAGGGGCGAGGATAAGACAAGAGAGTATAATAAAAATCGCACGCGCTTCACGGCTTGTTTCTTGTGCTCCGGCATTCGGCTGGTGTTGATGGGAGAAACCACGAAATCTACCAACCAGACCAGCAAAGCGTTTGAATTCTCCTCCAGACAGCGTCTGAATTTGATCTATCTAACTCTCGGTCACGGGCACTACAATGGCACCACTTGATGCCCTGAGCCACCTACGCCAGTCAATAAAACTGGGGATTTTTATTAAGACCAAAACAAGTTAATTTCATAAAACAGTTTTTTATTTACAATTAATGAACATATAGAGAAAGCTGTTAACATTCGTAGTCACAAAATAACCAGAAGATTTACCGGGGACTTGCAATATTTAACAAAAGTCGAAGAGACGTCCAACAACAATTCCGTAGTCACAAATCAAATTCCAGTAGAGAAGTCCCTTATACTGGCTGGCAGCGTAGTCACTCGCTAACTAGTAGTCTCGTAGCTCGCACGATGGAACGACTGGAACTCTACTCACTGCTCGCTTCGCGCTATTTCATACTCGGTCAGGGCAAAAAGCTCGCCGACTGGTCCGGCCGTACAGCCGATGGCGCGCTCGGTCGCGCCGAGCGAAGCGTGACGGCCATGCTCAAACCTAATTCAGTGACCTCCCGTGAGCGGTGCCCGTATTTCCCGCAGCCTCGCTGCTGCGCCTCGGTGCCGGTTCTTTCAAAGGGGCGCGCAGGGCCCTATAACTCCCATATAACGTGGTGGGGACCATTACAGTGGCGCTCTCTAGAGCATCACCT
>BOPP01000005.1:1517532-1532291 GCA_017312745.1 Gryllus bimaculatus | reverse complement strand
TTTTTTTTTTTTTTTTTAGTTTTGTGGGGGTCTCGTCCGAAATACAGCTGCTGTAGGAAGGACTCGCCAAACCCTTTCGCACATAAAAATTGGTCAAGAAATACGAATACACTTCGATTATGGAGCAATATTCTTTGTAAATAAATTACAAAAAAGCTAAATACTATGTCCTTTATCAATCTAAAAATTCTATTATTCATAAATACTCGCAAGACAAGAAAAGGTTAGCTGCGAACAGCGGCCGTGATCTTTTGTATGTCAAGCGCGTGTGTTTGGCGTCCCGAGAACCCACGCAATTTTTTAAATAACGTGGTAAGTCAGTTCGTATTTGTTTGTTGTAAGACTGTGGAGGCCGCCGCCCACCTGGACGCCCGCCGCCCTCGCGCCCGCCTGGCTGGAGCGGCAGCGCGGGTTCGTCCTCGCGGCCTCCAGCGCGGCGCGCTTATGCTTCTTCCTCCGGGAGGCGAAGGTGCGCGCCGAGCAGAGCTTACAGGTAGGTCGGCTGATTGATTACTAGTGATTACTAGGGCTGATTGATTACTAGTGATTACTAGAGCTGATTGATTACTAGTGATTCTGGGCGTGTCAACTGCTAAGGTCGTTCGTTCCGTAGGTGCATTGCACGTTTTTTGCTCGGGAGGTGGCGGTGAGCTTGCCCCACTGGATGGCGAGATCCGCCGCGCCAGCCGAGACAAGCTCAGCCTAGCCTCCGACGCCACGAAGAATGTCAGTATAGTCAGGGAAGGGAAAGACAGTATGCGTACTGGTGAGACAGACAAGCATACCTTAACAAAAAAGGTGACAACACTCGCGTCTGCGAATGTGCGATCTTTTGTACCGCGCTCACTGCTGTTCAGCACTACTGTTCTAGCGACAACAACCAGTAAGGTTGGTGAGAAAACTTAATTTTTTCAATAAAATTGGTTTTCATCTTAATTAAACTGTTTCAGGCAGAACCTATTTTAGTTCGGGGGCCACTATGATTTTTATTTTTGAAATAATAAACTTTAATCACTTGAAACAGAGAATATTATCTTTTATGTTTCTGTTAACTTGCCTTATTTTTACCAATTTGAATACTCTTAAATTAAAAGGATATCGTTAACAATACTTTATAATTTATTGTTTTCGTACCATTATACATTCAAGTTCACGAATTTTAGCGTGTTCGAAATCGACTTTGAAATGTGAGGCTATCAATGTGTGGTAATTATTTGTAAGCCTTTTGAATAAAATTACAAAAGGAATGTGGAATTTGTGAGCATGCCTCTCATGCTGACCTCTGGATATGGTTCTGTATGATGTAACTGAATGTCTCTGGTTACAACGCAGTGCAGTAATGCAATAAGTACTCTATATACACTGGTCTTTGTATGATGGGCGACATGTCACGTGAACGTGCAGGCCGGAAATACAGTAGTGCCCGTCGTTCTTCGCAGAAATCTTGCACATTTCTCGCCATTGCGTTGCACCATGCGTTTAGGATTTGCCCGACTGAAATACCGGGAGAGATGGGATCAGAACATCAACTGATCTCACGGAAGTCCCTCTGATCGGGAGGTAATAGGTTCGAGTACCAACGGTGACCGGATTTTCGACTGTAACTTGTCAGCTAGGTCAAATTCATTCGCTGTCTGGAGGAGAATTCTAGCGGCCGGCTGATCTGGTCGATGGTTTTCTGTGGTTTCTCCGATCAACACCAGGTGAATGCCGGAGCAGGACCCTACCAAACGGGTTCCGGACCGCGCGTTATCTTTCCTTCTTCTTTCTTGTCCTAACCTCTCTCCTTACATACACTTACACTTACATGCACAACACTATTACACAAACAGAGACAGCTCGGAAGTTTAAAGCTTATCACAGCTAGCGCAGTCAAAGTTAAATAAAGCGAATGTCTGTGAGAAATAATTTCTGATTACATTTACCTCATTCCAAAATCAATCTATAAAATAATAGAGTAAAATTTTACATAATCAAAGCTCCTATCATTATTCTATTTCCAGCAACTCACTGACTCGAGCACTCGACATCTTCAGCTGAACACGGCTGCGCCAGTAGTTCTTGCGCTGTCTCAGTGCTGGACGCTTGCAAGCGCGCGTCTTCGGCACTGCTCGAGGAGGTCCCTCCACAACGAGCATGAAATGGCTTTCCAGGCGCTCGCCATTTTGTGGCGCAGCCACACGTCCTTTCGGGGTCTGCTTTTGATAGAAACTCGGCTTGACGTTTGGGCAGAATGGACCATGGACCCATTCGCTCCTGGTAAGTTAACAAAAAACCAACATATTTTAAAGCTGAGATAAATTTTTGACGAGTTTGAAGTGAAGGTTGAGAAGCCCACCTGCCTGACATCATCCATTTTGATTTTTGAGTTAAACGGGCACTGTCTACACCTGTCAGTGAAATAGTACGCAGAAAATTTCTTGTTGGAAATACTTTAAAAATAGTTTTCACTGCTATCACAAAATGTATCCCTATTTATCTCCTTAAATTGGTTTTTCAATTTGTTTATCATACTTTTATGTAACAATACAGTCGAGCTCAAATTCAATGCCAATTGATTTGGTAAGATTATTGTAATTGTTTAGGCGTAATATATTTTGTAAAATAATATTTAAATATTTTGTAAAATAAAAAGGAAATGAAGTTAAATAATGAAGTGAAATAATAAGAGCTTCCTTATTATGGTTAAGACCACCAATTATGGCTAAGATCCCGTGTTTAAAATGACCCGCGTTTTAGTACCTTCATGGTACCAACTCCGTTCTCAGCAACTGCACTAAAAATTGCCTTCGTCGATGGCGCGGAGCAATTTGAGGATTTGTAAGAGATATAAGGGGATAATTCAATGAAATTGCTTGACAGGGAACCTTGGCCACGAGGCGTTCCGCTCAGGGAACGGGAGTGATCCAAATGCCCGAGTGGCTGTGCAGTTCGAGCGCGTGAAGGCGGGGAGCGGGGCAAGGAGGGCCTCAGCGTTGGCAGCCCTGCGCGCGCGAAACCTTGGTGGCGGCCCCGTCCACACCAACTTCCCGAACACCGAGGAGTACGTGTCAGCAACCTTCAATGACACCAACATCATCATGGTGGGCCGCATGTTCCGACTCTTCACAGAAATAAAACGGCATCTGAACTGCCGCTTGGTTTTCAAGGAAGGGTTGACGGAGGAGGATCAAAGTCGAGTGAGTATTTTCTACCGCCGTTCTGTGCCTTGGCTCTCATAATTCGATTGTAACTCCACACGTCGATTATGCCATTCGTGTCTCGGTAGGTATAGTGAGATTGTTGGTGAATCTTCATTCATACTAAAGGCTTGTCATTGTATACTACACAGACAATTTCACACTCCAGCTCCACCAACCGTTCCCTTCACTGTGAGGTCTCCTCTGGCAGACAGCCCTTCTATATATAGCTTCTATATTTATCAATGAAAAAGAAAAAAATCTTCAATATACGCAGCATATTTATGCAAACATCATCCCAAGATGACGGCTTAATAGTCAGGGACGAATACTTACGAGAACCTTTTCACAAAGTTCTTCAATCTTTGATCACAGAAAGAAGTGTTGTAGGTGTGTTTGAGTTATATGATCTCAACTAATTTGACGATATCGTAAAGTGCTAATCGGGGAGCCACATGAAAAAAAAATTTAAAAAAACGTACGTAAAATTCTATAATAGGTGCAACGGTTCGTAAATTTTCTGGAATCACAAAATAGTTCATACAAGGTATTGGAATTTTAGGAACCTCTCAAATTCTTTCAAGTGTAACTCTCAGTGACATAATACATTGATGGCAAAAAGTCGAAGGATAAAGATATCTCTCAAAACATAAATGTTAATTATTATACAAGAAAGGCAAATTTGTAAATCATTAATTTTTAGTTACTAACAATGTTTGGTTTCTGGGACTGAACGTGAAGTGCAAAATGTACACATTAAAATTTCCGTAGCCCAAAACGCCCAAACCAAAAAGGTTATAAAGAAAACACTTTCACCTTTCAGGAACAAAAATAATACTCCATTTTCAATGCAATATGTAGGATGTATGTATGATCATGTCAATTTTACCAATTGTTTTCGAAAATATAAGTGAAATATTTATTTTGAAGAAGTATTGATGTTTCCTTACTTTCCGTTGTCGAATGCGTCTTTACTGAATTTTAAGTTGAACTAAACCACGTTGAATATTTACTTGTGAATAACCTTGAATTTCTATTTACCAAACACTGTTAAATTTTAGAAAATTGTTACTCTTGTAAAATAACATTAATTAAACTATTTTCAGGTGATAAAATTCAAAACCGAAGCAGGGAATTATTACTCATGGCTGGGACAAGTGTACGCGAACGTGGCAACGGGTCACATAGATTTAATCCCCTTGCCATACGACCCACTATCCTCCGGCGAGGATCTGCTCTCCGTGCTCACGGCCACTGCGTTTTGGAGCGAGCAGAGGGTCGCTGTGCCCCACGCTGCGCAGCTGCCGGCGTGGTCGCTGCCGCTGCGCGTGTTCTCCCCGCGCATCTGGTTCCTGCTGCTGGGGACGGCGGTGGCGTACGCGCTGGCGTGGCGCGTGGTGGCGGGGGAGTCGCTGGCCGCCAGCGCCGCCGCCGCGCTGCGCGCCTTCTCCTCGTGCGGGGGCGCCCCGCAGGACAGGGTGCGCGCCACGCCGCAGCGCCTGCAGCTGGCCGCCGCGCTGCTCGCTGCCTCCGTCGACATGGCTGCCATTTATCAGGTGGGCGGACAGCGCCGGTTTCCGAAGCGTGCTTGTAATTAAATAGAAATTCAATGTGGCTTTATAAATAACACTATTAAAATTGAATTTTGCTCTGTACTTTTCATTAAAACACTACATTTTTATTTTTTGAAGATATCCTTCAAGGCCATTTCTTTTCGATTTTCAATGTTATTAATGAGGCTAGTTATGTTAGAGCAATGACTAGACTAGTGTAATGAGCATAGACTAGTGTAAAACTGAAGCAAGTATCATAATTTATATTCACAATGAAGCCAATGGCATTCGTTATGTTGTTTACTATCATTTTTTTGAGTATTTAATTATTTTGTTATTTAGAGATTGTGATGCTGTAGGACCATGAAAATATTTGTCAGATACTACAGTTTCACAAATAAAAAGTGATTAACATTAACATTATGTTTAAAAAATAATTGTTTGAAGTGATGGGAAAATAAAATATTTGTATAAGATATCCGTTGTTACGAATATGTTAAAAATTGTATATAATGGATGGTATTTATTTCTTGATGTTCCATTTATTAGTGAAATTATCCTTGCTAGTCTATATGATATGCTGAAAATAAAAAATGTTTATAATAATTTTCGTTCGTTTACTATTTCATTTTTATTTCAAAATCTAACGTACGAACTTGGCAGCAAAGTTGAAACGATTTCTTAATGAATTATGGAGAGACTAATTATGGTTTTGTTTGTTTGTAAGTCTTCATTTAAAAGAAAAGAAAATATTTAAGCATGAACTTAAAATATCTTCCACACATGTAGAAAAATAATTGTATGTATTCGAAACAAAAAATAGTGTTCCATAAAGAACTTTCGTCAAACCACAACAATAGAAACTAACAAGCAGTTCCACAAATGGCAAAATGGCGCATTTAGGAACAATTGATAAGAAAATATCTGCCCATTGTTGACAGCGCCCATATCTGCATGCGCGCTTTGTTGTCACCAATCATCGACTGACATGTGTTGATATAACAGGAATGCGATATAATATTATTACATAACTATTACTAATGGGCGAGAAAGTTAGTGCAGGTTTAGCACCACTAGTTTTTTAACTAGTGAATGTTTTGCTCAACAATGTTGCTCTTTTTTGGACCGTTTCTTGATACTATAAAACCCTGAATATTACAGTCGTAGTTCAATACGTTTTGGTCACAAATATGTCTTATTTTGTACAATTAATCTAATGATTATAATAATGTATTATATTTTTTTACCCAACACAGTAGTTACGCTCGTTAGTAGTTGTGATGTAGTGCTACCGCTGCCACCGAACGCTGAGGCTGCGTTTAGAGTAGATGGCGTGAGTGGGTGGCGTGCCGCAGGGGCGGGTGGTGACCTTGCTGGCGAGCCCCGAGCGCGAGCGCGAGACAGACTCGTTCGAGCAGCTGGCGGCGTCCGCGCTGCCCCTGGTGGCCGTCTCCGGCAACGACCTCCGATCGGTGCAGCGCGTGCCGAGGGGCGTCTTCCCCGACGCAGAGGCGGCGGCGCGGCGCCGGGCGGCCAACACGGTACGGAACTTCACCTTCAATCAAAATTAAGCGCGGGGGCAGCCAGTAATGGATAGATTTGGGACCTAGAAGCGAGAATGCATACTACAGAAATGATCCTGTGAAGTATGATTCTAGTACGAGTGGTATAAAGTGAAAAGTTTTCTCCTCGCAAATATAAGTATCAGAGTAAAAGGTAACGTGTAGACTTCATATTTGCATTACCACATGATGTTACGAAAATTCGAAAACTATATATTGTACAAGTTTATAAAATAATATTAAATGTTAGAGAATAAGAGAATAACCCGTAATTATATTTATGTATAGAGTACATTGAAAGATTTGTAGGACATTTATATCGTAAAACGCACAATATTACGATTTATGCAAGAATTTTAATGGTTTAAACTGTCTTGTGAATTTAGTAATGCATAAATGCTTCTTTCACTGCTAGATATTGAAAACAGATCATTTATAATGACAAGTTCAGCATTTCTATTCAATATGCGAAAAAGCTTTTGAAGTTTGAGTTTGGTCATTAGATAATTCGGCCAGTAGTTGCGGAAAGAAGTGTTTAGATATATTTAACATTCATTTCTTAATTTAGATCTATTGGTCTGTTTTTTTAAGACAATCAGATATTGTATGAACTACACGTTTAACAAGTTTTATTTCACATTTCTTTATTAGTTTCCAAGCTGAATTTCACCTCATCTTCAAGTAACTTGCGCCCACTTTAATTTATGCTCAGTTATTGTCACATCTGTAAAGCTACGTTACAAACGTTAGACAAACATTAAAGTGAGCGTGGGTTACTTGAAGATGACTTCAAATACGACCTCAAAACTGTATGTGAAATGTGAATATGGAAAAAAAATTAGTTACAGTTAATACCTAACTGTCTTAAAAAAGCTGGAACAAATAGAAGTAAATTATTAAATATTTCAATCATTCAGCCTATTATATTCATTTCAATTATCAGATAATATACCACAATTGTCTTATTTTGCATTAAATTACCTATTCTTATTTCGTATTAAGAAATATTTATGACAAAATATAATTATCCTACTATCCTGTTTTTATTTTTTAAAAGTAAAATAAAAAGTTGATGATAAGCATGCCATACAGTCATATATGATTTGCTAATAAGAACAGATAAAAATTGTCATAGTATAGTAAAATACACAGTGAAAGTTTAAAAAAGGCTTATTCTCAAACTATTGGTACAGGGAATAAGGAGGACTCTGTTGGTAGTGCATTTGCATACATAGAAAATAACTAAATGTACACTTTTAGAAACTAAATTGCAATGCACTAGACTGTAATTTAAAAACATTGGTAACTAGTCTTAATGTGAACAGAAGCATGAACAAAACGAAATTCAACATAAAACATAATAAATAGAGTACATCTTGTTTTGTGTTTTGCCAAAGAATACAGTTAATTATGGATTTCATCAATACTTGTTTGTAACGCATTATGTTCAGTCGTTTCCGAATGAATGCCACAAAGACATCTTGAATTTATTCCTCCCACCGACACATTTGCCACGCGGGCTGTTATCGCCCAGCTGGTCGAGCGGGCGGTCGAGTGGCGTGGTGGTGTGCAGGCGCGCCTGGTGAGCGTCCAGGAGCTGCTGGGGCTGGTGCGCGGGCAGCGCTTCGCGTGGTCGCTTTCGGAAGCGCGCTGGCAGGCGCTGCTGGTGACGGAGCCGCGCTACGCCCTCCGCCTGCGGCTAATGCGCCGGCGAGCCGGTCGCTCCCAGGTGCACCTCTACGCGCGCAGGTACAGCTACTGCTTCTACGTGGTGGACCCTAGTGTGTTTCTGGGACCGTTGTCTACTAAGGTCTCTAGTCCTGTAAATGTTTTATTTTGAAATGCGTTGGTGTTGCTTGTTACCCCACGGGAAGGTGAAAACCGGTGAGATAAGTAAGCGTAGATTTTCCTCTCCCAGATATACCCCCGAGCAAGGCTTTACACCAGTTGGACTGTTAATTTGCGCGGTAGTGTAATGCATAAATGTGTGTGTGGGGGGGTGTAATAGAAGTCGAGGAAAGGAGAATAAAGAAGGATAGACAGAGCCATTTGTTAGTGTAGTGCTTGGTATTCGATCGGAAAAATATTGATCAAATAAGCCGGACACAAGAACTCCCTTCTTGACCGTGACTCAAGCAAAAGTGGCAAACAAATATCGGGAATTCAATTCCCCAGTATGCAACAAACTTGCAAACCAGCTACCGGTTGCGGATGATTGGCCTCACAAGCGCACTACCCGAAACGGTACCGTACCTGCAAGGCCACATTTGATCAGCTCTCTGCTTTGTCATTAGCGCTACTATCGTTACCGATGGTTGCATCTAAGAGCGAGTCCACTTGTATTCGCTCAAGAAGTCAAAGGCGTCTTCAGAAAATGTTCAGAGGACATTTATAAATTAGAAAAATATTAATAATAAATAAAAATATGTACATTTTGAATAATTATAAATATAATTAAAATAATTATAAATGTAATTAAAATAATTATAAATGTAATTAAAATAATTATAAATGTAATTAAATGATTTATTTATTTATTTACATATATATTTACTTACTTATTAACTTACTCGTTCACTCACTCACTTACTTACTTACTTACTTACTTACTTGAGCGTTCCTGTTGAAGGAGCTGGCCATGGGTGGAGGCGCTGGACGCCCTGGTGCTGCGCCTGGCGGCTTCGGGGCTTCCCGACACCTGGGAGAAGCGGTTCCGGCGCGAGCAGCGGTGCTGCGCAGTCGGCAGGGGGACGACTGAACGCGCGCGCTGGACGACGCGATCGACTCCTCCCTGCACTCCAGCAAGGTACACGAGGGGGAACTAAGCGAAACCCTTTTCCAAGGAACAATCAGGGAGTGCACTGCAAAATTCAGATGTGACCTGTTTCTTCCTTTGTCACTTTCAATTTTACTCCGAAATATGAACAGGACGGACCCGTGTAGTCTGTCGAGACACAATGTGTAGAGGGATTGCGGCTTGTTCAAGCTGAATCATGAAAGAGTAAAACTGAATAATCAAATGCATCGGCATAATGATGTTCAATTTATGAAATCTCAAACACAAAAGAAACGAGGGGTTTGAAGAGGAATTCCAGTTACGCAAGTTTAAAATGCAAGTGTTCTAGAAACGTTTATTTCCTTGAATTAAAAATAATACGAAAAGATACTTTTTTGTTATCTATATTACTTATTATTATGATTTTCTAAATTGATAAATAAAAATATTAAGTGTCGGTTAAATTATATTCAAACCTCTAAATTCTAAACTTTGGAAACTTACTTCATGTTTCAATCTCGAAAAGTGGTGAATTTTCGAACTTGATCCCAAAATTTTGTCCATCGTTAACAATTTTTCTTTGACTACCACCTTTGTTGTCAAGAATTTTCATATCTATTGTGTCAGTAATTTTACTTCCGGCCACTAACAGTCTCGACCTGTTTCTTGTGTTGTTTTCTGTCTGAGAGAATAGAGCGCCTGATTGAAACAGAAATCGTTGCATAATTCAGTTTTGCCGAACATTTACCTACCTGCCAAGCCTGTTTTGCCATGCCTGCCAAGTTTTGTGCATGCTGTGGATTGCCATCTCTTCAAGTCACATGAATTTTTAAAACCGCAAACTCGGATTTCTGAAGCCAGTGCTAAGCTTTGCATTCTACTGAGGGCATGCCTATTATTATATAGGTTCAACAGAGCGTATTATTGTACACAGTGTCCAGTAATACACACTATACATACTTATCGGGAAAAAGCAGCACCGAATAGACCATCTTATGAATAAGAATGTATAAAATGTTTGTGCGAAGGACTAATCATATTCCAGAAAATACCTTTCTCTTCCTAGAAATTGTGTACTCTTTTTTTACTCAACTTTGTACCGTCCTCGGACACAGAAAGACGTTTTTTAGTTTGGGGTGTGATTAACGCTAATTTTAACGCCGGTGCGCGTTCTCCGATCTTATCGCGGCTCTTCTCGTGACTAAACCGCGCTTATCCAAGGCAGACGCCCTTAAGTCGGGCTCCGTTTGTGCGACTTGCAGAAGGCAGATGCTTACTGCACTAGCAGCTCCCAACTTGCGATACAGTCGACAGCATGAAAGATAGCATTTCACAGCTGCGATGTCTGAGATATAAAAACTTTGTAATTCTTTAACCTTATAAAACTTTTTTTAACGCAGTAAGGCGTAATGGACGACGTATGTCTGCCTCTTGTAAAGTGTATTCATGCGAGTTTGCGTAGAAGCCATTAACAATGTCAATTGCAAAAAGTGTTTAATTCATAATCTGGCAAGTCCAATTTCAAAATATTTGGCATCGTTGTTGTTTACGGTCTTCGCAGCTTGCGGTGTCAATTTGGTGCAATTTTTCTAAGTGCAGAATAGGCTATTTTTTAGTGTTGCGATCGTTGGCGTGAGTGTCCGCTGTGTGTGTGTGCAGGGGCCGACGGTGCTCCTCCGAGAGGACCTGCAGCCTCTGTTGCAGCTGCTGGGCGGGGGGCTGGCCCTGGCGGCTGCCGTCTTCTGCGTGGAGCTGTGGCACGGACGCTGCTCCCGCCGCGCCACAGGCCTCTGGATGAGGACCCGCGCCTGAATCGAGGCTGTTGGCGGCGGAGCCCTGGGGTGAGAAAAACGGGGTATCAAACATTTAAAACAACCGCGTTCGCTTGTGTGTGCCGCAACTAGTACCGCACACGACGTTTAGACACAAAGGTCAGCCGGTGCGCATAACGCATTGGGAACCTTGGCCATATGGTGCGTTTCTGCGCGTTTTGTGCATGGGCCAATGGCGTGGCCTTTGCGTGGCCCTTGGCGTGGCATTTGTTCCTCCTCGCGACACACGTAACCTCCAGCAGCTCGACAGCCTGGAGCAGCTTAATAAGGAGAGGTCCAGTCGAGAAGGAAGCAGTCGTCCGGAGTACGTGCGTTCGACCAAAAAGGTATTACGCGAAGAACTAATGCGTTATATGGCATGCACGAACGTCTGAAGCTCATCTTTCTTTAGAAAGAACTACGACTGGACTTCTCTCACAGTATATCTCCCGGCGCTAAGGAATACTTAGCTTTGAATATGGTCATTCTTCTGGCTGCACCGGCCTTTTCTATGCGAAAGGGACTTCTATATTGTATGTTGAATAATAAACTATTTATAAACTTGACTTTTCACTCTGATTTGTGAAGAAACAAATGGTGAAGGTGTACAAATAAGTGTTAAAAAATAGGTGTTATTCACTTTTTTCTTATGAATATTCCAATCTTGTAAAAAATGTTCTAAATCTATCCCACATTTATAAAATGCTTAAGAAATTTTTCTGCAGTGCCAATTGATAAGTAATACAGGTGGAATCTGCAACGCTAATTGGAACGTAAAAGCACAAAATCCGCCCCGTAAACCCGATTAAGGCTATGTGGAAGTATATGGCGCCTTGTGTTCGTTTGCTATTTAGTAGATGTCACTGCCAGGAGTAGTGACACAAAGCGTATTGGACTGCTCTTCCGTCAGTCGCTGCCTGAATGGTACAAGATGTCAAAAGACTGGCGTGTGCAGAATTTGTTCATGAGTCGTTACATCATTTTGTTGCGTAGGTGTTCAGACACGCTCGCAAACATCGACGCGGGGTCACTCTGCAGAGTGAAGGAAACTAATAAAAGCTCCGAAACAAAATTGGCCCCGCGGTAATGGAAAAATTTCAAAGTAGGATAGGTAAAAAAAGCAAGACAAACAATATGTACACAACTCCTCTGGTAACAAATTAGAATAATGAATTATTGAACTGCGATACCTACTCGCCACAAATCAAACCTGCAGATTTATAATTGATATGTGGATGTTACATGGATGTTATAAAACATCTTATTGTTGCACATAACAAATGATGAAGAAAAATCATGCCCAAAAACCGCATTTACGCGATTTAGGAACCAATTTTCATTGTTTTTTGAGGGAATCCATACACTTTTAGCGCCCGTGTGCGGCAAATGTCCCCCCAACGGCTGGATCCGGGCAGCTCGAAAGTGTCGGTCGGCGCGGGGCAGGCGCGGAGCGCAACAGGCCGCTCAATCGGCCCCAGAAGCGGCGCGCGCGCCACGCGACGCCACGCGACGCTCCGATCCCCATTAGCGCAATCCGATTAAATGCTGGATGGCGGTGGCGGCGGCGGTCGGTGGCGAGGCAATCCCCGAGTGCCGCCGCAGCTTTCACAGCGCTTTGGACGGGCCGACAGATTTTTAAAAAAATATTTAGTTTTTTATGCGAAGCTCTGGTTTGGTGTTACGATGGAATCATTGACTGAGTCACATATGGAGTCGTTAACGCAGATAGCGAAGTCAGTTGCTGGGTAAGTAACGATTAAATGTTCTTGTAAAATCGTGATGGAAAATAAAGCGACAGGATTTCATAATATGTGTATTTATTTGCAGCTATGTACGTTCAATAATTGCTTTTGGTGAAGTTAAGAGTGGTTTAGTAAACGTCTTTTGCCTCGCGTGAACATTCTGTTCTCTCGCAAAACCCCTCATATTTGGTCTACATAAGCTCAAATTAAGCAACCGGGGTACGGAAGGGTACTACAGTTTTTTTTCTAGATATTTAATCGAAGTGAATAGTTTTGCTTGCTACGTCTGAAAGAGAGGCTCCTGCCTTGTTTAGCGCCATACTTTCGGAATTGATCCCACGCTGATTGGGTTTCCGGTTGCATACACTGTCTGATAAAGAGCTAGTATCGTTGTAAGGATGAGAGAACCATTGCCACGCAAAAATGATGCCGACGTGCAGAGTGTTTATGCTGCTAACGTTCTGTGAAAAGGACCTGTACACACACACATATATATATATATATATATATATATATATATATATATATATATATATATACTCAGAATGTGCAAAGTTTGAATAGAACGATTACACTCTTTCTTCTTCAACGCAGTCTTACTGGAAATGACGCACATTTACGAAAATGTAACTAGTACTCGTTATTAATTTCATTTATTTTGGAAATACCGTCCCAGTACGTCACAATATTATATTAGAGGTTTAATAACGGCTTGCTTACTAAGTTATTAAGAGAGCAACAGTTATATATACTTTTTATATTGCAGTCTAAACAATCTCAACTGTAGTTTCAGCATTAGAAACCGCTTTTGTTATGTCAAAGAGTAACAGAAAATAGCTTGATCAGTCGTGTTTATGAAAAGAATCATTTTGTATTAATTAGTGAAATATCGTTGAAATAAGTCCTTCCTCATAAATTCTCCATCTATTCATAACTTATCTTAGTATTGTAATTACAAATGGCAAAAGGTGGATGATCGTTATAATCTATCTTCACGGTCCTTCCACCACACACGCTTTTCTCAGACCACTGATACAGAATTTTGAGAACGTAGCTTCGTGGTATCAGTATTTAATTGTCTGTCGAGGTTACCGCCTCTATGGCCTTGTTGCATGACTTTCGGTGCTATTCATCGACCTTCCCATAACCTAGGGCGTTCGAATGCCAATGTACCAGTTACCCTGAGGATAGGTCGCAGAAATGGCGACCAAAAACGTCGCACCTCGCCATGGACTCGGCGTCACCCCCCCACTGAAACCATAAAATCAAAAATACTTCATAAATTTGCCTACGCTGACTTAGCCTGCTTTGTAACTAAGACACGAATAAATACTATACCGACAGTATTATTTGCCACTGTATGATTTATTATCTTGAAACATATAATATTACTCAGATCATTATGTGTAATCTCATCATTTAGTAACCTGGGCCCTTTTATCCGTCCGCTGTCGTTTACTAACTTGATTAAACACCATTCGCATACACCAACATATGTTTTTGCGATGGTTTGGATACTACGGATAAATAATCCTTTGTTTTTGAGATACACGAGCATCTATAAATAAATGTGTAAACTACTAGCTTTTTCGTTGTCTAGTAAACAACAAACAAGCATCGTGTAAAATCGGAGAAACGTGGGCGATTTGTAAATAGGTCACTGATTCTTCTCAAAGAAAAGTCCATTTGACAATTTTACCGATCTTCTCAAATATTCCGGAAGAACTTCTAGGAAAACTTTCTTAAAGCCTTTCATTCTCTAAGGTGCTCTGGAACGCTGTAATTACTACACTTCTCTGGCATTAATGAATCTTTATGTCATCGAACAATGCGATTATCGAATTTAAACATTTAATTATGTAGGAACAATATTTTGAAAAACTAGTATTTTATCTATACTTACTTCATGCTGTTATAAGTCCGTAACGACAGAAAAAAAAACCAGGAACGAAAAAAACAAAAAAAACAATGGTTAAAAGTATCTTTTTTTATTATGCAACATTCGCAAGAATACAAATAAAATTTTACGCAAAATTATTCAGCCAGAGGCAGGTACCGCCAGTTAGAATTCCATAATTGCCGTATTTTCTCCTTTAGCTAGTCCAGCACTGCATTTCTGGACAATGACACCATTCA
>BOPP01000005.1:1502523-1513915 GCA_017312745.1 Gryllus bimaculatus | reverse complement strand
TCATCATCATTCTTTCTTGCGGGTCTGACACTTATTCATACCTACATACATTCTACTTCACATTGTCTGTGGTGGTCTTCGTGCTGGGATCACATATGACTTTCTTCGAACATGTTATGGAGGTCGAGAAATATTCCACAGAAAGTCTAAAACTCGCACGACTACCATCTAGCATTTATATTAAGTCCTATTTCTCTTACTGAATTACAATAAACGCTCAGAGTACTATTAGAAAATAATATCAGCACAGATTTTAATATTGGAATAGTATGGTTTGTAATATCTTAATGTAAAAGTGTATTTTCATCTGAGATAATTCTGCTTGTTCAGAAGATATTGGAAAGTGTTGGTGGCAAGGAATAAGATATACGAAGGGTAGTTTTATCTAAGGAATACGCATATGAGAATGAATAAGATAGTGTACATTGTACTGTGCGAGTGAAATGTCAATAATAAGTTAAAAGACGTACCATTTTAACAAAGTAGCTGTAAACGGAGAACGGCAATGAGCTCACTAACACTTAATGAATGTACTACCAAGTATGGAATGGGCAGGTATGTTGCCCAGCGACAACTATCTAGCTGCTCAAAGTGATCCTCTTCTAAGTAATCTCTAATAGTTTTTCGAGAGATTGTTAATCATAGTAAGAAAAAAAAACGGACATTTCTTGATATTGCGCTACGTCTTGAGCCTCGGTTCTCTCGAGAAGAAGCTTCAACCTCAACTTCAAACAACTGTTGGCTTTTGTCGACGAAGTAACCACAACTGGAATGTTTAAATTTTTTGGGAACGTGCGCGAGTAGGTTTGGAGTACGGGTATATCCACAATTAAACGACCTAGGGAATAAAGACAGAAGTACCAATGATTAGGTTTTGGGGTATAAGCACAAGAGATGGTGTAGACACGATGAGTTTAAATATGTTGCACTTAAGAGAAGTACATAACAATAATTAAAACATTAAAAAGCTTGGAGGTAAATGCTATAGGTGAAAGCTAGTAGTTTAGACGAATAAAATCTTAAAGGAAGTCAGTATTTCATAGGCTGGTGTATTAGCTATTCCTGGCGGACAATAAATGGGCACAGGAAGAGGGTTGATAGGGAGTATGAAAGCAGAAAGGCAAAGAACATGAAGACGGGCGGGGAGGGTAGAAATAGATTAGCTATTTGTGATGATTGGGAAGGTGCTCTTAATGAAAATTTTTGCTCAACAGGAATAATAGGCGTGATCGAACGCAGAATGTGTCAAACAATGCAAATTAATCATATATGAGACTTAATCTCATTGAATATACGGCGTTTTTAGACACTTCAATAAGTGCAAGGGGCCGTTTTCTGCGTCCTAAAGACCAGGTTGTTCCATGAAGGAGATCGGAAGGTCTTCAGAGTTGGACAATTAGAGTAATATTAACGGTAGCGTAGATGGATTTATTGGTGTTTCGACACATGTATAGTTAATAATAGGAGATCTGGTGTATATGAAAATATGACGGATGTATTGCGTCAGAGTAAATCCTGTAAATAATAGCAAAAAGTCCTCGTGAAAATGGTTTAACATTCACATAAAAAGGAGAAACGATATTTTTCTGTCTGCGGTTCGATTCTTGAACTAAATTTTCGCTAATTAATAACAAAAAAAACGAATATTTGCCATCTTATTGAGTTTCACTTTGACACACAATTTGAAATGCTTGCCTCCATTCGAGTGCGGCTTCTACAAAGTTGGATGCAACTAACTTTGGCTAGGCTGGCGGTCCAACATATAAATAGATCTCGAAAATACGTAAACATGTGTTCATACGGACGAGCCGCCGCTGTGAGCGAACACGGCGAACGAAGCTGACTGGACTACATAGGGTGATGAAGGAGAGTCTCGAATGCTAGCAGGAGAAACTCTAAAGAACAGTAGCGTACTACTTGTGGCGTACTAAAATCTGTATAATAGATGGGGGCTGCAACGGACTGGCTTTTCGGAAAATGTGAAGTGGACGATTTAACAGAATATCCACTTTTTGGCATATCTATAGCATCGCCTAAGAGTGGAAATGTTTAGACAGGATGGTACCAAAGATTGACGGTTACGACCGTCGAGTAATACGGAACCATAATAGTTTGAAATCTTTGGTTTTCAAGTAAAAGGTAGTGTTCCGGCGAATTGATGGTCATGAATAATATGCGACATTCTACTATCAGATTTATTTATCTTAGTACATAGTATGTACTTAGTTGATTCGGGTCCTTGCCGGTAATGAGCAGCGTAGATAGGCGAGCCGGAGCTGTGGCAATATGGCAATGTTAAGCTTGGTTGTGGTTGGGAGCTCTCATGGGATCCGTCTAGGGACAATCACGGGATACAATTGACCTGGTACTCTGGGTAGTGCTTCCGTGTTTATCAATCCATTAAGCGGCGACGGTAGGGCAGAAGGGAATCCTTTCATAGAATGCCCAGAGTCGGCGATATATCTTGGCCTAACTCTTTCCTCTTACCTTCTCCTTATACCCACAATTTCGCATTTTTAATGCCTGCACTTCACACATAGCATGCAAGTCTAAAGAACTTAAAGTGTTCTATAGAACGATATAGGCTTATACAAGCAATACCCAACGCTGGTCGGGATGTTTAGAACTTGCTATACATCATGTTAGGTTACTCGTTTCTTTGAGTGTCTAGTTGTACACGTTTCTGCGAAAGAGTCTTCGTGTCAGTAGTGGGGCAAATAAATATGCGAGTACTTTGATTCAGAGGGAAGCCAACCCCAGCACTAATCGAATAACTGTTGCTCCACTGAGAGCACATGCTCTTGCTCAACGGTCTACTAATGATAAAAAATCATTTGTTTTTCAGTATTTTGAAGTTTACTGACGGGCCGTCATTTCTAGAAAGACGTAATCATGGAGAAATATAAATGTTGAAGAAAATTTGTGGATTTAGTTTTAAGTGAATGCGTTGAGCATCACACAGACATACAACGATTTCTAATCACGATTTTTTTCACTTATTTAATGTTGTATACATATGAGATAATAGAGTGATTTAATCTGACTATTATTTCGATATGTGGATTAGGGCAGAGTGCATTTTACGATAAGAGAAAGCAGCTTTCCATTCCGTGGATGTATGGTGATAGGGGGTTTTAATTCTTAAGATTTTAAATTTTTATGCAGCAAAAGATTGTAGGGCCTACATTATGCATTCTTCGTAGATGGGGGCCTTAGCTAACGGAAAACTAAGGCCCTCTTGTGCGGAATCAAACCCGGGTACCAGAAATCGAATTTTATTTTCTTCCCTCTCTCCTTTGTTCCTTTCCTGGTTTGTATGCCCTCTTCCTCTGCTTTCCGTATATATTAATATAGCTGTGTGATTAGTTTATGTCGTAATTAACTTACATTGTTATTATCGAATATATATTTATCTTATCATTGATTATATTTATCCCATTTAATTAAATATTACGAGTACTTTTATTCAGAAGGGCGAGGAAGACAGTGAATCTTCTAATTAGTTACCATTTGAAATTATTTATCTAAGGAAACACGGGAATATAAATGGTATTATTCAGGCGATAAGTCTTATACGAAGTAATTAAGTATGGTATTGTGGGAAATGGGATAAGTGGTGACTCCAAATATTGGGAATCGTCAAATATATCGGGTAATTTTTAGAATGTGCACGACGGACCCGAGGAGATACTAATATCGGATAATATCGATGTGTTTGGTGCGCTAGTCCCGCTCTGTGACGAAGACTTTTTTTGAGACTTTGCATTGTCGCAACTGGGAGTAAAACTTGACTCGCGGAGGTTGTCTTGTACGAGTCAAGCAGTAGAGAAGCCCGGATAGTAAGTTGGCAGAGGTTGATTTGTGCGCATGCTTGCAATGTTTAGTAACCAATCCTTAACGGTATTGTCATCTTAGAATATTTGGTTTTCGCCCCAGACCCGCCTATTATTGACTCTCACAGAACACCACCATATTATATTTGGCTTTTAACGAATGCATTCGCGCGCTTTCTAGGTTGCCACACTCTATGTTCAGGTAATTCTAGCTCGTTTGGTTTATCAATCATAGACGAAATGGCACATTGTTTTGCCAAAGCAACAGTAGTTGCGAGGAGGCGCGTTATGTTAATTTTTTATTTCGATATCGGGTCCAAGATAGGATGACGAATGTTGTTATTATCAGATCAGATCAGAGTAAATTAAGAATTAAATAAAAGATAAATGATAGGGTGACGTCGAAAATAATATCTATTATTTTAAAAGGGAATTACGAGAAGAAATTATAAATTTTTTGTCATAGTCAGGAAACAATATTAACCCCAAGAAAAAGTATGGTAAAAGTTACATGCCGAAGTTAATAAGACTAAATGAATTAAAATCAGGAATCAATATAATGAAAATCATTAATATTAATTTACAAAGGAATATAGAGCTTTGTGAAGGGAAATTTGAAATGAATAAACATGTTAATTAGGTACGAAATCAGTACATTAAATGAGAACGGAATACATGGAAGTTGGTGAGATAACTCATTAATTTGATCAGCACGAAGGACCACCCAGACATTTGTAATAATATAATGGTTATTATTATTACTAAGGTCTAGGACTGCAAGAAAGGAATATGAGTAATTACGTGATACCATTAGGTGATTGAACAGATAAATGCATATATTCAACTGAATTAAAAGATACTGAATTGATTCTTACATGAATTAAAAATATTGGATTGAATTCCACTTAGTTCTAAATTGTAAACAAATGTTTATTGTTTAACTGCAGATAGGTAGCATAATTAATATCTGGTTGTGAGATACCAATTAGAACGTTATGCATCATGTTAAACACTTTAGTAGATGCCAGTACGGGAGCCACACCGGTTAGTGTGGTGAGGCTGCAGATAGACAGGCGGGTACGTGAACCCTGGCCTGTCACAGACAAGCGGAGAGATCCCCGAAGTCACGTGTGCAGATGTCCATTTACTAGGAGGAAGCACTGTAGAAATGCTACGGACGAGGTATCAAAAATGAAACATGCGTCTGGACGTGACGAGAGCCGAACACGACTGCTTATGATTACGCGTGCAATGTATTGTGTTGCGTATTAAAATGTTGAGAGCACTATAATGTACGAGAATTTACATAAAACATTTCACCTTTAAACAAGATATCAGAGACGAAAGAACACGTCTGGACAGACGGGATGCCATTAACTAACCGAACACGGTATCACCCGTCTGAACATTGCGAGCCGAACACGACTGCACAGGCAGGATGCCATTGACCGACTGACTGTAAGGGCAGAATTTGCAACGACAACGCGTCGGTTACTAATGTCTTCCAGAGAAAGCACTCGCGCGCTTGTTGCCTCACAATGCGAGGAGAAGCTTCTAGAAGCAGCAGGCGTGGAGACATGTTGGAGCTTGCCCACGAGGGCCTGCCCCGTATCTTACAGGCGAGCAAAGGTGCGCTTGTGTAAGCCTGCGCTCTCTGTGGGTGGTTGCATTAACCATTTGGAGCAGATACATACGATAAATTCGTTATTGTACAGAAACCTGGTTATGAGTGCACTGTATAAATTGAATAATAAATTTAGTATTAATAAATTATGTAAGTAATAATGAATTAGCTTTGCTTGCTCTAACAAATACATTTGACGAAATCATTGTCAACTGACTTCTCTAAAAGACTGTCATCGACGAGGTATCCAGTGAGCAATTTGAACAACCCATACTATTAAATCTCGCGCCAGTTGCTCTGGGCACAGTGCCCGTGGACACATGTAAGCTACTCACCTAGAACGCAACCTTGACTCACCTAAACTAGGGGGAGCTTCCCTTGCAGACCCATAAGACAAGCCTCCGACCAAGACAATTGTATTACAGCGAATGCGCGAGTATCAATGTTGTCGATATGTATCAATATTGATTATATAAAAGTTATTTAGCCCAGTAGTAATAATAGTTAGCCCAGTTAATTTAGTTTAATGTTAACGTGTATTAGTGGTCGAATGTTAAAAAAATATTTGTGTTAAATGTTAATGTGTAATTGAAATATTGATGTGTGTAATATTTATCTTAAATTACATCCTTGTTGGTGGCGATGCGTAGAGTTTTCCACACAAAAGCCGAAGCTAAAAGTATTTCAATGGTTTATTCTGTGATCATACAGATACTTTTATTAAGATAAAACTCAGCTCCTCTGGGATAAAATCTGAAAACAATATTAATTACTTTTAGTTACAGGGAAATATCGAAAAATAATGTACTTAATTAAAACTGGAGATGATTCCAAAATAACACAGAGACGTATTAAATAATATAAAACTAACTCGATGTTATAAATTCTTAGAACATGTTTTTTCGTCAAAACCATGAGATCGTTTTTTTTATAGAAATACATACTCTTTCTT
The DNA here is from genome assembly GCA_017312745.1 of Gryllus bimaculatus. Taxonomy (NCBI): domain Eukaryota; kingdom Metazoa; phylum Arthropoda; class Insecta; order Orthoptera; family Gryllidae; genus Gryllus; species Gryllus bimaculatus. The sequence continues at coordinate 1,507,506 of BOPP01000005.1, read as the reverse complement.
GACACTCTCGACACAAAAAGACACAAAGAGAAAAACAAACTTGCCCCTGTACCAGAGAGAATACATTCTCTAGGTCACTCCATATAATAAGGGCAGCTGTAAATTATGTTTGCATGAAAAATATGACATCGGTGCCGCCATTTCCCACCGATGAACAGTGTAAACATAATTTTACTTGCTAATGGCGACTCGCACGCACGCCGCATGTCCAATTTCGTTACGCAGAACAGCACAGTGCTCTCAGGGAACAATGCAGGGCTCTCAGGTGACTCTCCTCACTTTCAGGTCACCACTAATTTAGTGGAATTTTATGAACGATATGCATAGCGTCGTAAGCTATTTAACGTGTAGAAACAGCAAATGAAGTAAGTTTTGTTTAATGTGTTTCAAGAGTATCTAAAATTATTTATTTAAATCACAGAATAAAATTTTGTAATGCACATATTGATTTTTTTATTACGAAGTACAAGCTCATATACATTAACACAGATAACTAATGTTTTAACATTCGTGATTATTGTGGGGTCTAGTATTAAGTGTGTGGACGTTAAGCAGCCCGTGGTGAAGTGAAAAGACCGGGCACCTTCTACCAGGGTTGTGGATGCGGATACCAGGGTTGATAACTATTGCCATGGCAGCAAATGTGGAAATTCCGAAATACGCAACGAGTTCGCGCCATTTCTTAGGGGTCACTTGATTGAAATGCTTTGCACCCTGTCATCGTTTACTATTCTTATTACTCTCGAATTCATCTCCCAGATTAGAAAGCGCTAACAGCAGATCTGTGTAATCTTGATTCTGAATAGTCTCCTCTAGTGATTTTCCTCCTCTCTATAGTGAGAAGTCATCTGAAAATTGTAGTGGGAATGTAGCCATGCTTTTTAACGATAATCAAAGTTGAAAAAAAATATTAATTTATTCATTTAACTTGTAGACAGCTCAAGGTTTTGCAAACAGGTTGTTTGCTTCATTAGATGTCATTAAAAGCTAAGAAAAAATTGACTGAAATTAGTGTAAGTCGAGGGAAAAAATCTACCTTTAATAATTTTCAAGAATTCAGATCAAACAGTAAAAATTGAACATATTTCATCTTCATAATATATTTAGCTTTATTATTACAAGAAATTTAAAGCAAAAAATGTCACCCTCCAGAGTTAGACATACACTTCAACTAAGAATGATTTAATGAGCCTGAAGTCTAATTGACTCATTCTCAGATAAAGAGTATGTCCAATCCTGGAGGGTCAATTTTTTCTGAAAATTTCTTGTAAAAAAAGAGTGAAATATCTAATAAAGATGGGATAGACTGAGATTTTTGCTGTAAATCTAGATTCTAGAAAATGATTGAAGGTAGAATTTCTTTCTCAAGTGCAAAATTCTCCTCCACAATTCGTTCTTTAATTAATGTTAAGTACTTTTTTAATATTACTATATTTCCATTTGTTTCATTACTAACTATTGGATAAATTATTTGATTTCACTGAAGTACGACAATCCTGACATAATGATTTATCAACTGAGAAACCAAAATTATACCGTTTCCTTTTTCATTTCATTTGATCGATATTTAATTTAAATATGACAGTAAATTAAGACTTGCAGACAGAAGACAATTTGTCAGCACCGTAGAACGTTGTGATTGTCAGTCACCGCAGTGAAGCTTCAAAATGTAATAAGTGGAGTTGGCAGTTGGTGACAATTTCATTATTTTTAAAGTAAAAATCTTTGAAAAGTTCGCATTCAAATGAACAAAATTCTATGTTCACATTTTGTCTAGCAACTTTTGTGATCGCCTTTGAGTTCTTCAAACCTTAAGCAGCATAGAACACTTAATAATTTCCTTCGCTATATTCGGGAAGTTGATTGAATAAAAAAATACTGAAAGATGAGTGCTTTGATGTAAGTACGCGACTATTTATTTAGACTATTTTCTAGTATTAAATTTGGAATGTTTATTAATATTTCACAAAATGTACTTCCAAATTTTTTCCGAGGGAACTTTCACTTGTTTTTTTATTTATAATGCATAATTATATAATTTCAATTATTTCATTACATTATTATTAAATAAATATTTTATGAAAATTCCATTAGACCATTATAGCGATAGAAGATTTTCTCGTAATTCAAGAACTACACTATTTCCTATTTATTTGATTTAAAGTATTGTTCAGTTAAAAAACGGTTCTACTTCGATACACACTTAGATATGATTAGTGTTTTCATTCAGATACTTGTTTTATAAGTGTATTCCATCTCTCCGAGTAAAAAAAAAGTTCTTCAAACAATAAAAACGAAAGTACCATGTGTGCAACAAGTGATGGTTTTAATTAGTTTATGATTTGCAATGAATGTGATTGAAAATATTACATGCGTAACTTTGTTGTACGAAACTACACATCGAGTAACGAGAAGTTCCTCCTTTTGATCCCCTAGAAGTTTCTAATATTTATTCTGAGACTTTTTGTTTAATTGTGTAAGTGGGTTTTGTTTGTGCCAATATGACGTTTTGTTGAATTACAGACATGTATTATTCCTATTTTGTGAGTTCGCGTATTAAACGAAAGAATTTGGTGAAAGCTGCTTTACTGAAGGACCCATTTTAATATTTGAATAGTAACTGGGGAACATGTCTTAAATCCGTAGTTAAACGTATCTATTTATGCATTTTTAATTTCAAACACAAATTTATGGATCACAACATATGTTTACTATGTTACTTGTTTTCTGTAAACGCAGAAGGGAGATAAAACTTTTTACTTTTTTGTTTCCCACGTTAGTATTTACTCTTTATTCGTTACAGAAGTTTTGCTTGTTATTCGTCTTGCGGTATACATAGACGCTCCTGAATATCTAGTGAATGTAGTGATTAGAAATGAATAGCTGACAATGCCGTTTGATGTCAGAGGCAAACTGCAGATCACACTCGCCAAGTACAAATCAAATGAACAACCTCACGCGATTTTAACACCAAAAATATAAATCTAGATATCAAGGACGATTAAGTTACATATTAGAATGCTTTATACAGTGAAATATAATATTGCAACTGCATATAGGCAGTATGGTGTTTGTAAGGGAGAGTATAGTTGCATTGTGAGAGTTATAAATTGACAAACGAACATATCATCACAATCTAAGATTATACAGTATAGAGATACATATATTTTTTGAAATATATATCACTTTACAAAGATAACCCAAAATTGTATTTTCAATTATTTAAATAAGTCTTTAATGAAGTTCATTCCTTTACAGTAATTGGAAATACAATAATGTTTTAAAACTTGTGAGGATGGAGATCTCACACGTTCAAGGTGGCCAATCAACGATTCCTCTCGTTAAATTGGGTAATTTTTCGGGCACAATCTTGCAACTTTACTAGCAGGGATGCAAAGAGTATTAGGGACGAGGAGATTTTAGTTTGGATTGATTGTAAATTTTTTTAATGTATTTTCCATTGTTTGCTTGAAATAAAAAAAGTACTAATTACGATTAAATGGGTATACTGCCTTGGAGTGAAACCTTTGAACTATTATTTTTTTGATAATTAAGATATTTTTCAAACAAGTGGCGATACAGAATTGCATAGGTTTTCGTTGCTAGATGTTTCCTAATCTTTTTAGTAGGGTTAGCATTGCAGTTCTCCAATCTTCTTTTAGCAGCTATTATGTCGCCTAAATACATTTTTGTTTACCGTTAACAATTTTTCGAAATATCAAGGATCCACAACACGGGATTTTGACTACACAGGTATTAGAGAAAGTAAATTAGTAGCTTCTATAGAACCAGAACTTACCACTTTTTTTATACCAGAGCCCTACAATGCAATTTTTCTGTCGAAAAAATTGCTTTCGCTCGTAGTAGCACTAATTCCCTTTTCTTTTTACTAAGTATTATGTATGCGATAAAGTAAAAATATAAGATTAATATTCATATAGGGATAAATAGGAGTTGAATGAGACGAGATTTGTGTGCGGTGAATATTTTGAATGTGTATATCATTTTTGGTATTTGGGAACGATTGGCCCGACTTTGCCGGCTTGGAATGGCAAGCTTAAGTTATCGTGGATTGGAAGAAAGCGACGTGTAGGTCGAAATGATATATTTCACCGTACTACAAACTCCACTTGCTGAGTTTTCTCTCGTTCACATAGCTTGAGATATTGGACATTTTAAAAGAAAACTAGAATATTTTAATTTTTTCCTTTTGATATACATTGGGCAAAACGTGTGTGCATAGTTGCGTTTGCGAAGGGAGGGAATGCTCCGCAGAGCCCCTTCCCACGTCCGCGTCGGCGGTGCGCTTCCGAGCGCCGCGGTTCGTAAAGCACAGCATTGGTTGAACGGAGACCTTCCACGTGTGGAAGAGGGGGCACGCGCCCGCTAGGCAGAATACAGCTTTAGGCGGGCTTCCAGCGCGCAAGGCCGCGGCGCGCTTCGTTCAGCGCGCACCCGCCGCCGTGAAGGGGGTGGGGGTCTGGAGGGGTCTGTTTGCAACCGCTCCGGCGACGAACAATAAAGGGACCTGCAGGTAAAACGCAGCGGACCGGGGAGCAATGGTTGAAGGCCTCCTTTAAAGTTGTGTCTGTAGCGGTGGCGCGTGCCCCCTCCCGCTGCGCGTAGCTGGAGTTCGGCGTCGGCTGCCGCAGCAGCCGCCACCCGCTGCACGTGGCGAAGGCCTCCATTCAACGAATGCTCTGTTACGCGCCGCACTGCTGCGAAGCGCGCCGCGGTCGCGCTGTGGGAAGGGGCCCTAAGCCGTGTGTTTCTGGCAGGTGGCGCGCAGCGGCGCAGCGGGTCGTCGGAGGCGGGGTAGAAGAGCGGCCAGGGGGACGTGTGCTGGGCGGCCCGGCTCGGCGGCGGCGCATCGCCGGCGCGCCGGCCTCCCTGTAAACGCCGCCCGGCGCCGCTCTTGCTACGCTCTGCGCGCGTCGTAGGCGCGGCGCCGTACTCCTCGCAGGTGCTCACCCCTCCCTCACC
>BOPP01000005.1:1466705-1502498 GCA_017312745.1 Gryllus bimaculatus | reverse complement strand
AACGGGGAACATGTTTAAATCGTAGTTAAACGTATCTATTTATGCATTTTTATTTCAAACCACAAATTTATGGATCACAAATAGTTTACTATGTTACTTGTTTCTGTAAACCAGAAGGGAGAAAAACTTTTTACTTTTTTTGTTTCCCACGTAGTATTTACTTTTATTCGTTACAGAAGTTTTGGCTTGTTATTCGTCTGCGGTATACATAGACGCTTCTGAATATCTAGTGATGTAGTGATTAGAAATGAATAGCTGACAATGCGTTTGATGTCAGAGGACAACTTGCAGATCACCTAGCCAAGTACAAATCAAAATGAACAACTCAACGCGATTTTACACCAAAAATATAAATCTAGTATAAGGACGATTAAGTTACTATTAGAATGCTTTATACAGTGAAATATAATATTGCAACTGCAATAGGCAGTATGCGTGTTTGTTAAAGGGAGAAGTATAGTTTGATTGTGAAGAGTTTATAAATAGACAAACGAACATATCATCACAAATCTAAGATTATAGATATAAGAGATAAATATATTTTTGAATATTTATCCTTTACAAAGATAACCCAAAATTTGTATTTTCAAATTTAAATAAGTCTTAATGAAGTTCATTCCTTTACAGTATATTGAAAATACAAATTAATGCTTTTAAAACTTGTGAGGATGGAGATCTCACAACCGTTCAAGGTGGCCAATCAACTGATTCTCTCGTTAAATTGGGTAATTTTCGGGCCAAATCTTGCAAACTTATAGCAGGGATGCGCAAAAGAGTTTTAGGGACGAAGGAGATTTTAGTTTGGATTGATTGTAAATTTTTTATAATGTATTTTCCATGTTTTGCTGTGAAATAAAAAAAGTCTATTACGATCTAAATGGGTATACTGCTTGGAGTGAAACCTTTGAACTATTATTTTTTGATAAATTAAGATATATTTTCAAACAAGTGGGCGATACAGAATGGCATAGGTTTTCGTTCTAGAATGTTTCCTAATCTTTTTTGTCAGGGTTAGCATTGCAGTTCTCCAATCTTCTTTTAGCAGCTACTTATCGTCGCTAAATACATATTTTGTTTTAGCGTTTAACACATTTTTCGAAATATCAAGGAATCCACAACACGGGGATTTTGACTTACACCAGGTATTAGAGAAAGTAAATTAGTAGACTTTATAAACCAGAACTTACCACTTTTTTTATACCAGAGCCCTACAATGCAATTTTTCTGTCGAAAAAATTGCCTTTCCTCGTAGTAGCACTACATTCCCTTTCTTTTACTACGTATTATGTATGCGATAAAGTAAAAATATAAGATTAATATTCATAATAGGGATAAATAGGAGTTGAATGAGACGAGATTTTGTGTGCGTGAATATTTTGAATGTGTATAATTTTTGGTATTTGGGAACGATTGGGCCCGACTTGCCGTGCTTGGTAAGGCAAGCTTAAGTTATCGTGGATTGGAAGACAAGCGACGTGTCAGTCGAAATGATATATTTCACGTACTACAAACTCCATTGCCTGAGTTTTCCTCGTTCACATAGCTTGAGATATTGGACCATTTTAAAAGAAACTAGAATATTTATTATTCTTTCCTTTTGAATACATTGGGCAAAACGTGTGTGCATATGCCGTTTGCGAAGGGAGGGAATGCTCCGCAGAGCCCTTCCCACGTCCGCGTCGGCGGGTGCGCTTCCGAGCGCCGCGGTTTCGTAAGCACAGCATTGGTTGAACGAGACGCTTCCCACGTGTGGAAGAGGGGGCAACGCGCCACCGCTAGCAGAATACAGCTTTAGGCGGTTCCAGCGGCGCAAGCGCGGCGCGCTTCGTTCAGCGCACCGCGCCCGCCGTGAAGGGGGTGGGGGTTGGAGGGTTCTGTTTCAGACCGCTCCGGCGACGACAATAAAGGACGCTGCAGGTAAAACGCAGCGGACCGGCGGAGCAATGGTTAAGGCTCCACTTTAAAGTTGTGTCTGGCTAGCGGTGGCGCGTGCCCCTCCTCGCTTGCGGTAGCTGGAGTTAGGCGTCGGCTGCCGCACAGCCGCCACCGCTGCACGTGGGAAGGCTCCTTCAACCAATGCTCCTGTTAGCGCGCCGCAACTGCTGCGAAGCGCGCCGCGGTCGCGCTGTGGGAAGGGGCCCTAAGCCGCTGTGTTTCTGGCAGGTGGCGCGCGAGCGGGTCAGCAGGGCGTCGAGAGCGGGAAAGAGAGCGGCCAGGGGGCGTGTCGCTGGGCGGCCCGGCTCGGCGGCGGCGATCGCCGGCGCGCCGGCGCCTCCGCTGTACGCCGCCGCGCGCGCTCTTGATCTACGCTCTCGCGGCGTCGTAGCGCGCGGCGCCGTACTCCTCGCAGGTGCTCACCCTCCTCACCCCCTGCCAGCTCTGGGGTGGTGCATTCGAACTGCATTACGATAGAATTAGGGCCGAGAGAGGTTTAGGACACATTACACATTTAGGCGAACGTCTATCTTAATGCTTGAGCGTAGCAGGTAAACACGAAATTTTCCTTTCCTTTGTAAAACTATGAGAATCACGTTTAAAAAGCTTAGAATTTCAGCTTTGGAGACTAAAAACACTTACTTGAACATTAAAGTCTAAAAAAGGCTATTCTCACTTTTAGTAACGCTCTTTTCCAATTTTAACTAGTTATTATTATTATTATTATTATTATTATTATTATTATTATTATTATTATTATTATTGTTATTTTAGCCAACTAAAATCTCATGAAGGGCAATGGCCTCATGCCTTTTGCAGGGAATGCTGAATGAAGGGATAGGGAGTTCATGAGGGGTAAAAGATTTAAGATGATGGTGGGAAGTGGCAAATGTGGCAATCGTGGCATTTTTGAACCATTCCAGCATTCGCCTTGTAACCGAGAGAAACCACGAAAAACTGCGGTCAGGATGGCTGGCCCGTTTGTCTATAAAAAATAAATGAAATACAGTTTGAGAACTTACATATGTTGAAAAATTTTTGTTCACTGTTATATGAAACTAGTACTGCCTACTGGAAGATTTGCGATATTTCAGCTTTAAACCACTCTGACAGCGTCGCTGCTTTAGTAAATTTTTGTGTTGTTTACGTACGTCACGTTATTAATGCAGAAGTGTTAGGAGTGAGTGGCCCTTTTGAATTTTTGAAGTTTCTTTCTAGTGGTAGATCCGATGGGGCTGTGGTTTGGAGGGAGAGATAGTCAAAAACTCAAAGCTAGGGATTTTATTGCAGCGTTTAGAATGAGTACTGTCGCCGTTCTATTGTACCTTCGTTCATACCCCCACGTGGTACATCTGATTCATCATGCTATTCATAATTATTGTCTCATATCAATATTCAACTTTTATTGACATTTTTACTATCCAAAGGAACACAATAGCTTACCGCGACAGTAAACGTATGTTCTGGAAAGACAAAAGCCTAAGCGTACATTCTCGTGTACGCTAGAAAACCACGTATCTCACTTATTATTTTCATCGCCATAATAGTAGCAGTGAGTAGTTTAAAGTGAGGGTCGCACAACTACCATATGCCCAACATGTGTACCAATTTGGGTTTTGCCGTTACAACGCTACGAGTGTTTGTATTGTTCTAATATCACTCACATAAATATTTCAATTAAAAAGCAGCAAAGGCTAAAATGTCACTAAAGAGTTGTTATTATTTTAATTTCTCTTTTTCTAGGAGGAGAATCGCTGTCTGCAGTCAAAATCCTGGGACCTAGTGCCAACGGTTCTGAACGCCATGTTTGGTGTAGTCCTCCTGTTTACGATGATATTTAGCGGTGAGATGTCATCGCATAATCGATACCACGCCGTCGATTTGGAAAAGTCTGTGCAGCTGATTTTAGGAGTGTTCTTGTGTGTTGAATGGTTTTCTCAACAGGCTCTCATTATATACAGAAGATTTCACATCATGCGGATATTCACTGAATTAGCAAATATTGATAGCATATTGTTGCCAGACGCATTAAAAAGATATGAGAAAATGAATCGTATGTGTTATTTATTTATATTAGGATGTTTTGCATTTATTGCTCTTCTCTACGGTGCTGAATTTACAAAAACCATTCTCAATTTTGGAGGCGTGGCTCTTCTGTTTGGATTACCATGCGTATCTTTTATTTTTTCTGTCGTAGTCCAATATACGGGGCTGATATTCGTGCTAAAAAGTCGCTTTGATCTAGTAAACGAGAGACTTGAATCACTAAATTTCCTGTTGCCTACATCAACGTCCCAAAAATATTATCAGAACAAGTGTCTGTTAGCCACTGAAACTCCCGAATTTGCTGCCTTCGTCCGCGAAATCCACTGGATCCGCGTGGTGCATTACAAGCTGGAGCGGGTGGTGGACTTGCTGAACACGGCGTTCGGCCTGCAGATGCTGCTGGAGGTGGTGGGGCTGTTCTTCAGGTTCATAGGCTTAGCGCACCAGACGGTGGCGGCGGCGCAGGCGGCGGAGGACGGCTTCTGGGCGGCGGCGTCCAGCGGCTTGGCGGGGCTCGGCTTCGTCATAGAGCTTATCCTGGTAATACTACTACTGTTAATTATAGTAATTATCACGTCAATTAATATGAAATATTACCAGCAATGGTGGGTCAGGGCATCAACTGATGTCATTGCAGCGCCTCTGATCGGGAGGCCCTAGGGTTCGAGTCTCGACGGGGTGGTAGGATTTTCCACACCTAGTGATCCACTAGGTCGAATTTAGTCACTGCGTGGAGAAGAATATTCTGGCGGCCGGCTGCTCTGATTGGTAGTTTTCCGTTGTTTCTCTGATCAGTAGTAGGCAAATGCCAGAGCCGTGCCATAGGAAACGCGCAACGGATCGCGCGCGATCTTTTCTTCCTCTTCCTTGTTCTTTTTTAATTCCTTACGAACATAGACTTACACTTACATGCTCTACATTATCACAAATGTCATGAGCTTAATTTGTTCTGACTGGGGCGATGCCCCGCTGGTAAGAGATACCTGGTCAGGGAAAAATCCCCGCAAGCCTGCATATCTCGGCGCCGCATCTTGCCATCGAGCAGAGGAAGATCACTGCCACGTCCGGAGACAAAACCATCCACTACTCTTACAGAACTAATGACCTTACCAGTTGACGTGGCGGAGGACTAACCAATCAATCAATAATAAATACGTATTAATAAAATTAATGACAATAAATTGTTTCAATGGTTGTTATAACTATTGTAGCATATGTTACAATTATAATGATTATAAAAACAAATGTTTATTATAACGATTGTCATGCAAGTCAAAATAGATGAAAACTGCAGTGTAAACTAGAAAATCCAGCCTATCACTTTATTATTACTTGCAGCATGAACACAAAGAACGCATGGCCAACCACACCTACTGATAGTACATGTAAATGCTATTGCTATTATTAATGAAAAGAAGCAGGATATTATTTACTTTAGAACTTTTGAAGTTAGGTGCCGCATGAACTTCCGGTCACCCCGTTAGGTCATTAGTCCCGTAAATGTAGTGCGCGTATTTTTCCTCAGAAAGTGGCGGTCATCTTGCCCGTCATCCGTAGGTTGATGAGATTTGGCGCCGACCTACCGTCGATTAGCGGGGATCCCCCAAACAGGTATCTGCCACCAGCAGTGCACCGCCCCAGCCGGGACAAGTTGTCAGCTCCTGCGGGGTCTCCCGGCATGTGCGGTAATTTAGTGCATATTAGTATGCGTGTGTGTGTGTGTGTGTGTGTGTGTGTGTGTGTAAGGGGTGAGGATAAGCCAAGGAACAGGAAGGTGAGATCGCGCGCGGTCTGTGGCCCGTGTGTTAGGGTACTGCTTCGGCATCGCCTGGTGTTGATCGGAGAATCCACGGGAAACTACCGATCAGATCAGCCGGCCGCTACAATTCTCATCCAGACAGCGAGTGAATTTGGCCTAGCTAACAAGCTAGAGTCGAACATCCTGCCCCAGTCGGGACACAACCACCGGGCCTTCCCGGTCTGAGGCTCCGCAGTGACATCAGTTGCTGGTCTGAGCCAACCCCTCGCGGTGCGTTGCGCTCGCTCCGCGCCAGCGCCCCAGCGCCCGAGCGCCGCGCCCGGTGGCCGCAGGTGTCGTGGGCGAGCAGCCGCGCGGAGGCGGCGGCGGCGCGGGCGGTGCCGCTGGCCGGGGCGTTGCTGTTGCGCGTGCCGGCCGCGTCGCGCGCCGCGCGCCACCTGCGCCTGCTGCGCGCGCACCGCCTGGCGGCGCCCGCGCGCCTCACGGCCGCGGGCTTCCTGGCGCTGGAGCTGCCCCTGGCCGGCGCGCTGCTGGCTGGCTCCGCCTCCTGGCTCATCGTGCTCTTCAACCTGCGCGAGGACTGGCGGCCACGCACCCTCGACGCCGCCGCCGCGCCCTTGTAGACACAATGGCCTATCTCGACAGTGAGAGACCGGTCGGGAGCCCCTTCTTACGTCGCCACGGCGGCGCGCTTTCGAACAACACCGCTCGTTGCAGAGCAGTGGTTTAAATGGAGACCTTCCCAAGTGTGGCGGATTTGCGCAGTTGCGGCAAGCTGCGGTGAACTCTCACTACGCGAAGCGGAGGAGGGCGTACGCGCTACCGCTAGCATAACATAGCTTTAAATGGCAGGCTTCCCACTGTGCCACCGGTCGCGGCGTTTTACCTGCTGCGGTCCCTTTGTTCGGGTCGGCGAAAACTACCCCTGCAGAACCCACCCCCGTCTACAGCAGCCGGCGGTCTGGCGGTGGCGTGCAGCGGTGGCGGCGTGGGAAGAGCCTTGCCGCTTATCGGAAGAGCGCCGCTGTGGTGACGTCTGAAGGCGCGAGCTTGTGGCAGCTGGGGCGGAGCCCTGCTGGTGGGAGATACCTGGTTGAGGGGAATTCCTTTAGCCGATTTTAGATTGGTGCAGGAGCTCGCCATCCAGCGGGGGAAGATCCCCCCCCCCACATCCCTAGAGAAAACCATGTACACGAATACACTTACGGGACTAATGACTTCAGTGGATGACGCGCCTGGAATCACTAGCTACCTACCAACCAATCTTTCTCGCCAGTGTTAATGTAAGGAACATTTTCTCAGAAACTATTTAGTTTACAGGCTTCAAACTTTATGGGAGTGTAGATTCATTAGTTGAATGTGTTTGAACGTTGCCGGTTTAAAAAATTTATAGCTACTTTTTTAAATAATTTTTTGTCTGTTCTAATCGGTTTTGTTGTTAAAAAAATTAACATTTATAAGAATTATATCTGAAGTATTTAATATTTTATAAATTCTCGACGGTTAAGTATATAAACGTGTGCTACGTGCTCTGCTAAACTTTGAGAAGCTTCTATTAATAGTTTTTAATAAAATGTTTCCTAAACATGAACATTTTAAACTTATGCGAAATGTTCGCTGAACGTTTCACTGCATTCCATATGCTGGGCAAGCAAACACGCCAATATTTTAACGTTATTCAACATTCAATTGTTACCAGAAACAGTGTGTCCGACGCTAGAACACAAACTATTAACTATTTCTTTCAACGAAAGCAGAAAGAAACGTTTAAGCAACATCCTCGATGCATCAAAACGGTCATGCCCAATTCCATGCCACATAAACGTAAAAATTTAAAACAAACAAAAACCCCTAAAGGTGTCGTATTGAGATGTAACTTGGCTTATTCAACAAAGAAAACTATAAATTTATAAATGGTTTAAAAAAACAAAAAATATTACTATTTTTTTTTCATTCTGTCTCTTATGCTGGCCCTTGAATGTCTCTCGACCCTACCTCTATTTCTTTTAGTTAATTTGACTATACTGGTTACGTTGCAACTTCAAACGCTGAGTTATGCATCGTTCGAGTGTTTCTCTTTGATGTGGCAACATAGTTATGTCATTTTTGTAACTAATTGTTGTAAATTTGCCAAGAACTCCTTAGAGACCTTATTAATTAAACGTACGTATATGCTACGTACAACCCTTAGGATGTTCTTTTTCAGAGTGAGGCGTTTTCTCGCGTGTTTCAAATCATGTTGCATTCCCATAGAAACAAACACATGTCATGTTTTTATTTTTTAGTTCATTTAAAAATGAAAGACAATAAGCCAATAAATGTGTCTATCCGAAGTCATCTGTTGGTTGAAAACTGAATTGCTTGATGTGTTCCAAGAAAGTGTGCAATGAATGGGTGAAAGAGTTGTGATTACTAATTGTTGTGACTAGTTACTTGCTATGACCAATTTATAATATTGATTTAAGAAAATTATTTTAAAGAAATATATGATACTGAATTTTACGCTAGCTTCAAACGTTCCTGTAACGACTCTGCTTTTAAAATTTAATTATAATGTTAAAAATGTACATCTTGAAAATGTTGACTCAAGTATGTGTATTACTAGTTATGTAACAAGTACATTCAATAAAATCATTCAACGCTCATTGTGCAAATAACAGGAAAAAGTCAGTCTGAGAAACCGTTGTTAAATATATCGTAATAAATTTTGTGTTACCATTTAACGATTAAGATGGTGGGCACATTGGGGCCAATTTTGATCAAAATTTCGGTAGGCCAAGGTGGAACGGGATCACTTTGACCATTTTATTTTATCATCATGTGTTTGAACGAATTCGGTACCTGAGGTAGGTGGAGCGAAATTTTCACTGTGAATGCCTCCAATGCTTTGCCAGAAGACGCGCTGCTGAGGGGCGTCGTGTGAAGGCTTAGTGGTGGCGAGGAATCTCTGCACTCGGCGGCGTCACGGTGGAGGGAAACGGCTACACAGAAGACCGTTTCAAAAATATCGACTTCCTAGCTTTTCTAGAAGCAACCTCGGCCGAAATATAAGCGTTTAGATTTTGTGTATGGAAGCACAAAAATACCAATGAAATAAATTAAGATCGCAAGCACAACTCATTGCTGGTTTGAGTTTCGTGATTACGGTCTCTGTCTCACATTAATCGATGTACTCAGGCTTGCGATTGTAATCAATGTTTTCTGAACAGCTCGCGTTTACGGCTTAACTGCTCATGCGCGGTGTTTCTCGTCTCGTGTATCTCACTCACATCTTAACGTTCGTCGAGTGCACATATATCGTGTGTAAACTTTATTAAAAAGTTTGATGAAATATATGTGTTATATCAAATATTTGAGAAAGTCTCCAAAGAGCGTACATGGAAATATGTCTCACAGACCACGTTACAAAAAAAAGAGAAACAAATGGTCTCAAATGCCGCTACGAAAAACACGGGAAGAGAAACCGCCGGTCTCACAGACCGTCACGATTTCCAAAAACGCCCCATCAATGCCAGCCGCTTCAGTAGAAATAAACAAAACTCCACCGAGTGATACACGAGTCAGGGAGAAAGCTTCTATGACTGTCAATGCTCTAGCCCACTCATATCTGCGACTATTGCGTTAACCAATGGTGCCTGTCAGACCGATGTTTCCGTGTAGTACCATTTTATTGTTCGTAGTGACCCTGTAAAGTTACTGTTAAGTAAATAATGCAACTTTACCTATTGCTATTCACCATTCATGTTGCCGTTCAACAATGAAATTCCTGGAATAATTTTTCAAACTGTCCTTGTATTGTGTATCAACGCTGCGTAAACGATCATAAAAACTACCGATAAATAAATAACTCCATTTCTATTCAACTAATTAAATTACTCGTAAATATGTGTTTATGATTATATAGTCCTGAAAGATTCTACAAAACAAGTGTGGGACATTTGAATTTGCAATAATTTAAAATTGGCATAATTTCGCCCCACTATTCATATTGTCAAAAAATTCAACATAACCTTTTTTAAAGCATCGACTGCTCAAACAGATATCAGTTAATAAAAAAGTAAAAGTTGCAGTGATTGAGCGGTGTGAAGGAAGATCATGTTTCGTCTAAATGTTGATGTATTAATTTTTCGTGTTAAATTAAAAATTTCAATCACTTTAAGTTATAATAATATTATGTTCAGTTTACAAATTTGTAATGATAATTTTTCAAATTTTATATGATTTTCTATGCTAGATACCTTTTTCCCCAAGTCACAACTAAATTCTCTTTTCCAAGCATCACAAATAACTAATAGAGTTAAATTTGGATTAGAGATAAATACATTTTTAATTTCTTTTGAATTAAAAAAATAAAAAATCGGGGCCTGGAGCGAGTTGCCTCAGCTGCCCATATTCTGGACGCTCCTGACCCATACAAGCAAGAACAGTCTTTTTCGGTATAAGGAAACCATAACATGGAATTTTCCTTTCAAACATTTGTACTTTTTCATGCAGAATTACATTACGTTCTCCAGTCTCGTATGCATATGAGGAAGTGGAAAATGCTTGCCATACTCGGAATTAAAACCCAAATCTACGGGCAAAATGGTTGTACTTTGAAACTAGCTGTTGTTATATCGATCAAACGTAAAACAGAAATTGATCAAAGTACTAAAGTTGTATGGGGATCATGTTTATCATTCGGAAACCGTAATTTCAATAGCTGTAGCGAGTATTATGGTGTAATTCGTTCGAGAGTTGGAATCGCTTCGAGAATAGTGTGGAATTTAAATGCAGCTTCAAGTCCCAGGGAAGAGGATCCTATCGGTTGGCAGCATTGCAGTTACCCGTAACTCAACGCTTTGGCGGAAGGGTATGGAATCAGCGTTAATGAGCACACTGAACTAATTGGGAACAGTAGCGCACATCTGCCTCGCCACGCGATAGTTATTAATGTGTAATTGAACTCCACACTGACGTATCAACACTCGATTGCCGCCAACTTCCTAATTATGCATGAGGCTAGTGATTACTACAACGCCTGTGTCCATTGCTCAAATGTTCAGCGTAGCTTCTTCCGGCGACGACTCATTCATAAACAACGTGGAAATGCTCCAAAGTAGACGTCAGAAGTCATGTGCCCCTGATATTGAGTTTATAGAGTGACGTTACCGAACAATAAGTGGTGCAACAACAGAACGTACTTTCTATCATTAGTAACTGTTACGTAATATTCTTAACATTAACTCATCTCATCATCACTGGTAACATTCAGTGCCAATCGTAGTGAA
Source organism: Gryllus bimaculatus (assembly GCA_017312745.1). Taxonomy (NCBI): domain Eukaryota; kingdom Metazoa; phylum Arthropoda; class Insecta; order Orthoptera; family Gryllidae; genus Gryllus; species Gryllus bimaculatus. The sequence goes on along the minus strand of BOPP01000005.1, from coordinate 1,491,488 downwards.
TCAGGTGCGAAAACTATATATTTCAAGCTAATCCGCAACACGTATACGACAATCCAAAACTGCGTTCCGTATAACCCAAAACCTCCCCCAGCAATGAGAAGACATTCTGGAAATTTCAAACTGCCTCCGTAATGCAGCGTTGTAATTGTAGTATTGTGAACTTGTGTCTCGACAGAAAAAGTAGCCCGGGGAATTCAAATGTGTAATTTCGACGATTGCAAAAGTTAAGTGAAACTACTCACATTTTCCAAGAAATTAACATGAGCTAATTTAAAGATCTAATTTAAAATAACATATTTCATTTAATAACGAAATTATAACATCATTATTGTTGCATTGTTAATTTTTGACAGTTTTTGAATGTATAGACAGTTGTAACCTACCAGAAGGTCACATGGTGTGATACGACGGAATTAATTCATAGAGAATGTTAAAATTAAAGAAATACGCACATCATAGCAACGAACTATAAACATATAGACGTGCCATGAAGTATTTTAGACGGGATCCCTATTGTTGAGGTATGGCATAGCCTGAAGTTATTAACATAAAATAGATTAGGGGAGAGGGTTGAAAATTTAGCTCTAGAAAAATGATAATCTCATTCTCACGGAAGCAGCCAAGCAGTTGAGATGTAACATAAAGATAAAGCAGATCATATAATTTCGCCATAGTAGATTTACGCTGTGGATGAATGTTTGATCAGTCCATAATAGTGTAGGCTGAGCAGTATTGAGTGTTAAGTGGATAAATGTTTGCATTTATTTTAATGATAGTTACATTAGTTGTCGTGTAGGAATTTTGAATTTAAAAATATTCCGTTTATGACGGAATTTGCCTTCGGAATTACTCTTTGTTATGTAAATTTGAATATCTCTTGTAGTGTAATGGTGTTTTAAAAGTCTTTTGGGAAATACTATGTTGGTAATGTGGATTGATAGTATGACGTGAAACACACAGTTTAAAAAACGAATAGCAATCTCATATACTCATCCCCGCTGTAAAAGGTACAATATTATGTTTCAAATGCAATCGTAACTAGTCTTGAATCAAAATAGTTTGAGCAATATTTTTTCATATATCAATATTGAGTAGTTTCTGAAATAACTATAAATAACCTCGTCACGACTTCAGACAGCAGTGAAGAAGAAAAAAGGGCAAACAAACTGTTCAAAGAGTTTGGTTCTCTTTTTTACTTTTCCGTACACGAACGTTTATACGGAGTAATAAGCGTAATATAGAAAAAGTTCTACAACTAATTCTGCGCAAAAAAAGGCGGATTTTCGGCAGACAAAATTTTATTATCGGGCTCTGATAACGAAAATTTGGATAAATCCAGTTGCTAAATTACATGGAGAGGACATTTTCATAATTTTCTCAAAAAACGGCTCCAAATTTTGACTTTAAATTTATTGAAAATAAAGTAAAATACACTTATGAAGGTGGCATAAGTAAGATTTTCACGGTTAACTCTGAATTTGGCAATATTGCAAAAGTTTGTACTTTTTTCGAACTACAACAACAAAATTGAAGATAATGATTTATCCTTCAAATAAAATTTGTTCTCCGTAATAAGTTCTTTCATTAAGGTTATATACATTGTTTTGAAACTCATAGTAGTTTTCGCGCAATATTGCATGAAACATGTGCAATTTAAAAAAATAAAAAACAGATTTTCTCAAAATCGTCTTCAAATTTTTTCTTTAAACTTTTGGTAAGGATAGAGCTAAATGTTAGTTAGATGTTAAATGTAAAAATTAGATGACATAAAGATCAGTTTGCTCTATTCTTTTGTTTTTTTCAAAAATGACAAAAATGTAATTTGTGTGACTTGTCTGTCAAGTTATGAATGTTTACATTATCGGCAATTTATTCAAACTATTTTATTTATGAATACATGTACTTTCAATAATGTCATCCAAAATTCCTCAAAAATTCAACTATTTTCTGTAAAAACTTGTTCAAAATTCCGCATTTTCAGAAACGCTCAAACGCCATTTTCTAAAAAACTCTCCCAATTTTTTCTTCAAATTTTCGTATGTATAGTACAAATTAAACTCTTTATGATGACATAAAATCAATTTGGCTGTATTCTTTCGGTTTTAAAAACATTACACAAATTTATACAAAGATTACACAGAGATCCTTTTTTGAAAGGTCTCTCATGGCGTTAATATGCACTTTTCCAGAAAATTGAAGAAAATATTGTATTTGTGAGTAGATGTGCTTCAAATTACTTCTATTTAAGATTTTAGAAAACTCAAAAAATGACTCTAAAAAAAGCTTCAAATTTCAAAATTTTAGTGGCGCTTAAATGCCATTTCCTTTAAAAAGTCTCCAAAAATTTCAAAGAAAATTGCCATTTAGGACGAGTTTTTACTGCTTTTTATAATCTTTTGATAATTCCGTTCTACTATTATGAAACCAAAAAAGGAAGAAAATAATGACAGCAGGCGATAGATTGCAGCTGGCATGAGTGTGTGGCAAGTCAGAATAGCTAAGCGAGACCAAAGGAAATAGAAAACTAATATGGGAAATTCTATGCCATTCTGTAGCAACCACTAGTTCTATTCTGATCACCAAACAAATGTGGCGGACAATAGATGTCAGTGGCGTATCCAAAGGTTTAGAGACCACGTGCCCACCTCCTTGGATATAGAATAAATTTACTTTTCGATTTTTCTCTATGTATTACCCGTCCTCAGACAATAACTATCATGCTGCAACATATTTTGAAACACAGACTTCATTCAATCCAATCCGTTCCATGGCTTCTTCGCCATGATGAACCGAGTAGTTCTGCACTGAGAACTGAAGAATAGAACTGAGAGCCGAATAGTTTGAAAACGTCTAGCAAAAATAGGTCTTTCATTTTTCCCATTTTGCAGTGACCATCCATTTGGGATCAAAGTTTATCCCAAGACCTTGGCAACCCTACCAAAACTCAAAATTTCTGAGTTCTCTTTGAGGCCCATTGGTCAAGGTGTTTTAAACAAGATACCCTTTGGCAAACACTAACAAATATATTCTTTGGCTTACGCCTATGTCATCTTATGAATTGAATTGAACTTGCCTTATTTTACGTGGCGAGACTCGGGCCATCAGGCCCGCTCTTCCGTCTGACCACGCAAATTTCGCTTCGCTCCTTTCATCAAGTAGCAGATAAAGGAGGTATTTCTTGGGCGAGAAACTGGCAATTTGAACTTAGCTCAGAGGCGTCATTTAGGCCTGAGGATCTTTTACATGCAAGTAAATCTACTGACATGGGACAGCCGGCTTTAATTAACCTCTGAAGGAAGGCGTACGAAGGATTTTTTCGATCCACGGTTTACGATCGGGTTTGAACCCGCGAACTTCGGTACAACAGTCCGGTACGCTAACCGCTACACCATCGCCGCCGCATGTTTTGTTATACTGTTTCGACTTCAATTCATCTCATCAGCTTGGTAAGTGTTGAGATCAGCGACATGGCTGACCGCATACCCAAGGACAGTAGTGGGGAGATTCTGGAAACTTTTAGGATCAATAACTATCATATCGCACATGGCGTAGAATAGTGAATTATGTGACGTAATTCACGTGCCGTCGAATACAACAAAAAATGGCATTCTTTTCAGTTCTACTCAAAACCAGAACGTTTATGAAATTATCTACATACTAATCTATTGCTGTGTTCAATATTTCCTGCGCAACTAGCTTGTTCAACTAATCTTCCTAATTCCATATTGTTGATTGAATTTTTTTCACAATGGTAATAGTTACTTAAATTTTTTATTATTTATTTCCTACTTGTTTAATTGCATTCCAGGTAGTTGAGTATAATACTACAGAACATAAAGACAAGATGCCATCATTTAACTGATATGTAAATTGCCCATTTTTGAATTGTCACTTTCCTATGTGACGTACGATATCATAAACAACTCGTGATAAAAGTTAGCAAATATTCGAATGAATACCCCAACAACTGCCATTACAAGAAGCCGCAGTGTTTGTAAAAGAAAACACCAGCAGTTTACAGACCAAGCCCTCAAGGACATCTTCCGCAGATGTATTATTACTCCCTCATTATGTTATAGCCGTCTGGAAATACCTTGGCTACTTCTGTGTTATAAATACACAGTTAAACTATTTCGATCAGTTCTCTGAGTTGTTTGGCTGTTGTGGACTCTTTATTACTCGGTCAAGTTTTAATAATAATGAGCATATTTACTTAACTAAACCAAAAATATATTTAATTTTATGGAGAAAAATCAATACTGAATTCTCCAATTGGCTTGAAGTGATTGTGCTGCACTGGTTGTGCCAGCTTGACACACGTCTTGGGAATCGCATCATCGTGGGATTATCAAATTCTCAGGAGTTCACAAGAAAATAAATGGGACTGCAGACGTCATCAACTTGAAAAAACTTTCTTGGGACTTAAACTTTTGTATCGAATTTAATCGTTTAAAGTCATCTGGCAAGATGTAGTAAAACAATGGACATGTATTGTGTGTGCATTGTTTGTAGTGAGCAGTTAATACTGAACAATACATAAATGATACTTCACATCCAGTACAATGGTGTAAGCACCAAGTGACCCGATGTGCACTGAGGGCTACTACAGTCATATGTGCAATTATACAGAACCGAATTTGCCCAAAGTCTACGGCGTGCTATTCTGGAAGATTCCAGGAATTCGTTACTGGTTGTGTATCAAATGGAGTGGCAGTTACATATCGCGGGAAACCCTATTAGGTCTCGTAGATTCCCATGGATGGGAGACAAGGAAATCGGCCAAAATCGACAAGATAATTTCAACTCAAAATAATAAGAAAGTAAATAGTACGAGTAAGTCTGTTTCTTTTTTAACACCATTAATTTTCGTTTGCAGAAATAAATTACTATCTCCTTACAGCTAGTCGTAATAGTTACGTTCTTTGCCCTAGAAGGAAAAGATACACTTCCCACAAACGTTTTTAAGACGCATAGATCAGAAATATATTATGATACATAGGCTGATCGACCTTTTTAGTAATATTAAATATTATATTTTATTCCAATCACCCAATTTATAAATAATAAAATAAATTGAGCATTCTTGCGGTTATCTTGGTAACAGCCCAGCTGTTTACTCTCTGGAAAAGCGGTAGCCAATCGCTGCACCGCCTCCTGCTCTGCCCAGCGCTCGAACCCGCCCAACGCTCGCTCATTTCGTGTCGGGTTGTGAAGAGGTTATTGGTGATTGTTCTCGAAGTGACTGTAGTTAGATACTTTTTTTAGTGTTCGTAGTTTCTGGAACGTGACGTGTAAATATGATAACCGGAGCAATTCAAAGCCGATTAATATTTGTGCAAAGTGGGTGTGAAAGAAGATTTAAATAGAAAATTCATATTTTCAAATATTTTGTTGTGCCGCGTGAAAAGTTCAGTAGCATTGATGCAGATCTTTGTGATTTTACGAATCTCGGGTATACAGTGTTGTGAAGAGATGGGTGAGCGCTCAAGAATTGTGAAAATCGTGCTTGGTGCGCAAGTGTTTGGGCTCAAATGAGCCGTTGCGTTCCTAAGAAATGCGTGTGTAGGAAAAGTGCTAGTGAAACATCAGAAGTGTGTGGTGACGTACTTTTGTGCATCGTAGCTGCTGTTATCACCGTGGCCTTGGCCTTCGCGACGCCATCTCTTCTCGTCGTTCCTAAATTTCCCTTTAGTCGCATTCGTTTTAAGTCGAATAGTCATTAAGCAAACGTAAAAAGAAGTTTCTCTTCAGTCATATGTGCAAACCTTAATGTAATGGATAAAATATGTGCGCAAATCAATAGGGCCAACATTGTCCATGTTAAAACAATGAAATTATTAATCGTTTAAAACATTAGCATTATAAGATTATCCTGGTTTTCCATTATTTTGAATTATAAATATTTGGTAGTTTAGTTTGAAAGTACATAAATTCTCTGAAAATCGATTATCAGAGACAAGCATCTTAAATACGAACTAGAAATGAACTAAATATAATGGTTTCCACTGATCAGGATTTTAGAAAATCATTCAATTACTAGGTTTAATTAGAACATTTGCGTATTTTTAAACCGCTCAGAATTTTGAGCAGGAATAACGGTCTACAGTTCAGTTAGAGTATGGTAGAGTAGGATCCAAACCACAGGGCAGGGTAGCATAGCACCCCTGGCAGAAGAGCAACGCTTTGGCCTGACGCCGGTGGAGACTGGAATCGGTGAGTGTTCTGGGTGGAGCCAATCCCGTCCCGCGCCTCCTCCTATGCCCTGTGCCCTTCGCAGCGCCCGCATCAGCCTCAAGGCGAGGCCGTTTGCGTTCCTTCTCCCGACTGCACGACGGATGACGCAGGACTAGCCTCACACACAAACGCACTACGATGAAGAGAAATTGGAAGAGTAAATATAAACATGAATATGAACGTCTGAGTAGAAACTAGTTTCCTTACATGCACTTTTGTATTTAGGGAGGGATAATTCTTCCTCGTGCAGTCATTGGCTCCGCTCAGATAATGTTAGATGGGGTATTTGTCCGCCTTTAGTTTAATATTGCTGGGTTACTGCAGTCTCGTTTACTGAAATGTAATTGTTATCAAAACACATGAGTAAATTTAAATGTAGATTCGTTATTGAAGGTTATAGTTATGTAATGTTAAACTTGAATTTCCATGTTAATTAGTATTAATTTTTAATAATTTAAATAAAAGATCAAGAATGTGTCATTTTTGCTTGCATTTTATTTACATTTAAAGATAAATGATTGTTATACAAATGTTGCTTGGCATATGAAATGATTACCTAGTTCAATATTAGAATGGGCAAATGTAGGAAAGAGGCTGCAGAGCTCAGTCTGTAATAAGTCTGTTTGCTTAGCCATATTATGGGATCCACTCCTGTGCTGGATTACCGCTATTATACATGGCATGCATTCAGTCATAGAGAAATTGGGGGACCTTGTCTGGGTGGGAAACTTATTAAGCTGCGAGATGGCATTGCACCACGCAATTTGAATTGATGTGAATGGCAGTGACCTTCCTCTGGGCTGTAGACTGCTGTAGACTAGGTTGTGGTTCAGCAGGGAAGGCCACATGCCCAACTGTTGGTTTAGGAGGGACACGCCTACAAGGCTCACAGGGCAGGGTGGGTAGGTTAAGTGCTAAGGATGTGTTCCAATTCGATTTTGTATTCAAATTGCTTGCAAATGTTTACGACATTCCTGTACATAATTCTTGCAATGTAAAGGATAAATAAAAATGCATAATGAATTGGAATACGCCTTCATACCTTAAGGAAAACTGAAGGGCTGCCCATCGTTCAGCCGTCCTTGAGTGGGAAACGTTAGTTGGCGGACAGCACACTTAAAACAGGGTGATATTTTTTCGAAACTGCTTTAGTCCTATGTGTACATATTAATGAAATAAACACAAATTAATTTTTCCTTACAGGATCATAAGTCCGCGCGAGACGTGGCAAAATAAAAATTGTAAAGCCCATGTGTATACATGGCAAAAATACATTAATTTAAATTAATGCGCATAGGGCTATTTTTCAAGAAGTTTTTGAACACTCTAATATAGACTAAATAAACCAACTCAATAAATTGTCGATACATAACAACTGTTCTAATTCTGCTTATTTTTCAGGTCTAGTTCTGCTTGTTTTTTCAGGATTATGGTATATTTCAATATCTTTAAAACAACTGTAAGAAATGTGGAAAACATTCAATAAAGGAAAACAATATAAACTTTTCGCCTAAATTATTTGCTTACACATGCGCTAACGAATAATTAATCAATACACGATAAACAGAGTTAGGTTTGAATCCTGTAAAAGTATGTATTGATTTTATGAAGAACAGATGTCTGTGCCAGTAATTTTACTGTTTCAGGTACTCTTCAATGTGATCGACAAACGTAACAATCTTACAAGACTAGTAAAAAAGTGGGGTTACCGAAGATAAATCTGTATTCAGATAAGGCAAAGATTGGAAAGAAGCGAGCTATCTCGTGTTTCATTTGTGTTAAATGTGAAAAATAAAATGTGTGAAGACAGCGGTTTGTATGTATGGTGACGTGGGTTAGCTACTATTTAGATTTGTTTCAAATCTCACTTAAATTATTCGCAAATCTATAGTCAGATGTATTTTTTATTCTGGAGCAAAAATTTATATTTTTATATGTTTCTAAGAACGAGTTATTGGTACTTTGATTAATAATTTAACTATGTTTATGTAAAAAGACGTGGTACGGGTTTTGGAGCTAGAGAAAGCGTGCACAATTTTTATTAACTAAAATCTGCCTTTGAAAGTACTTGAATTATTCACAAGGAAAGTAAAGTAAACATAATTTGCAAAAAGTAAATTGAAATACATAAGAAAATGAAAATGAAATCATAAATGAAATGAATTTATTTTAGAAGAGGTATATATGGTAAGAGTGAAAAAAAAAATAAAATAAAATTGGGTTCGTAAGATTTTTCTTTTTCCTGCTTGCAGTGTTCCCGAGTAGTCGCTAGTATTCCATGATTCAGCGAACAGGTTCATACAATGGGCCAACTTAAAAAACTTTCTCGGTCTTCTCAAACGAATCTCGAGATCTCTCCGCTCTCATTGACGTTCCTGAAATCCTTTCTCGTCCATTACTTCTAATATTTGTGTCTTAAGATGAAAATATGGTCTTATTCTTCCACCCCTTCTATCGAACATTTAATTTAAAACTAATTTTAGCTCTCCCGTTCATCCACTGAAATTAAATATGTGGAAGTGAAATGACTTTTTGGTATTTTTTGTACTCTATTTTTTCCTGAACTACTAAATTTATATTGTTCACCTTCACTAAAATGATCTCATTTAGGCACTATTTGCCGTATTCACTCTTTGATCATTTGTTGAAGGCCACATTCCCGCTTCCTATTTTCCACTTTACTGTGGTATACTTCAATGCATTGCCTAGTCTTAATGCATTGTTCCGTACTACGTTACGTAAGGAGAGCTTCTGTTAGATCCTTTATCACAATTTCTTATCCTATTGTCTGTTAATAACAGCGTCTTGTTGAGAATTCAAAATTGTTGTTCTATTGCCATTGCAATTCATTGAACAAAGAACGGCTAGTTTTCTACCATCTCTGAATTTCAAAAAACTAACCTGAAATAACTATCAACTGCAATTGGAGATCTTTTTTCTCAAGATAAATAATTTTACAAAATATTTAAAGTTTTCCATTGCTGCTACGTTGTTTTCCGGATTATACAAGTAGTACGTTTCATTCTGTTAGAACCCATACTATGCTCCGTGATGTAGAATTAAATTTGATACCAAGAACAATAAAATATTTTTATAGATTGTCAAGAAATTGAACTATAGAATCGCACACATCTAATTTGTTTTTAACAAGGATTACAAACCACCTTCATCCTCATATTCTGATTAAATGTTCCTGTATAAGTCATTTAAATAATCTAAAGTTGATGTATAAATTGTATTGAACATGTGTGGGGGCGTGTTCAAATTTTCAAAACTCTATTTAAGTAAAATCGAAAAGATAAGAGTTTTAAATGCACTTTCCTTTATACAAGAAAAATGTTTAAAGAGAAAAATGGCGACCATTTTAAGAAAGTGTTTAAAAGGTTACATAGGCTACATGCCCATTGCCTCCAAAATTAAACCAGGAGAGGTGTACCATGGCACCCCACGGATGCCACCGCAGTACATAGGTTCTAGCCTTTTCGCTGCTCTGGGCGCCTTAAGGCGCGGCGACGTGATGGTACCTGAAGCCTCGGACTCCATTAGCGCGGCGTCGGGCCGTTTCTGGGGGCCTCCGGACGCCTGTATGGCGCGCACTGCCTCTTCGCTTCTTTCTAGTGAATTTCCTTTCTACAGAAAGGGACGGGTGGATAATTCCGGTTTTCCAAATATACCTAATGTGAAGGGCAGCTCGCGGAAGCGCTTCCATTGAAATTCTTTTCTTTTGTACAGTATTGTTTCCAGTTCTTGTGTAACACAATGTCTGTTTGCTATTTAACCGAGAACTTCCTCTGATTTAACTGAGAATGCTGCATTTTAGCACAATTCGACGAATCCGGAGGTGACAGTCCGTTTAAAAATCAGGACTGTTATTGACAAAAATCCGTCTGCTTCTGGCAATGCATTGCAACAGTCAGAAAACTATACATTGACGACAGTTTGTTATTGTTTAAAGGACGAATGTGCTTTAAACAATCATCCCACCCAAAACGCAGTAGATTTGGAATGAAACATTGTTTTGGTGCGATTGTCAGACTGGTTTGTTTTAGATTTTTTTATACTGGTCCACAACTGATATTGAATTACATAATTTAGGGAAAGGCGGACTCTCTTGTGGCGACTCTCTTTGGATCCATACCTAGGACGGGGACATACACTTTATGTCGACAACTGGTATGCTAGCCCAGTTTTATTTCTGTGGCTTCACGAGCATGTCACAAATGCGTGTGGTAACTGTACGTTGGAACAGGCGCAATATGCCTAAACTGGAAAAAAATTAAAAAAGAGGAGAAATGCAGTCAATGTCATCTGATACTATGCTCAGTATGAAGTAGTGTGACAAAAGAGAAGTTGGATGTTGACTACTTGTTACACCGCAGAAAATAATTGAAACTAATGAAATAAACAGGATGACTGGCGAAAAGATAAGAAAACCGCAATGTGTTGTTGATTACAACACAAGTATGGGAACAGTTGACCGTTACGATATGATATTGAGCTCATGACAATAGTACGTAAGAGCGTCAAATGGTATAGAAATTTTTTTTTAACATTTTGACTTGCGCGTTATTAAATTCTCATGCACTTCACAAATTGGAGACAGGACAAAGGTATTCCAATGGCGAAATTTGTAGATCCCTAACTTGACAAAATGTCCTTCGATTTACCGGAAGACATTTTCCAAAATCTGATACCCGGTGATCAGATCTAAGAGGAGTCACCAAGGCGAAGTTGTGTTGTTTGTGCTAAACAACAAGTGTCGAGAAACTAAGTACGAATGCAAACCATGCAATGTTCCTTTATGTGCTGCTTCCGTGCTTTAAATATTTCACACAAAAAAGAAATATTGAAGTCAATGGAATGCAGGAAAATTATTATGCCAAAAATTAAAAAATCTTGTTCTAAGATAAGAAGAAAGATTTAAACAAAAAATAGTCTAAAAACCAAAAAAATTACTTTTAACTTCGCCCGGGGTCAGTCCAAAGCCAAAGATAAGATAAAAAAGACAAAAATAAACCAAACAAATTTTAAAAAATAGTACTAAACAAAAAAATTTAACTTCGCCAGTGTCGGTTCAAAGCCCGAATCAAAAAGGATGGGAAATGTATTTCCTTCACTGCTGGGCTGCAGGCGCAGACCGGTCTGGAGCGCACGAAACTTATTCAGCACAGGAAAAGGTAGGACATTGCACTGACTCAGCGCAGGTAGGAGCGCCACCAGGAAAACGGGCCGTAATCCTCCCGCGCGTACCGACGGAGAATGTAGCAGCGAAAAGGCTAGAACCGGTGCCAAGAGGTCCTAGGTTCTAGTCCCGACTGAGCCAGGATTTTCAACACTAGCTAGGTAGCTAGGTCGAGTACTGTTATGTCTGAAGCATTCTAGCGGCCGGCTGGTCTGATCGGTAATTTTCCTTGGTTTAGTCGGTCAATACCAGGCAAATGCTGCAGCAGTACCCTAAAAACAGGCCGCGGACCGCACTCATCTTTCCTTCTCATTCCATGTCCCATCCTAACCCTTATGTATACACACTGACTTGCACTACACTACCACACATGCCGGGAGACCTGTCGGGAACATAAAGCTCCCTTCTGGGGCGGTTGCTCACTAGTGGGAGATGCTTTGTTGAGCGGTTCTTGTAGGGGTGGCTGGGGCAGGGCTATTCATTAATGTACTTCATTCCCATAATAGTGTAGGGGAAGTAACAACCAGCAATTCTGAATATGCTTCTAAATCTTGAAAACAAAATTCTTGTGAATGGGATTTGATTGACTTCAATATCTATTATTCAAATTTAAATAGTCGAACTTACCGCGCATATTTTCAAAAATAAAAAAAAAAGTTTTAGGTTCATTTTTAAAACATGGACATACAGCGACCACCGTGATTGTTTTAACTGTAGAGGGAACTGTAGGAAGAGCACATAAGGACAACACGAACATCCATGCCGAGGCGGGATTCGAACCCGCGACCCCTCGAGCCAAGGCAGCTACAGTTCCCCAGCCTTTGCGACCTCGGCTACCCAGGAGGGGTTTGTCAAGCTTGTGAATATTTAAGGTAATAGAGATCGGTGGCAAGAGGAATTGGCTAAGGGGTTTGATTGGGGGAAGTGATGGAGCCGGGGAGGAGTAAACGGGATTCCTTTGTGGCGGTCTTACAGGAAGAGAGAAAATCATACATTCAGACAATAAATCTGGTCTCGGAAGAAACTAGTGTAACTGAGAAAACTGAAATCCAAAAATATTTAACTGATTTGGACATAACATTAATTCAAAAAGACGAAAATGTTGAAAACTTTACAACTTTCAGATTTTTTCAAGGAAATTTGTATGGGCAAATAGCATGGAAACCTTGTGATTTGGGAAAGTCCGGTTTCAAGAGAGCGAATTTCAATCATTTTTTAAAAGTGATTTAAAGTAACTGCATTATCTTTTGAAGTAAAACTTTTCAAATTGGTTGCAAAGCACATTAATTCAGGAATCGTTGTTATTGATTCCCTTATCGAAGGATTTTGCGTGACCCAGATCGCGTCCTAGAATATGTAATTTTTATGAATATAATAACCTGCTAAGAGAATAGTTAAAAATCTATTGACCCTTGGAGATATTTCTTCGTACTTAAAACTTACTTACGTTTTTTTGTTTTTTTTCTTGTATCAGACAACTGATGATGATGGCTAAGCCATCGAAAGCTGCTTTTGAATTAAAAAACATTGTTGGCAATGACAACATCTTTAATTATTTTATTTTCAATGGCTGGTGGTGGTGGTGGTACGTTATGTAGTCATGGTGGGTAATGAAATGTATTACGTAATGCATGTTAAAGTAGTAACAATATTAAGCAATATTAAGTGGAAGTGCACTGTATATTGCGAGTCTTGTCTTTTCATAGGAAAAAATACCCCCATAGGAAAAAATGTAAATGCATTACACAACAAATGGAGTAGCATTTGAATACCAAGGTAAGATTTATAGTTAACCCACTGCAGGAGAGGATACTATAGTTTGTTAAATTACTAATAGGTTTAGCGCAGTTTCATGATTATTTCTCTACAACGTGATCTAAAACTTGCTTCGGTTCCAGGTTCAAAATAGAGGTAAGCGAGAATGGCTGCACTGACCCATAGGACCTCAGGAGAGGTTTTTTGTCCAAAGCTATAGCAACCTCGAGTTGCTGCAGTGCTGCCATCCTGCATCATAGGATGGAGACGGGCCTAGAAACGGACCGCAGCACCACCTCAAGACGACAAAGGAATTGACCTGTTGAAACATTCCTGTGGTCTGTGTTTAAAATTCAAATCTCTTGTTCAAGCAAAACGGATCGGCTAACTCGGTGAGATAGCCACTACTGCGAAACTAATAATCGAAATTAGAAACTCGTGTTAAAAAGTCCGAATTGAAAATCCTATAGAAATAAAAAGTTAGATTATCTGATGGTTGAATAAAATTGAGAAAAAGCTAGATTTCAAAGTACTTATACAATCACCCTAAATTGTCTAGGGTAGTTTTTACATTTTAATTGCAATAGAGGTGAAAACCACAAAGAAAATTTAAAAGTGAAGGTGCTCTCAAATATATTTTAGTAGTTCGACTCACTTTCACTAGTTTTAAAACTTAAATGGAGCTAGTATTACTTGTAATACTAGCTCATAATTAACAGTATTTACTTGAATGTATTCTTCCCCACAGCTTTAGAAACATTTAAGACGCACAACGATATCCGCAGCAGCTCTTAAAACAATGATTTATGCTAGTTGTCGTACATTCACACCGGTATATTCTGAACGCTTCGTCATAAGTTTTAACACACTGTATTTTAATTCTGTTTTCCTGTAACAAATTTCAAAACCAAGAAAATGACAATTGTAAAAGGTTGTAAGGGTCGTTCCAGGTTTCGAAATGCTAAACGTCTTGTTAATTTTAATGCAAATGTTTTGAGTAAATGGACTTCGTTAAAAAGATTTTTATTTTAAGAAAGTCACGCTAAATCTTAACGTTCAAAAGTATGAACGTAAAGTAACTGAAAAAAATTAGAAGCATTAAGACATTTGCAACTACTCGAAACTAATATTGATGTACCTGGTGCACCAGTTTAGTTTTTAAACTTGTTCGAGAGAAGTTTTTAATTGTAAAAAATAGTAAGTTTCAATTTGTGATAAATTTCACTATTTTCTGATCATTTTTAATTGATATTGTGCTTGAATTGTACAAAAGTTGTGTAAGACCATTATCAAATGGTTTAATTAAGATATTACAATGTAATTTTGTATTAAGACCTGGTTTGAAAGTATAAGAGCGTCACTGGCCGTATTGAAACCTTTATTCCTGATCTTTGCAAAGGATTCCCAAATACCATATCACTAAAGGTGTAATAATGTTCCTGACATCCTACATTTAAGTAAAATTTATATTGTTTCGTAACTGGAGAATACAATTTATTTTAGTTTCTTAAAAATTTAATTAAATAGTAAAATCGTGTAAATTGGCAATTAATTTATAAATATAAATGTAGAATTAAGTTCTGAATTTAAATGTTCAATATCCACTTGTACACGAAACCCAAACATCCGGACAAATTAAACGAATGGAATCCATGAAGGTTAGTAGTATGACCCAGAGAGACCAGCAACCGTACAAAGGGGATGGGGATAGGCCCCTATTGCGCTGACACCCTCAAATAAAAATCAGTTTAATTGTGAAGTAACATGTGAGAACGTAATTTTTGTCTTAAAAATTTCAATCATCAAAAGTTAATGACGTAGTAATGGGTAGAGTATTGGATTGAGATGTTAAGTCGAGAAATGTTCAGGAAACAAAAATTCAATAGATCACAGCACTATCGAAGAGGAATTTACATTACCGGCAACTCGCGTCGTAGATTAACAAGGTATATTTTGCGGAACGGCAAGAGTTCATGAGCAGTTTCGTATTTTTTTTCTGCGACGCGCGTTAAACGTGCGTCAACGCAACTATCTTGAACAGGGGATCTAATACATAACTTCCGCTGTGAAGCATTTTTTTTTCAAAAGTTGCCGAAACAAATTATTTAATTTTGTTTACCGTCCAAAGATTTAAAAAATGTAAGCGTATAGCTGGACGGTGACACGCTTTCTGAATCCAGCGCAGTTCTAAACGTCCAAGTGTTTTGAATATATGCGTTGTAAAGCGAATTTGGCAAAATGTCTCCATATCGTACTGCCGTCTTTCATATTTGATGAAGACTAAATGAGTCTTTCGATTAAATCCCATACGTTTTCCTATTAGTTGTGTGGTAAAAATTGCTCTCCAAGGGCGTCCTTTTGTAAAACAATTTTGTTCTATTCTTAAAATATCCTAGAAATTAACGAGCCCTTTATTTAATATTTGTGCGTAGAGGTTTATAAACAATACTAGTTATAATCGAATGTATTAGTATTTAGTGGGTCTAACAAGTCTTCTTCACGCTCCATAACGCCCTAACAAGCATGCTCCATGGTTAACGTCTTGTCCCTTGTGGTCTGCTGCTCCACGAGTTACAAATGAGTTAAAGGTTTTTATGAAAGGACCTCTATGCACAACCGTTTTAAAACTTGTGATAATGAAAAGGATTAGAAAAGACTTGGACATTTAGTATATCAACAAGCCAGAAATTCTAAGATTCTTTCTTATCACGATATTTTTCAATTAAATTGTATGGAGCATGGAATACGTAGAAAAATGTTGGAATTTGAGAGCTAGGTCAAATAATTCATTCGATATTCCCTTATATGACCTTCATGCTTTTTGCTTTAGCTGTCCATGAAATAGACCTTACGTTGAAATGAAAGTCACTGTAGATGCTGGATACATAAGCACCTCTCTCCGATGATGGTATGTTTCCACAATGCACATTGCGAAGAAGTCGAAAAATAGTTAATGCAAAGCTTTTGGCCCTTCGGTTTTTTGTCGCCGCTCGATAATTAAAACCCTTATAACGCCGTTGGTGAATAACTTTTATTTAACAACTAAATATTTCCCCCAAATGTAGAAACGTTTGTACTACGACTACTTCTAACATCACCAAACTCCCAAAACCTTTGTTTACCGACCGAACAAAAATATTATCAACATTCCCCAATTTCCTTGAAAAAATATACATCAGTAAATATAATCATTATAAATGATTTTCTCAATTTTTGCCAAATTTGGCATTTTCAGTAATGGTTTTAAAGTATGAAAGTTGTTTTTGCACAACTAATTAGCAACAATAATAGCATCGATTTCCCACTTGAACGATTTTCGTTTATGTTCGTGATATCTTTGTTTTCCTAAAATTATTGAGTTAATAAGTTAGCAGAAAATAGTATTTTTTTATTAATTGAAAAGCAACAAAATGTCGTTTGTGAGAACTATTCAGCACCAAAAAGCGACAATTTCTTCTGTAGACATTTTTTTATTTACCACTACTTTTTTGTAATGGTCGGAATTTAGCATTCCCGTTAAGTTTTAGAGTGACGAATATTATTTTTAGATCACCACTAGTGATAGCGTTTTGTATGCATACCGTGCTAGTAGTTCAAGTATTTGCACTAGTGCTGAAAGTGAGATGACGCTCATATATTCTGATAAATATGTGAATCCAAAGAAAACATAATACTATCGTGTGACCGCAACACCTACTGCTGACCTCAGCGTGTCATTAAATGATTTGTATACTAGAATAAACATAAAGTGAAAGTCAATAAGGCTGTTTAAAAATAGTGTATGAAACGCGTGGTAGACGTGATTGCGCCACTCGTGACAAAAGTTATTTTATTCTGCGATAAGGAATCATTCCGCCACGCGTAATAAATTGCATTTATTCTGCCAGTAGGAATGATTTCGCTATGCCTTCTTATAAATTTTAAAATTGATATTAATAATTGGTAAATTTACGCGGAAAGCGCTTCTACGGCACGCGTTTTCTAATTGTTTAAAGTTGAGTACAAATTTATTTATTTGTTACAAAATTAGAACATAATTAGAAAAATATTAAAGGCTAATTAAATTAGAATTTCTAAGAAGAAGGGTGTGGTTGCGGACACTTTTGTTTGGAGCCCCTCCCAAGTTTTCGGATATGTAGAGTGTAATAACACTGATGAGGGACCAGGTAAAATTTTGAACTTACTACATGTAAAAGTTCGCCATGGTCCTAATCTGCATTATTATTTTCAACTTTGATATTTGACTCTAAAAGTGTTTTGAAATATCTAAAATTTACATGAAAAGTGCTTCATTGGCTCCCGGTTTTTTAATTGTTTGTAGTTGAGTGCAAATTGTTTTATTTTGGTACAAAATTAGTACACAATTAGTAGATAATGTTAGGCTATTTTGGATGTGGTTTTTTTATTGTTTATAGTTGAGTATATAATTTTGTATTGTTATACAAAGTTAGTACATAATTAGTACAAAATTATAGGCTAGTTAATTTTGAATTTCGAACAAGTGGAGCTTGACGGAGGCCAAGCAGAGCACGAGTCTGTGACAATGGGTGGGTCCCACTTATAGAGGGGCCCGCAAGCATCAGCGGGTAGTCTGCTACGGGCGTCAACGAGCCAGTCAGCGGTCAAGCCACGCAAGCAGTCGGAATCAGGGCGACAGCCTGGCGGTAGGAAGGTCGGGGTTGGAGAACCCGACACAAAGAAGCTTCCGGGGTTGCTTGGAGCGGCGGCGCAGCTGTGGAGCCACGGCGGACGGTAGCGTCTGTGTCGGACACAGGAGGGATGCCGCGTGGAGGCAGCACTGCCACAGGCTGTCGGGGCCGGGACCGCCCGTGTCTGGCCGGGTTCGGCGGAGTGAAGCGACCCAGATCGTGAGCCAACTGACGCTCGCTTGCGGTTCGGCCTTGAATGGAGAGCCGGGGTCCGTGTTGGAGGAACACGGGGGCACGCAGAGGAAGCGGACTGACGAAAGAGTATGCCTTAACGTATGAGTACAAAACGTTTGAGTATGAAAAAGTCACCATTCCATCCCACCAAATTGATTTTATGCTTTTCTTGGATGCGACACAAACTCGGACATTGCGCCGCGCTTTGAGAGCGGGCAAAACGGTGCGAAGTCTTATCTAGCGGATAAGATAAATAGTATAATTAGTAGTTTTGAGTAATAATATTAATAATACAAAATTTCAAACAGAGTTGGTTTCTTGTTTACTGTGTGGAATGAATTTTAATCTTGAACACTGCAAAAATCTTTCTTTTAATAAGTAGATAGAACACATACAACATTCTAAATGATATATTATGATGTGTGTATCGTTAGAAAGGAGAAAATTTAAGCGTATCTTGTTTACTTGAATTGAAACTCCATTCAGCCGTTTGAGAATGCACAAACATCGCAATATTGCATTGATTCTACACACATTGATTCTATTATGACATCGTAGCAAATTGTATACACTTCATTGTTGATAACCAACCATCAGCTTCCGAACCAGTCATTGAAGTGGTGAGAAGAAATATATTGCTTACTTGTGAAAAAATATATCCTCAATTATTCCGTTTGCAGCAAACTTGAAACAAAGACCGGCTGATGTAACAAATCGTCTGATCCGATAGCTTCTTTTCATTTCAAGTTTATTATCATATTTAAATCTTTTTCCAATAAGATAAATTATTTTTTCTGTTTTTGTGAGACAACAGAGTACCAGAATTCACAGACAAGTAGTATTCGTATGTGAATCGTAAAACTGACGTTCTACCACTTATTTTAACACAACCTGAAGTATCTACATCAGCCGTAAAATTCTCATTTAAGACTTTCGTATCAAGAACTCTGTTTTTGTCTGTACGACGAAGTTGGGAAACGAGATAGCCCACGTGCTGCCCCGACATTTCTTCCCTTTGTACATAACTTTGAGAGCTCAGAGGCACTGAGCCCTGTTTTTTCCCACCTTCGTTTTCTACTGCAAGCAAGGGAGCATGGATAGGGCGAATGTGAACTGTGTCATGGCATTCCAGGACTCTTGACTTTGTGCCCAGGTCAAGCGTGTGTAAGCGCGACTCTGCGAAAATGCGAAAATCAGGTACGTCATTGGAATCGCCAACATCAAAGTAAACTCAACACAGGAAGTTATTTAACAATGTTTACCTAACTACATAAATGGGTAAAAACAGGAGGGTTGGATCGGGTGAGCTCAAACACAATGTGTATAAGATGAGTCTCCTACAATACTAAAAAGAACTACAAGCTATTATTACCAGTCTTTTTAGTTAACCCTTCGATGCACCAGCCTCGGATTTTGCGACATTCCACTTCCTGGGCATCAGAGACCCGGTGTGTAAATTACACTGGTTTGGGACCACAATTAGGAAGTAATAAATGAAATGTTTTTAATTGTCAAATTAACTTTTATTTTAAACATAAACACACAATAAGAAATATTAAACATTGAATTTGCAATTATAGCGCAGAATTTCTAATGTTCTTGACAAATATTGTTACAATATATCACTTGCTGTAACTTACATTCTTAATAGATGCGCTAATTTCTTTATTATTGATTAATAGTAATTCCCAGTGCGTCAACGTCAAAGCCAGTTAGTCTCATTTACGCGGGAGGGGGTGATGATCTCCCCCCGCTGGCCGGCGAGATCCGGCGCCGAGTTATGTCGGCTTACGGGCATTTTTCCCAACAAGGTATCTCCCGCCAGTGTGGCATTTCCCTACCCGGGGCCATTTCTAAGCTCCCGACTGGACTCCCGATGTATGTTGTAGTGTAGTGCATATGAGTGTGTCTAAGTAAGTTTTTCATATTATTTCGTAAAAATAAATTATTGATCGCTTGGTGTCTTTAATTGGTTCCGGACGAGGCGACGATAGAATACTATTCTGAAATCAGTGGTCTGTGACAGTAGAAAAAATGCAGCCACGAATTTTAGAAAAAGGTGTCCTAAAGTAGTAAACAATCATTATTCTAAAACAGCACTCGTGAATATTCAAGCTTCTCTCTTCCTCGTCGCATGGCGTCGTCTGTGTTGTGAGCAGTGACGCACTGAATATGAAAATATACTCGGAGCATCGTAAATGACAAATTGAGAATTAACATAATCATATATTAGTATATTTTTAGACACAATCGCACCTGTTTCATTGCGTTTGTATTATTTCAGGGTATCTAACAAAACCATTGATATCACACATTACCAGATAATTCTTATTTTTTCTTCAATTTATGTGATTATCGCAAATTAGTAATAAACATAAGAATACTGAAGACACTTTTATCCGAGCTACGTACATATATTTTCTAGTACAAACTAATAAAACATTGAAAAACTATATATTTGCGTCATTTACGATTAAGGAGACGGCAGCCGTGTTGATTTATGACGCCACGTTATCTTTACCTTGAAGAATTCAGTGTTTTATTTACTTTTTGGAACGCGTCTCGCAAAATATTACTGTATTGTAAGGTAACACTTTTAATCTACAATAAACAGAAGTACTAATTTCCATTTATGACAGTTAAAAATCTTAAAATGAGTTAAAAACTGTTAAAATTTGGAATGCTTAATTTTGACATATAATACTTAAAAGTTCGTAATGGTATTTTGCTTTAGTTACTATTTAATCGCAACCATGGCAAAGGGGTGGCAGCCTTGGTTTGTAGCGGCTGTTGGCGGTGACCGCTGTTGGCGCACCGCACTTTGTACTTCGGAGTTCGGCGGCAGAACAGCACAACGTGGAAGAGATTTACGTCGCCAACTTGAGCGCAATGCATCATGGGAAAGCGGGCACGTTGCGGCAAGCCCCTGGATACGACAATGTCGCTGGCAGGGAACTGGGCAACTTCTGGGGAAATAGTGGCTTACAGTTCGGGCGAAAGATTAGAATAGAATCATCTTCGGTAGGCACTGTGCGTTATAGACTGCGCTTATTAGTGCAAAATCCATTTGCTGAAAGAATGGATTTCAATCAATTTATTAGAGTTATATGCTGAAAACGTGATAAGAAACTAAGAAAATTATGCTTTAATATTGACAATATTGAAGGAGCTATCTAGCCTCTTTTAGTGCCTTGCCTCTTTTAGAAAAAGGGAACAAAGTAACTAAAAGCAAGTTGTTAAGCCTAACGGTAAATAAACCAAATACGAGTCAATGAATTACCACAAACGTAGGTTTTACCTTCCACGCCACTATTACATTTTTTAGGGTGTAGTTTGAACGCACAATGCTTGGCTTTTACATCCGTTTGAGTAGGTTTATTAATACTTATTAATATTTCCGGAAAATGAATCCATCTGATTAAAATGTTATTTGTGCGAGTATTTTATGATAGATAATACAATACCAGTTTTCATTCGTAACACGCTCGACTACAAACTCTGTTATCATACAGTATCGTCACAAATTACACATTTGTTCTGCTTTTCATCAGGATGCTTATGGAAGGTCAATAACATGCACCTGGTTCTTGTGAAATTAATTTATAAGAAAAATATTTTTTTAATTGCTAAGAGACATAATGAATTAAGAAGACAGTCGCGTCTATAACGTAAATTCTTTATAAATAGATTAATGATCCTTTATATACTGATTCATGTTGTTTAGAAAGTGTGAAAAGGTTTTTGACCGTGAAGATCAATATAACTTAAGTTATCTCTTTTTCAGAACTACCTGGTCCATCATAAATCGTATACAGTGAAAGGATATCTATACTATATTTCAGGCTATTCCGAACAACACCTGACGAATGATCTGGGCTGCCCGGGTGACGCCGCGTCGATGGCTGATGTGCCGACGTTTCGACCGACATGTCCGGCGGTCCTTCTTCAGGGCTGTACTGCGCATGATGTAGCGCGGCGCTCTTGTTATATTGAGGCAATTCAAGTGATAGGCATCCAGGTGATAGGTCGAGGTGACGGCCAATCGGGTGGAGGGTGAAACGTCGGCACATCAGCCATCGACGCGGCGTCACCCGGACAGCCCAGATCATGACTCTGGCCGCGGAAGCCTACGACATCTAATATTTTGACCCCTTTCTACGACGAACGCTTGCATTTATTATTTCCAACAAACGCGTAATAACGTGAACAACAATAATTCTATTACTCTTTTTCTTATTGCTTATTACGTCGGCATGTCAATGTGGCAGGTCTTTCTTAAACTAATTGGATATTTATTTTGCTATTGACACCTAACTTCTATTCATTTATTCCAATCAATAATACTTATCTGTTCGCCGAGATTTCCGTCGTGAGAAAAATTTACTTTATGGACCGACAGGACCATCCTTACGGAGTTACGGCTACCAAATTCACGTAATAAATATTTAACTTGACATCTGGACTCGGGAATTGTCCTTACCATGCGAAATAATAATACCCTTTTTCAATAAACAAAAAGTTATAATTAGCTTCTCTAGAGCTAAACAAATCAAATACCATACACATTTATATAGCAATCAAAACAAAACAACAAACAATATTAATCCTTGAGAACTTTTACTCATTTAATATTACCATTCACACCATTATTTACATTACACACATTCATGCTCTTTCTTTACCTCCTCGTGCATGCGTGGCCATTTACCCCTATCATATGATAGAAATTACTAATTTCTACCAATATAGGTTCTTTCCATAATCCGTATTCATGACCCTTTTTGTCACTTTTGTGGTTCGTGTCTCCTCTGCCATTTTGGCCGTCGAATTCCACGTAAATTCCAAATTACATTTCAGAATAGTCCAATTATAGCATTAGTCGTTATCTTTTTAGTCTTCTCCTGCTTACATGAGATTTTTACTTCTCCAATTCTTACTTTAAACAATTTTACCATTAACACGGCCAACTCACTTCTATCATTCGATGATCACCCCGTCTGAATACCATAGAAGAGAGATACATTGTATCTCTCCTCTATGCTGAATACCTTCTGCCATGTTCATAAAATGCGCTGTTCCTTTGTTTACTCCCTTTTGTTCACATTTCCGTTCCTCCTTTGTTCGCCTGCGCTGATTGACTGTTCATATCTAAGCATCTTATACTGTTTATTCCTTGACTAATCTATTCTTCCACCATTTATATATAATTAATTAATTATCATGTTCACATTTGAAAATTTCTCACATTTCTAGTTTATAATAACATTTTCCACTATTTTCCTAGTTTTTTTATTACATTACACTTTCCTTAAATTATTCTTGTTTATGAAATAGCCATATGATTACTTTGGTTTCTCCATTGTTCATGTCGTGCATACGTTTTACTACATTTTTTTGACTCTTCACAAATCTGTCACTGAACAAATAACCTTATCAACTATGATTTAGATTTAGATTTAGATTTATTCAGTAAAAAAAAGCAACACTAAAAACTGTATGTGACGTAGGGGAAAAATTATCTGCGCACGTTTTCTTGAGTTCGAGAATCCTTTCCCGTCATTTTAACTATAAATAGTTGAAAGATGAGTGTACGTTTAACATAAATAAATAAAAAATAAATTTTAAAAATCTCCAAGATTAGCAATATTTGCAAAATAGTAATTTTCGTTTCTGAGTTAAAGAAAACGTATTTGCATATGTACACGAATTGCAAGAAAGATTTTTCTGCATTGCAAACAATACAGTAACTCGCCCTTACCTCTACTTTCACCAATACAAGCAAAAGGAGAGTTCAACAAAACGTGATTATGTTAAGCCTGTACGAATAGTCTCGCAGTAATAATTATTACAGTAGAAATGTGTTTTTATGTAATGTGTATGTAATGAATACAATAGAAATGTAAACAATAAAAGTGTTTTAACAATCCATAACTCAATATTAACAACCATAGTCATGTTACGTAATAAGTATTTTGAGAACACAAGTGTTATACATATATTCAAGCTCTCCTATCGTACTATCATCACACTGTCACCACTTGCAGGATGAAAAGTAAAATATTAAGTAAAAACACTAACACAAAATATAGATACTTGGAATTACATTACTGGAATTTTTACAAAGTGGATGAAATTTAGTACGATACTCCTGTACATTTTATTTCAATACTCTATAACAACTACTCATAACACACAAAGCCTGACGACCTCGTTTGATAATTCTCTGATATCTTATTATATGTCCTACGATATTTATTTCCTGTTAAAACAATACCACTTGCTTCTTTGGGGTCCAAACTAGTGTCGACGCTGCTGTTTGGAATGTCCAGAGTTTGCAGCACGTGCAGCAGGGCGTGCATAGGCTGGGAGCGGCGGCGGGTGGAGGGGGGCCGGGGAGTTGCGTCGATACCTCGGAGCCACTAAGTGCAGCGTGAATACTTCATCAGTGGCGTAGCGCGGCGGAGGCGGGGCCGCCATTAGTCCGCGGGGGATTCCCTGAAGCTGCTCTGACAGCAGCCGCTCAGGCCCCGTCTATTGTGAAGGCTGGCGGATTAAAGGTGTTACTAAGATAACTGTCACGGATTCATAATTTTCTCCATGTTTTTTGTCTTAGTTCAGATCTCTGAGAATTCCACGGTTTTTCCAAACCAATATCTTACAGTATATATATTGTGGCGTTATGGGATTGTTCAACCCCATAACACCACCGTCTCATGTGTGAACACTACG
>BOPP01000005.1:1424829-1466693 GCA_017312745.1 Gryllus bimaculatus | reverse complement strand
GTGTGTGTGTATGTATATGCGTATATGTATATATGTATATGTATAAATGTATATACTGTAAAATTGCGCTGTGTAGAAAATATAGAATATTACGGATTAACGAAAAAGAATATCGGCATCAAGAACGCTGTTTTTAAAATTGGTTTAGGGTGACAAAAACCTCATAAATATCCCAATTTTTATCATTTTTACTCCATTTTAGAGAGTAACGAATATATTATTTAATGGTATTTTTATCATCGGATTTTGTGCTGAAGTTGTGCCCCGTTCTCCCGAAACAATTTTGATCTGATCAACAAAAATCACTTATTACTATTTAACAGTGTGCCACATTAAAACGTATTCGAGGGTTGCCTTTTATATTTCAGGATTAGAGATCAAAAACAAATATTAATCATCGAAAATCACTTAATTGTTTTTCAAATATTACCCATGAAGATCTATACACAATTGCATGCGTTTGAACCAATTGTCGAAGCACTTTTGCCTATATGACTGAGATATCTCCAAAACATACATTCTGAATGCAGCAACCGCTTCTTCAGGTGTCAAAAAACGTTGAGCTTTCAGTTTGTTTTTTACGTACGGTAATAAAAAGAAGTCATTGGGTGCCAAGCCAGGACTACACGGCGGATTACTCATCAAATCGATGTTTTAGGTGCTCAAAAATGCAGTTGTTTGAGCCGATGTGTGAGAGCTCGCATTGTCGTAGAGAAGAGTGATCCGTCTTCGGTGGTTGGTTTTCCTGATTTCTTGGAAGACAGCTGGGAAACAAATCTTTGTGTACCACTCAGAATTGACTGTTCTGCGTTGTTCTAGTGGTACGGTTGCGTCATGTTCAGTTTTTTGAAAAAACAGGCGACCAACTCTTTGGAAGTGCTTCGTGCGCGATCAACGTTTGTTTGATTTTTTCTCATCTTGAAACACCCATACAGTCGACTGCTGTTTACTTTTGGGCTCATACGCGTAAATCACGATTCATCACCTCACAATTTCATAGACGTGTTTCGAAGAACCGCGATCGTACTTTTTGAGCATTTCTTTCGACCAATCGACACGAGCCTTTTTTTTGAGTAATTGACAAATTGTGTGTGATCAAACGCGAACAAGTTCTTTTGACAGTCAAATGTTCATGCAATATTGAATGTATGCTGGTCCCACTAATGTCTAAGGTTGTCTCAATCTTACGATAGATCACATGACGATCTTGCAATATCAGTTCATGCACAGAATCAATGGTTTTCGGCAACAACTGGTTTTGGACGACCTTGGCAAAATTCGTCTTGGAGTGAACTACAACCACGATTGAATTCACCATACCATCAATAAACACTGGTCCTTGATAGAGCTTCATCGCCAAAAATTGAATTCCGTTCAACCATGCACTGTTCCTGAGTTAATCTAAGTCGAAAATTGTAAAAAATAATCGCACGGAAATGTTGACGATTTAATTACATTTTTGGGCCAAGATGAATCCTTTGAGTTACCGTAAACAATACAAATAGCGCTGGTATGTCAAAACGTTCTGAGTACGTATAACCTCAAAACATCCAACTTTACGATAGAGCTGTCAGTTTCCAGATTGCAACACCAGGTTTGCCAAATCCCGAAACATAAAAGGCAACCTTCGGACGGTTATTTTTACGTTAAAAACTCTATAAATAGACACGCTCAAATAACAGATTTAAATGCACACATTAAAAACTGCAGCAATGAAAGTGTTAAGAAAAGTGAAGAAACACACCTAAAAATATTTTCTTCCCAATGAACTGCAATAGCTTTTCTCAGGAACGTCTCTTCGTAAGGTGTAGCAGTCGGACAACATTGCGTCGCGCCATATCCAACTGCCGTGAACGCGCTTTTTCATTTAAGGAATGTGCTGGTGTAACCGTTCATCAAGTTCATCATTAACGGCACCGAGGTTAGATGTTAAGAAGTCCAAATGATCATTAAATTCACTTAAATTGACATGGTACGTCTCATACGATTGTATGATATCAATAGTTCATCGTTAAATACGACTATCACGACTGTTATCTGCCTCATGGTTGCCTTAAAATTTTTTACAGACATTTGTGAAAGACAGTCATGCCTTTTTCCCATCGCTCAACAAATCAACAAACTGTTCATCAGCCATTAATTTTCTCATTTGCAGGCATTCCTTTATTTTTGCTTCACTGATCCTTTGGAAAGTCTCTCACAAATACATGAATTCTCAGGAGATTTTATCCATGGCTTTCACAAAGATTTTGACGAAACCCAAGTTAATGTACAGTGAAGTCAGGTTCACGTTTCTGGGGTCCACAAAAGAGTTAACCACATTTCTCTGTCCAGGCACTCTTTCAACTCTAACTGACCCCTAACGGACTCGATATTACTACAGGAAACAACTTCACTTTGCTTGGAGAAATATTTTGAAAACAATACTTGGCAATAACGAAAAACACTTACTTTTGTGTAGGGGGAAAGAAGATTTCATCCTTTTAGACTCGAAACTAAAAGCTCAGATTCTTGCTTAGGCAAAATTTATATCACAAACAAGATCGTCGAATTCCCTTTGAGGCTAAAGAT
Source organism: Gryllus bimaculatus (assembly GCA_017312745.1). Classification (NCBI taxonomy): domain Eukaryota; kingdom Metazoa; phylum Arthropoda; class Insecta; order Orthoptera; family Gryllidae; genus Gryllus; species Gryllus bimaculatus. The sequence continues at coordinate 1,464,122 of BOPP01000005.1, read as the reverse complement.
ATTCATTTGAGTCATAGGAAGGTTGAAATTTTGAGTCGCATGGATATCTCCTCTGTCTTCTAAATGTCCGTCACTGAAGCATCCATCTTTATTCGCTAACGCATTCTCAGAAGGTAGTGGTACCTGCAATTATTACTATGACATACAAGCCTTATGGCAGATAGTAAATCAGAATATTGTACATGGAGGAGTAAGCCGTTTCGGAGCATTGGACTGTAGACTTTGTAGGGGTTTACTTACGTCACCTCTTAACTTGACAACTCATTATCGATTGGAAGGACCACTATTCTATTTGCAGACGGAATACACCCCTTGAGCTTCTGAAGTGTTCTAGTATGAGGGAGATTCACAAACTATGAAATTAATTTAACTTAACATAATTAAACTACAGTAAATAATTACATAAATTACAGAATATTTGACTGAAATCATTGAACACTTGAATGAGCTGATTGTCAAACACAGCTGTTTCGCTTTGACAAAGCAACTTGACATAATTCGAAGGAAATTCCTTCTGCTTAAAAAAGCACTGAATGTAGGGAAGACTGAAAATAAACTTGCTATGTGCAGTATTCTGAAAGAAAAGAGAAACAATAGTAATTTATATTACAACTCATGATAGAGGAGTAGCAAACGCGCCTGAAGCTGCTCTGGCGGCCAGGCACAGAACAGCTGAGCGCGTGAAGGCAACCACCACACGTACCGTGTAGGGCTTGTTTCCAGATCACGTACGTGGGAGACATGATGACAACAACACAGACTAGACAGCTCAGGATAGGTTAATCAGCCTCTCACCAAAGAGCGCAGAACTTCACATCACGATTACTGCAACAGTCATTGTGGCTGACAATGCTCACTGTTGAGCAGTAATTGTCCGTAAATAGTTCCGTACCGTAAATAGCACAATTTGAGATATTGGTTGGTTGGTACTTGGTTCCGTAATAACAAATTAATAGTAAATTAAAATAAAACTGTTTCAATGCAGTTTTACATTTAAAATAAACAGCTCCGAACTTCGCTGAAAATGAACGGCGTGCCATTGACTGATGTTAAGAAACAAAACTTTTAGGTCTTCAGTCAAACCTTAAATGGAAAGTCCATTCAAATGAATTTAACAGTAAATTAACTTCTTTATGCTAAACATTTAGAATTCTTTCAAATTCAGTCAGCCTCCACATTGCTTGTTGTACATATTTCGCGAACGTTCATTCGCGCCTGAGATATGGAATAATATTCTGGGAATATATTATTATTATTATTATTATTATTATTATTATTATTATTATTATTATTATTATTATTATTTTATAGAAGTCCACGATGTGTTTAAATCATATATACCACCATGCCCCCCTTCCCCTTCGGGAATATCATACATCTTGGTTTAAAATTATATTTTTAGCTTCTCAATATTATTTAACAGCCACAAAGGAATGATAACTAATAATTTTATTGGAGTATTTCATTAACATAAAATATTAATTACCAAATAATAAACTAACTAAAAACTTTTCCTGTCTGGATAGCGTTGTATGTTTTTTTGTTGTTTTTTTGTTGTTTTTTTTACGATTTTGTTGATGATATAATATTTTTGAGGTTGTAATCTATTATACTTTTTATTTTCCTTCTAATAATATATTGTTTTATCGATTAGTTCTGTTACTTTATTTCAATTGTATTATTTCATTCTTAATATTTTTATCAACCACGTAGTAAATTATTATTATTATTATTAAAATTTAATTAACACCTCGTGTTTTATTAAATAGTAATTGCTCGATTCCGGTATTGATACTTATGTTTAATGGTGTTCTCATGTGATTCAATTTCTTAGCGAATCGATTCTTGTCTTTCAAGTCGATTCTAGAGTCGACTCCAACTTTTTGATTCTGGATTCGATTCCTTTACAAGAATTGAACGTCCCTACGTGTACAGGATAGCAACAAGTTCTGTTGGCAACATCTGAACACAAACTTTTGCTCTCTTGTAAAAGAAACTATGCATCGGAAAAAATCGAATTTGATAATATAATCCTCCTTCTTTTGAAATGAATATCCCATTGAAGAAAGATATAATGAATAAAAACGCAATAAAAATAAGGCGATGATTCCTAATTTTGTAGAACGCTCTAACACAGCCCAGTTTCGCCAACATTCCCCATTTTTTCACATGAATTGTTCAAATATATTTGCCTTATTAGCAATAAGCTTAAATAGGATTGAAATTTTGTCCAATTGTATACTTCGTCTTGTGAATCGGCTTGTCTCCAATTTTCAATGAGAGTAACCAAACATTTTTATTAAAACTTCCTAAATGCTCTTGAACGTGCTATGTATTTCTGTTAGCTATATGTAAACGCTACTTTGCATTTTCTCTTTTATATATCTTCTAAGGAGTACATATTATATTTAACTGTCGTGAATCTTTTGGGTAAATTAACTATTCAGAATAATTTATAATTCTCATAAGAATTCTTAATGAATGTAAATATAAATTAGTAGTTGCCAACAGTTAAAACATACTTTCAGAGAGATAATATTATGATGTTGCTGCAATACTGTTAACTTTTTCGTTTGCAGTGAGTGGATATGTTCATTTTATTTAACATTGCTAGAAAACGCATTTTTATAACTATGAAATTTGAAATGTTCTATTTGGGTGTAATATACATATGTTCTAAAATACGATTGTGTACTCATTAAAAATGTGTCTATTATTGAGATATAATAGCATGATTCTTTGGAACTGACGACAATTATCAAACAATTTAATACTTCATCAGAAGAATTCAGGAAAAAAACACGGTTCTTGTAAGTCTATTGTTGCGCGACAAAACGTCATGGTGTCCCCAGTGGAAGCAGAAGAATATACTACAGAAGCACCTTCGTTTGAAAATGAAAGGAGATTGCAAATACAACTGAGTTATGAAATGAAACTGTGGCTGGAACATGACTTTAAACGTATTAATTTGAAAAATAAGGTTTGTACATATTGTTTATAGCATTATTTTATTTTCTGATTTTATTTTATATTTAATTTAATTTTTATATTTTAAAGCTCGTCAGGCTTCCATGCAATCCAAACATTGTAACAATATTAGAGGACTATTTTAAAACTTGGGCTACAGAACGTTTGTTTGAAATTGCCGAGAAAAGAAAGAGAAGATTTGGATATCGACAGAAAAGGAATAAAATGCACAACCTTGAGTCAGCTGTTCGAATGTAAGTATTTTTTTACATTTCTAACACCTGATGAACATTTTTGCTTTTTGGTATAGTTTACAGTAAAATATATTTGAATGAAAGCATCTTGAAATTTCGAAAATCGAATCATTTGCGAGGAAACCGTCTTTTTAAAAGTTATAGCAGAAATTAAAAAAGATTCCCGAAGTGACACTGATCAATTCTGTACAACATACATTTCTCATATCTATCAATATTTTTTTTGCATTGCTTTTACATTACTGTAGCAAAATTTCAACGCCGTTTCCTACTAAATGCCCAACAGTAGACGTAATCCGTAATTCTCCAAAATAGTAATTGACGAGAGTGAATCTTTCTAACTCCTTAAAAAAATAACATATTTTACAAACAAATTTAACACTACCACCATTTCGATAGGTACAAAGTTGTTAGAGAAGTTGGGTACGGAAAGTACGGGACAGAGAGTATATATCGGTACAGGACGTTAGCCCTCTGGAAAACACCGTTATATTATACTTTTGCATCGTATTCGAAACGTTCCCCTGACGTCAAGTGTTTGAGTGATGACATTACAAACCCCATGTAACTAATTTGGAACACATCAAAAGAGCCTTCCATATTTTTGACTTTTTTGTATTCCTTATGTTAATGTGTTTTCACCAGTAAGGTATAATCTTATTTTCCCTTCAAAATGTGTCAAGTTTAATACCCTGTTATGTTTAACTCAGCCTCACTTCAATAAGAAATGCTCATTCAAGGTTAGCTAGAAGGGATGTAGAGTGAATATTCGACCCCAATCACATGCTATTTTATCCGAGACTAAGGCAATAATATGATAAATATTCCTTAGCTTATTTATTGATCGAAACGTATTATTTAATTATATATATGATATTCAGGAGCTTGTATCCTTTCATTGACTGTAAAAACCTTTTCATCATCAACTTCAGTCCTTATTTTCGTTGGTGGTTCTCTTCATATAAAAATACTTATTTTAGCAATTATCTTAATTCAAAAACGCATCCAAATTTAATTTTCAGTTTTGTAATATATACTTTCTCGCAGTTGTTACATTTTCGCTACTGTTTTCTGTAGAGTTCGAGTCTGCAGAGAAGTTTTGGATGGCATCCGAATTTCTTTTGATTTCACTTTACCAGACTTATTACTGTATAACAAGGAAAAGGAACAATACAACTATATGAATTGGTTCCACAGTATGGGAGGAATGAACCACCAGTTCAGGTATTTACTCATTATTTATTCAGAATCAGTTCTTACCCAACATTATTTAAGCGATGAAAAATTGTCAGAGAATATTTCTTTTTATTGTAAAAACCAAGAGATATGTGAGTCAACTCATTTCTTTTGACCCAATTTATTATTCGCATCAGCAAATACATTCTTTCGTCAAAGATCATAAGCTGCTTCCAAAAAAAGCCGCAAAATGCGCATAATGAAAATCCACTGTCTACTTGAAAACTGTCAGAAAACATTACAGAGAACTAGTTTAGAAAACGTAAAGGAAGTTGATTTGATTGGTGCGGATTATTGTATGCTCCTTCACTATATGTATAAACTTCATGAAGAATCTTAGGAATATTGCATATTATTAAGAGACACGTCCTAAGACGATTAAGTTTGTACCAGATTTAAAACACCATCCTTTACTTTTAAAGAAAAAAAGCAAGGGTTACATGAAGAAATTTTTGGATTATTATTACACAAAAGCTCGTTAATGTTATACATTTATAACATTCATAAACTTGTTAATTTATATTAATATATTTTCATTCAAAAGATGTAAAAGTGTGTTTGACGCATGGGGCAAAGTGCAATAATGCAAATGTGTTATTTTATTGCTTATTATTTATATGTTTATTGTAAGCTGCTGATGACCACTGTCGGCCCTGTAATGGCCATGGTCCAATTGGCTTTCATCAGCCCGGAAGACATGAAGAATATTGACTTCGGTCATGAATGCCGTCAATGCTGCAGTGTCTAATTGTTAGGTTGACTCAAAAACGCTAAATAAACTGTGATTTCCTGACCCTTTGAAATAAATTAAATAATAATTTAACATTCTTTAGTGATTCGACAATGGAAGACGATATACAATACTTAAAGATCAGCAGCGAAAGTGATAATTCAGAACATTCTCCAGAACCTCAGTTTATAATTTTACACATGGAAGAAGAATCAGCACCAAATGAAGTTTTACAAGGTAGGTAAATATGTTTCAATTTCGCGGCTATTTGTCTAAAACAAAATCTATTTTATCAAACGCAATCAAACTTTCTCAGTGTATTGACATTGAAATTGTAGACCGATAATTGTTCTAACAGCATTGTAACTTTTGTAGAAACCACGACTAATTTTACAAATAGAACCTTTTTACTCTCAATATGTATTTTCAATATCGAGCAAAACGGTTTTATCTTTGATGGTAGGAAACTTTGACGGGTATATTACTTAAATAATTGCAAGTATCTATGTAACTGTATAATTTCTTAAATTTTAATCAATTTAAAAAAATTGCTTACATTCTAGTATACATCTTATTATAGTTCAGTAGTATCAACGATATTACTAGAAATTACCCAACAAGAAGTGGGAAAAGGCAGTTATTGTAAATTACTGAATGGCACTTAAATTTGAAATTATATTTTTCACCCATATTAAAGTAAAATGTCGCGTAACGATAATGTTATTATTTTCGCTTCTTCAGCAAGTCTCTGAAATAGTTTTGAATCAGATTTGGCATCCATTTCAACACGAACGCTAAATAAATTGTTTTTCTTGCCAGGGTTCAGAATGTTTTGTTGTGTTTCTTTTTTCAGGATACGATCTGATGTCCTGAGTATGTAGCGGACTTTTACTGAAAAACTTCCCAATTTTTATAACGATATAAATAAGCTCTCTTGCTCTTCTGGAGTGACATTTTGTGTACTGTTGGGACGATAAAAATTCTCAAAAAAATTTCATGTGTAATTTTGTTACATTTATTAACTTGAGTAAGTTTGTCTCTGTAATTGGTGAGTTCTAAGCCGGCTTGATGTTTTGTTCGATACTTGCACATGTTTCCAATCCTTCTCATTACGTTTCCCTTTTTTGGTCTCTTCCTGAAAGGATATTTTTTCCGTTTCTGGCTTTTAACTTCGATATTATACTAGCTTTATGACTTTCTCTTCAACACTACAATTAGAAGCCAAAATTTCAGGATCTTCTTGAGTATAGTGCAAAACGCATATGTCAAGCACATATTTCGCAAAAACTACTTTTTTCAAAAAAGTTAACATGAATTTTTTTTAAGAACTAATTTTGTACAACTTTCTTTGGGGAAAACATTCCTATCTTCAATTTGGTATTTCTTTTTAATTTTCGAAAAATCGGGGGCATCAACAAAAATGAAATCTGCACCACTCTCAAATGTTCTTTGCACTACTCAACAAAAAAAATTAATAAACAAAATTCAAGCCATTTTGTTTGAAAATGGCTGGGAGTCTTCATGTAAAGTAACCTAAAATTAAAACATCGGATTCAAATCCAGGGGTCGTGACATCAGCCAAATTAAAATATTACGAAAATCGCCTGATCACTTATGCACTAGCGTTGTGCGGTTATGGACGTTTTGTAGTCGATCGATTTTTTGGTATAAAGAACGCACACATCATGGCATCTGGCTACATCACGTGTTAGAAGATTTTTTTAATATATTTAGCAATCGGATATATGTACCTTTTCGTTACCAAGGCGCTGCAATAAGGGTTTTCGGGTCGAAAACTCGCGTTTTTCTGGCGCACGATTACAACTGTTATTACGTTAGTATGTTCCATAAAGTAAAACTAAAATGGTAGAGTATAGCCAAGACATTTCCACTAGGTTTTTAATCTCTTGGGTCTAAGCTTTGGTATTGTCCCAAACTCTTCTCAGCCGCTAAATATCGCAGGCTGAAATACATTTTCTCAATTTTTGCGCATTGCATAGGCGTTCGGTTGTAAATAATAGTATATGCTATGGAGGAACTCGGCATTAGTATATATAAACTCCTTAAAGGATAATATTATGTTCGTCGAAAATCAGTCTTATGATATGAAGTACTATTATACTACCCGAACCCTTCTTACAGTTAGTCCTAAATTATGAAACAGTCTAACAATTAAGAACTAAATATTATCAGTTGGATGATATCCAGCATTCAAAGACACTGCTGGAGTCAGACACTGATTTTCGTCTATGGGACTGCTGGGATGTGAAAATTAATTAATGAATTATGCTATCTTCTTTTAGTTGGAAATCAAGATGTTTTATATTCATATGAAGAATCCTTGAGAACAGAAGCAAATGAGCATCTCCAGATTTTCACTACAGAGAATGAGGATAGGGACAGTGATCCTACGATTGTAAGGTTAGTAAAATCTACGCTCATTGAAAATTAATATGATAGCTTAAAGTTCCAACCTATACCGAGAGCTACTCACCCTGAGAATCAAAACCCACCTGACTGGCTGCGTCCTAATACAATGGAAACGAAGGTCACATGAAATAACAAACAAGTCGTTGAGATGGTTTCTTCAGCTGTTGTCCGTGTTGCATAGGGTCGGTTTCTTGTTTAAATCCACCTCTGCTCCGACGGATGAAAATACAGTATCAAACAAGTTACAAGAAAGTAAAATTTTCAACCAAAGTACGTTAATGCTATTTCTAAAACATATTAATCAGTTCTTAACACTCGAAAGGAATAGGTAAAACTGACAAAGGTTCGATTTCATCGGTAATCTATAGTGATTTAAATTGTAAAATGATGTACTATTCTTTGTAAGAAAACCATTCAGGTGCTTCTGAAAATATGTTAATGAGGAGCAGTTTTTAATATTGGAAGGTAATTTATTCCACTCCAAGGCTACAATAATTGCGAATGATATATTTTAGTAGTTGGTTTTGCTTTTTTGAATATAGAGTAAATGGGATTTCAGACATTTTCATTTTGTTTGTTGTATATTATCACGTCGATTAAATAAAAGTAAGTGATATTTGAGATTTTGTGGCGTACGTCCCATTTTAGGAATTTTTTTTCTAGAGGATTTAAGTCGTACGAAATAATTTGTCAAATAAGTTATATTTGACATTATTTGATTTAGTAATTTGGATTTGATATAGCGATGGTATTCGTTTCTCTGGAAGTAAGCGTTAAAGGCCGGCTCGCTACTGCATGAAGACAGGCGATATGATGTTACGTAGAGAACTGTGGGAACTCCGTCTGCAGATATTCAAATATCAGTTTCTTAATTAGTAGTTCACACTGGTATAGTTACAGTCGGTTATGAGTTACGTGAATGCTACCGTTCATTCGAGGCTGCACTGATGGACAATGATTTTGAGCTGCTGCGTGTTGCAAGCAAAGAGTTCACTCGTGAGTGCATAAATTAGAAATAGTTTTGAACTGCCGCGTGTTTCGGGGAAACGTCATAACAATCACCTACGAATACACTAGTGAGTAATAGTTCTATGGTACCACGTGTTGGGCGCAACGTGATTTGAATAAAGTTGAATAAAAGGGCGCATGAGGTCGCCAGAATTGTTCCGCTGTCGACCGCTTCTCCCCGCAGGCTCGCACCGGCAGTCCTGAGGTGGAGGAGACGAAAGAGAGTTGACAATATGATGACATGAAACTGCGGGCGTTATTGAAGATTAACCAAATCTAATATATCAAACAACTTCGTGAAACATTACCCATAATAATTAAATACAAGGAAATTAATAAGTTTCAGTTTAATTTCCTTTTTGACTTCTAGAAGACTGGAAATCTACACGTTTTGAGCATAAACGAGCAATTTGTCAATGTGACTCGACAATACAGATTACTAATATTAAATTAATTTTGGGGAAAAGGTTCAATTTAGATTTAACAGCAGAGCTATATGTCAGTAAAAAGAAAGAAATGAATTTGTTCTTCTTTAGATCTGCAAATAACAGTACAGGCGAAAACAAACCTGAATATTGGGAAATTAAACCAGATATTAACTTAGAGATGTCTGCAGATGATAATTCAGATAATTCACCCTTGGTCCAGAATGAAAATATTGCATCCAGCAACATCCCACCATGTGATGTTTCCGGTAATACACTGATTATAAATATTTCTTCTACTTTACATATGAAAACTTATTTTACCTTAATCATGCTAACATTTGGAGGTAAAGCGAGCAGATTAAATCTAGAGGATTTAGTGACAATGAACATTTAATAATATCAGAGCTATACGAATAGTGTTTTATTACCTCTTTGTCTTATGCCATTAGAAGATCCAGTCTGCGCGGTGAGTACAAACACCACTCCACAAAATATTTGTAAGAAAAGGCGGAAGAAAAGTAAGAGGTAAGAAATTTAAATTAGTTAAAAGTTAAACTTTCAGTACGTAAAAGATGCTATGGTTTCACAATACATTTTCTTACATATATTTTGAAGGTCACTTCTACCAAAGCTTATTACGAGAGTAACGAAAATTAAAACAAGATCCATGTCTGAGAATAACCATTCCATAAAAAGGTTTGAGATGACTAAGGCCTACGCTATTCTTTCGAACTTACTGGAGAAACCCTTTGCGCCTCCGAATTCGGATTATATTCACCCGTCTTGCTTGTACGGACCCGTGCATCTAGCAAGACTATTTGGTTCGAACAATTTATTATAGTATTTTGATACCAACTTTAATAATAATATTTAATAATTTTATCTGTACTATTTATCATTGCAGTTAAACTACCTGATATTCTAGAAACCTCTTATGCATCAAGACGAAAATTAAAAGTCTTGTCACATCATTTGCATATGTTTCTGAGGTACGTATTTCAATTTTTATTTATTCTAAATTTTGCGTTCAGTGTTCCGGTTTCATTTCTTCCGAAGAAATATCCTATTCCTAATTCTCGCTGAACGACACTTTTTTATGAATGTAGTATTGATTAAGTTAACATAAGATGTTTTTCTATTAAATATGTTTTAATTATCAATTTTAATATTATTTTATACTAAAGTATGAGAATATATAAAAATATATTTTGATACTTGTTTTAGTTACCTGGAAGGTCACCCTCAATGGTTTAATGAAGACAACTATCAAGAGGGTCCAATAACTCCTGCTATTTTATATCCATCATCAGGATTATTCATTCCCATGCATTCATTTATGTCGTAAAATTAAATTAATGTGTTTCAATTCAGTAAGTTTTCATTCAACTGATGTTGTAATGTAGTTTAAAAGGATATCAAGGAAGCCGTTATTACCTTGTTGTGTTTTCCTGTAAGATAATAGTAAAAGTTAGGAGTTGGAATGTGTGTGTAAAGATGACTTTTCTTGTAAGTGTAATGTTTAAAAAAAACGAATTAATCATTTAATACTCGTATAAAATTGAAAACTATTTTGGAAGATTATTACAATGTATTAGCAATCGGTTGAAATAAATCATGAAGCCAGATATTTATACATACTTGTTGAAGTATGTATGAGGTTGAATCGTCGCCGACGCTGCAACCGTTTTAAAATTGTTTCAATGGGTTGAAAAGTTTCATGCGTATCTTTGTTCAAATATGTGTTATGCCATTGGACTTACCAATGAATCGCAGTAGCTGATAATGTTATACTTCCCTTGACAATTTTTCCAAACCCAGTAGCCTTGTCGTATGTTAAGTCCATAAGGCATATGAACTGGTAATATTGAAATTTCAAAATTATATTCGCCATAAAAATACCTACCGATATTGAATTTGGTACAGCTACAGTTTTTACGATTTTTGCTAATATGCATCAAGATGAACTATAAGCTGCTCTTTTGGGTTATTTTCTAATTATAATATAAGATTATTCTCAATTACTTCCTTACTCCTTACCATTACTTTCAATTATTCTTAAGTTCTGTCGCAAAATATTCGGCACCTACATTTGATTCTTCCCCGAAAACGCTTAACACTTCCATATTTATCTCCCCTAATTTTTGAAGAGATTAAAACCACAAACTCAGCCAAATTTGTGTTCACTTTTACTTCTGAAATTGCTCTTTTAATCTTTTTGTATGCGAGTCTTTACAGACATTAAAGGGCGACAGTTTTGTATGTTTATGGGAATAAGGTGTTAGTAAAGAAGAATAAGAATAAATTCTGGGGCACGTTCATTTGAAAATCAGTATTTGTACCCTTAGGAACGTAAAAGTGAGAAGTCGAACGTAAGAACGTTCATTCATTCACTAACATTACTCACAATTTTGTTTTCTCTGTATTGACTTAAAGTTCTTCAAAGTTAATTACAAGGCAATATTGTTCGTAGATTTTTGCGAATTTGTTTAAAAATATAATAATAAACTTACTGATAAAAATTCAAAATGTCATGCGATTCACTTGTTCACTTAAAGATGCCAAATTCAGGTCGTCAAGATCGTGAAAGAAAATTATGGCGTATTGAGGGAAAAATGCTTTTTGTACTGGAGTGTAATTAACGCCACGTACATAGATATCTTTAAGTGGCGTTGGTTTCATTTCCGGTTTATTTGCAAAGATCACAGCGCCAAAACCAGTTTTTTTTAAAAAAATCTCTGAATCTTCTGCCCAGATTCAAATGCAGATATAAATTCCCCATCAAGAGACCAGAACCTAACGTTCACACGCTCTGGAGATACTCAAATACTTTACAGGGATTTTTATATTGTTGACGAATGCCAAGAAGTGCTTAAGACAAAAATGTATATAAATTCATAGAAAATGTTCGCACTTTATATACATTTAAGAACACAATATTTAAACATTAAAATATATATTTTATATCAACTACATGATGATAACAACATATCACGACACTCCTTTCATTTACAAAGACGGATTTCAGAACATTACTATTATCCGTAAGTATCATATAATTTCTCCCAGAAGGCCACTCTGTCTGCATTAATATCCTTGCCCGTTCGTAGTTCAGAACCGATCTCCAGAAAGTTCCTTTTTGTAGCCGTGTAAGGTGCCCACTGCACGCCGAGCAAAGGATCATATTTGGGCGTGGGATTTCTGGAAACAAAAACAAATATTTAATACTACTTACTAGTAGATGTCTAAGATCGATATTTCTCGGCTGTCTCAGAAAATTCGTGTGACAACATGGCAGTCTAGGTCAATTTTTACCCAAATTCTGTGTCAATTTCTCCTTTCACGGAATTTGCTTTTGAACCTGTTTCATGTACTCGGGTATAATTGGAGTTTTGCAGTAAGTGTTACTAAAAAAGTTGTGTAATGCTACGGAAAACAGATTTTGAAAATTCAATTAAAATGTATCTTTAAGGATTTTCTGATCACGAAAAATGTTTTTTTTTAATGTCGTCTGTTGGTCGGTCAGTGCACTAGACTTGCATTTAAAACTATTCGAAGGATATTTTGGAAAGAATATAAAAAAATCGTTTTTTCCGGCACTGGAAACTCAAGGGAAATAAAAATGTCTATTATCGTGAACATACTACATCATTGACTATTCGTTCGTTGTCTCCATTCATGAGAGTAATAATTTCAGTTGTTTGTCTTTTACATCACAAACCATTATTAAATACGAACTTAAAACTTAATGTTAAAATTACCTTGCACACCATTTTCCAGCACTTAGAATACCGAAAATGATAGTCTTCTCTACAATATCGACTCTAGCAGGGATACGCATCAAGCAAAACCCCCACATTCTTCATTATGAGCATCAGTCTCGCGTAACATATAAATCAAAAATATCTAGAACTCAATCATCTAGGAAATATCAAATAAAAAAGAAAAGACCAGAATAGAAAAAACCTGATTCTGAAGACTTAGTTTAATTATATAACTAATGGAGCTACATACTTGTATTATTTCTAACTGTTTCGCTATTTTATTCTACCACAAACCTGCAAAAGTATTTTCAACGACAACGAGCAAATTTATTTTAGCACCAAAACTCAAACTCAGGCCCACAAATAATTTCCAACAGAAATACATTTACCTGTTACAGCAGCAGAGAAAAGCAAAAATAATTTCACGTAATTGAACATTATTCCATCGTGCCTTGATTACAGTCAGTGCGGCGTTATTAAAATAACAATGGAGGATTTGTTTGGCTGATGTGCGTGGCGACATTTTTCTTATCAATTTTTACCATAACCGTTAATTTCCAATTACATTCGAAATTCAACTTCTTCATGGGGTAAGGTAGCGATCCTAGTATTAAAGAAAACGGGTTATATCTTCTCGTAGCGCGTCATACAATTTTAATTGTTAAATGAAACAATCATGCAAACATACTATATGCCTGAATTTCTTCAAAAGACTACCAGAACGCAACAAAATGCGCACTCTGTGTATTTTTAAAAACTGCCAAATAATCGAAATTGTTGAATCGAATTTCGCGCGCTTTGTTTAAAGCGTCATTTTGCAAAATGGCAACAGTGGGTTCGAAATTCTTCGAATCGATCCCATTGTTGTGGAACATAATAGAATTCTACAAATTTCTGATTTAAAAGTAACGGAGATTTTTTTCTAAAAGCACTACATCTATTGATCTTTAATTACATAAACTAAATTTCTTCTAAATCACATAATAATCGCACATAAAGTAAATACGAACCCTGTCTTAGCAAAGTTTGTCCAAAGGCGCACCATACGCCTTCTTGCAATGGCAGACGGGGAATCTTCGGCAGTGTCTGGAGCAGTGAATTCTGACGTAAAGAGGTAACCCAGATCATCGGCGTGAGCAGCACCTGTCAAAAATGAATGAATACTGAAATTTGCAGGCAATGTTATGAAATTAAGAATGGTATATAACCCACGAGATAATGCAGCATTGCTAAATTTCTCAAATTCTCGAAAAAACTGTGAAAGTGTAAGAATGATTTAAAATTTTTCCAGTAATAATCGACTGTTTTGCTGCATAGGCAGCCAAACTAATTCAAATTCGCTGCCATACTGGGAATTCAATCATTTACAACAATTCTTTGGCGATAATTAACAGCGAAGAACATACATTTCAAACGCTGGAGAAAAAATTTGCTCAAATCCGCCGGCTAACTTTCAGAGGAAATGTATGGCATTTCTTTGGAATGCAAGTCTTTGATCAGCTTTCAAAGATGACTGGTAAATCTTAATATCTGGCACGCCCAGCCAAGCAGCTGGAGGCATTTTTAGCAATTTCTCGGAATCAGACTTTTTCCACATTAAACGCGATGAGATCGCAGTGTTTGCGAATGAGGAGCCGAACAGTTTCGTGGCGACCCGTCTTGCTCGTGCAGAGAAGCTAAGAAATACGCGTATTGGCTGTATTGTAAGTTTGGATTTCTACGTTGCTAAGCGTTCTAACACGGTATGCAGTCTCCGTGACCCAGCGCTTTAAGACGCGGTAAAAACAACAGAAAGCATGAATAACGAATGGAATCCGTAAGGAGAACGTTTCCTTTCACCTAGACAAAGACAATGACTGCATTCTTGGCTATCTGCGATGAGCCGCGTACCGGTCAGCTGTACTGACGTTTCGGCCATCTTGCTGTGGCCTTCTTCAGAGATCCACGGCGCTTTAAAGATTCACTCCCCGTAGAGGTTCGTTTTATGCGTTCGTAGGCTTCAGTACGTCAGTACAGTTGACCGAGACGCGGCCCATCCCGGATAGCCAAGAATGCATTGACTCAGGCCGCGGAAGCCTACGAACACAAAGACAATGAATTTTTTTTTCAAAGATTCTCACGGCACGGTGCTAACCGTCTTCATTACCTGTCGTTTACAGAAATTTCCCTTCTCAAAGGGTTAGAAAGATGTATTACAGCTTCTGCTGCAGTCTCTGATACATCCAGGAAAGCTGTCCCAATAGTTCACCGCTTCAATTGATTGGGAAATATTTATTTTTCAAAACAAAAGTTGGTGGAAGTATTTTAAAAGTTGGCGCGGTTCCTATCAATATTAAAAAACAATTTGTGAAAACTACTGTCCTAATTGTATTTATATTGTTGTTTTCAATATTAAGAAGTACATTTTAATTAATACTATTTTTCTTTCACATATACCCTTCTTTAACCAAAGATGAAAGCGGATAGTGACTTAATATTTGTTTCAGAGTAGTTAAAAATAAAATGTCTTAATTGTCTCCTAATCTATAGTTTTAATGTGAAAATATACGGGATTCTGGAAAGATATCCAACAGTTTTAAATAACAAATCGCCATGATACTCTTCGACAACTTCTGCTGGCTTGCCTGAGAAGTATCGTTGACAATTTCCTAGTACTGAATCATCTCTCTGGCGGATATTTGACATTATCTAGGCAGCTGTGGGAACATCAGGAGTTGGCGTTGTAGGCACTGAAGGGCCTGTAAGTGTCGGCGTTGGGCTGCACAATTTTTTGAGTGTGTCGAAAAAAACTATGTCATTAGGGAATAAGTACAAAACTATTTCTTATTTTTTATTACTTGTTAGATGGCCAAAGTGTGAAGGGAATTGTATGCCATACCGATATAGCGTCTCAAACTGTACCCCATATTGAATTCAATGTCATTTTTTAATGGTCTCTTGTACTACGAGGTCAAAGCTAACGTTTTGCTCTAATGATAGAAAATTATTTTTCATTGCCGATTATGACCTCGCCATTCCTTTTCGGCATCTCTAAGTAGCAGCTCCTCACAACACTGACTAAGTTCTCAAATAGTTTTCGCATTGAGCTCATCATACGATTTTCTTGCTGGCTCCCGGTCTATCTTCTCTCGCATTTCTCATATACACATACACTTACATGTAAGGCGAAAACTTAGAATTGTTCCCGGTATTTCTGGCGGGGAAAACCCCTCAAGTCAATCTCTAGGAAAGAGTCCTATCTCAAGTTTCTGATGGGAGAAACTCATTCTTGGGTAAAACATATGAATACACATGAGGGGACACAAAATATTTAAGATCAACAACCGAAGTAGAAGGCGCTTCTGAAAACAATACTCACAATTTGTAGGGGAAAAAGTGGAGTTATTATACCCCAATTTTGTAACTTACCTGCCGAAGACAGACCGAGGAGCTAAAGCGTGTGCCGACTCAGATCCTTGCTCTGAAGAGTCGCGGGTTCGAATTCTTCCGTGGGCATGGGACGTTGTTTACCCCTTGTCTTTCATATATGTGTATTGTGTGTCTGCTGACCACAGACCGAGGAGCCCCCAAGTGTTCATGGTAAAATATGTCTCCATGATAGTCATAGTGGGTACCCGGCACGAATAATCGAAATCGATAACCCTGAAGCTGGAAAAAGCCTCAGAAAGAAAAAAAACGTAACTTACCTCGTGCAGCAATCTTCTTCCAACATTTAAAAAGATTGAATTCCCCATCAAAAGAGAATAAATATTGATATAAAGGTGCTTTTGGAAATTTTTCCATGCATCTCAGTGCATAATATACTCCTTCATTGATAGTGAGGTCTGAGAACAACTGAAACAGAAAAATATATGATTCATTTTGTTATGTGCATAACTACAATGGCATGGTATTGAAGGTGGCTACGTTTGCAGATTCAAGTATTTTTTCTTAGACGTCGGAGTGATTGTGTGTATGGAACGGTCTCTCTGATGTGAAACGACTGAATTTTATAAAAGATAGCATAAATCTGGCTATTATCTTAACTTTTTTTATTACAATATGAACTTATAGGAAGCTGTTTGACTCTTTATTACACATTAGTTGTCCCTTATGATTCCTCAAACAGCTTCGTTGTTGCATTTATAGTAAGGCAATTTTAAAATCAGCAATTTTTCAAAGGAAACACTATATATCATGGTACATGATACAAAAATCACAATCTAACAGTATTTTTGGTATTTGATATGCTATCCAAAAATCTCGACATATTAATATTGCAAATTTGGAATTTGAGCTTTTATCCTCCTTAATATTTATCACATATTCCCGAAAGGCTGTATCCAAATGGATAGTCAACATATTAAAAAAATCATCACATGTCTTTTGAATAACCTATAAAATGGAAATGAGATCGTGTAACAACAGAAATGTCACAGGCGTTCTATTTGTTTCTGTCATCGCTTTCTACCGCTCCATTCAATTATTTATCATACCGTCTCACTCTCTCACAGAATTGGTGTATTCTTTCCATCCATTGTGTTTATTAATTTTTGCATTTGACCGGAAAAGATGTGTCGTGAGAACTCGTCCTCGCCCATATTTCCTTTTTAAAAATAAGTTGTTCATTCCATAGATGCCGTTTGTTGTGTTAAAAATTTTTTAAATCGTTAAATTTAATAATTAATTTTTACTGCCTTTTTGACCTTGTTTTGTTATTAAACACGGTATGGTTCACCTCAATATTGTCATTATTTAGAGTGGCAATATAACATGATATCATGTTCACCCATCCAGATAATTCGGATATAGTTAACTGAGACCTACATCTAGCAGAGAATGTAAGTCTCACCCAGGCGAATCAAGGGTCGTGCCGAGAGTCGCGTCTGATAAGGTCCCTAGATCCGCGTCGAAGATAAGCCGTGTCGAAAACGCATGTGTGGAACACTGCCTAAAGACACTGTCTAGCAATCCTGTAGGGAAAAACTTCACAGTCATGGTGATATCCTTCAACTACCAAACCCAGCGCATACGAAGTTGCCCAAAAATCAGGGTAATTACCACATGTGTACCTCCGTTAGAGGAAATGTTCGAATACAAGTTCATTTGGAAAATCCACTCTCCATGCCCTAGGAGTTTGTAGCATTTATTTTAAGACACCTGTTTTTTACTATGATACGAAATATTGGTCTCTCGGTAACACGAGAATGCAAACACTTCTATATTGGCAATGACATTCATAAACTGTGTGCACCGTGTAAAACGGGTCTAGCCTGACAATGTGAACATTTTTAACCGTTGCTTGGTAAATATTAAATTTTCATCAAATGAATTACATTTTCACCAAACAATAATGACTATTTGTAAAACACTCACATCTACGTTCTTCTGCAAAGTATCACCAGAGAGTGGCTTTCCTCCGAAGAAAAAGCGACGTATTTCATTAAGAGCGTCCTTGTTCTTCGGATTGTCAGCACGAAGTCTCAGCTCAGGAAGAACAGAGTCTTCCCAATTGGCATCCCATTTCTTTGCAACACTCTCGTTGAGGATATCAGCAACTAGTGACGGAGAAAGCAATGGAAACACAGAAAGGAATAAATGCTTAGGAAATTATACTTAACAGTCGCATGTCAATGGCGAGGGGCTTCAACGATGGACAACAGGGTAGATGTATCCACCGTTTTAGGTATAGAGTCAGTGTTTCATTGCTTAGGACGTTTATAACCAGAGGTTTTCTTAACTCTAGATAATAAAAGCATTGTGTGTCAGACGACGCAATTAGTGCCAAAATCTTCCCTCATCCCCTTCCTCTCACTACCCGTGTCTGAAAATCTGTGTACCTTCATTGTGTGACTAGCCAGTTAAATACACCAAAAAAAGTCCAAAAAATAGCCAGCAAAATACAGGAGGCTTCTCAAAAACCATGTGCGGACAGCACCAAGCAAGTGTCAAGTTCAAAAATTCCCTATTAAAAAACAAGGCGCAAAATTTGAAGCAATTTGGTGGTCAATGTGCCAGCATGTTCCGAATTTCACTACATAAAATCTACAGAACTATAATTCATGTTTTAATGTATTGAAGCACAAGCGCACCTGTCATCAAATTCACGCGCACTGCGAGTACAGTTTCGCATGACACCTACTGACTTTAAATCTTCCGCCCCTAGACATACTTTTGATAATGTAAGTAACTCAATTAATTCTTTCGGTGTTATTTGTCTGAAAATATATTGATTCACATTGAAATGAGAATCTGATATCTTGTGTAGTTGGAGACATAGTTGGAAGTCTGCAGTGTGTCCCATAATACAAAATGTGTGTTGTGATTTGGATACCATCATTACTTTTCTCTTAGACTATACCTGTCCAGTATCATGCTTTATTATCCAACAGCACGCTGTCAAACTGCGCACGAAAGAAAACTTTTATTGTAAAGAATTATTTCTTACACATCAATGCGAGATAGCCTTCGTTTTCGACGATGCCTGTCATGTAGGGTATAGCATGATGACGGCCCTCCTTCATTAATTGTTCTGCAGGAGCTGGCAAAAACATTTCTACACCAGGGACATGCACCTCCGCTGTTGGAACAATTCCAAATGTCACCAAGCGTTTCTTATCCTGCAAAGTAAAAAAAATTGTTACATAGCAAAAAATATTCATGATTAGAGAACAATGTTTTGAAAGGAATGCGAATTTTATTATTTTTTAACTCAATAAGAGAAATTGTTTTATACGATTGAAAAATCAAATATTACACAATTGTAGGCACTTTTTTCCTTTGGTATAATAACAAATATTGTTAAGGGAAGAGCAAGGGAATATACTATCTATGACAGCAAGACGTAACATTCTGTTCGAAAAACAACCATCTGGCGTTTTAATGCCAAATCATTTTCTTGAATAAATTACGCAAAAATTACGATTTATTCGCAGATTGAGATACACGAGAATTCGTACCTTCTCTGGCACTGCTTCCGTGCGAGCAGCTCGCAGCAGTTCCTTGTGGTCGACGCCTCTGAGGAAGTCGACGATGGCGTGTGGATTATCACTAGTGCAGCCGAGGAGACGCGCGAGGCGGCGGGTGGTGCGGGCTGGTTCCGTCTGCACCGCCCATGGGTTCAGCGCCGCACCGCTCATCGAGATAGCGCAATGGAACAGACCTATGGGGATGCAACATTCCTTTCGCCTCGTACATCTGGGCAAAATTTAAATCAATCTGGCAGCATGAGAAAATCGATTATAAATGCGGGAAACTTACCCTTGGACATGGGCGAAAGCATGTGCATGTGAGTAGAAGTGGCTCCAGCACTGAACCCAAACAGCGTCACGTTGCCTGGGTCCCCTCCGAAAGCCGCAATGTTTCTCTGCACCCAGCGTAGAACTGCTACCTGATCTTTGAGCCCCACATTCCCAGGGGCTGCCTCGTCGAGGAACAGAAATCCTATAGCCGCATACATCGAAACATCGTTTCTAAATAAATCTAGAAAAAAACCTTATTCGGCCGTCCCATCAGTGAATATAATTTTTTCTCAATTTTCAGTCGCCTCACTATAAATTTTACCAACTTCTGAGGCTTGTAAGTGTGATTAAATATGATAACTTTTTGATGATAAAATTATGGCCGAAACATTCATATAGCTAATTTTAAAATATCACATTTTCCCTGTTTGGAGTAGGGAAAACATGGTGTACTGGTGTTTGCGGAATCACGCTTGAATGCAATTAGGATTATGTGTTTGAGTCAAACATTCATGAACGATGAGTTCCCTACCAGTCAGAGCCAAATGACACTTGAGAAAATTCGTTTTCATTAACCACCATTTATGAATCACCAGAAGTCATTACCACAAAATTACAATCTTTGTTCTCCCTACACGCCCTAGACATTTGTAACCTTTATACTGAAACCTGACTTTAATTTACACTACTACTTTTATACTAAATATAGGAGAAACAATTCATTCGTATTATAATGGAATTGGATTAATTCAATACTTAATTCCGTTACCGAGATGAGAATATTTGAAGATTAACGCCATTAGCAGATGTTTTTTAATAGCTTACTCAGAATAACAACGCAAAAACAATTTTTCCCCGGCGAGTTAGCGGGTTTGGGAGAGTCAACTTTACAGTTCTGGAAATATTTTCAATCATGATTATGACTTGTCAGTCATCAAGAGTGTCATGAATAGGTTTACTGCACAAAAATGTGGAATACGGCATTGTAAACGATGTAGAGTGTATTACTTGCTATTTTAAAAAACTATCATTTTGATGGCAAAATGAACTAAGGTAAGTTATGCAAAGCCAGTGCAGGTAATATGGCAAAGTAGCGGCTGTGTTGCTAGCTGAAAGCATTTCTGACTGATAGTGCTAGCTTGCAGTGTGTGAGAGTGCAAGAAGTTTGTGAACCCCTTACCAGTCTTGTTGACTCACACATTCGCACTCTGGAGCATTGCAAAGACTGCGCTCAAGTGGTGCAAAGTATGATTTAATATTTTGACAATACACATGAATTTTTTGCGCACTTAATGAGCAATCGAATCAAAGTAATGCTGTTTAATTTTTCCAATATTTTACTAACGTGGGAGATATTTTATACCATGTTTTGCTGTCAATATTGACAATGGGTGATGGGCGAATGGGTCATGGGATATTTTTGATACACTAATGTTTTTGTGTTTTATAGAAAATGAATCCTGCAGAGAAAAGGGTGTTTGGAGCCAAACTATTATGGAAAACATAGCCAGCAATCAATTCTTGCGCTATTGATTTAAAAAAGGATTTATTTTAGGCCGTGAGTTTGTAAAATTAGACTGTAAGGGGTAATTCATATGATACATTAGTACAGCTAGCCCTAGTTCCATGATAATACTAGAAGAAACCAGTTTAGCTGGCCATGGCCATAAAACCGGCATGTGATCATATTACCTTAAAATCACAATGTGAAGAAATAAAAGATGTCATATCCGTTAATCTAATAGATTTATTTAGAGAGCCGGCTTGCGACGGCATCATCAGTGTCGCTTTTGTGGCAAAAGTCTGGAGAAGTCTCTCGCAAATTCGTCGAAAGCCGACTCTCTAAATAAACTTACAGAGTTAGCGGAAATGACATATTTTATGTTTTCATAATTACGTCAACAATATCTCAACAGAATTCTCACAAATTACAGGTTTTTTTAAAACAACAACAAGATACCTGAATCACTTTTTGTAATATAGCTACTTCAACTTGAATCAAAAGTGTTAATTTTCAGCATGTTGCTGTTAATTTGGACAAATATTGAAATATATAAACAGCAAAATTTGAGGCGCTTTACGAGGCCATGTTACCTTCACATACCGTATTTCGCACATAGCTTTTTCTTCAAATAAAAAGCGGAATCGACAAACATAATTTCAGGTAGGCTTATTTAACCGTACAGTATTTAAGATTAAAGAAACGAAAAATATATACGAAATAAGTAGATTGTGTTATTTTTTCATTGCAGGCTTTCCTTAACAAATAAACACAAGTATTTCATCACATTGAAATTTAACGAAAATCTGCTTGCATTTGGGACATTAAATATGTACCACGTAATCACGGCGCAAGCTTTATATGAAAATATTATTTAATTGGAAAATCACTCACAATTTTAAAGAATGGAACAAATTTTAACTATTTATTGATTATATATTCTGGCTTACGAATAGGTACTTCCGAAGTCAGTACATTTTTTCCGAAAGCAACTTTCATCCATCCGTCTTTTCTGCGCACCAAAGACAATCGTTCAGGCTTTGAAAACATGACACCAGGAGTCACAATTTACATGATTCATTTTTACTGTTACGGAGTTTTAGCAAACGCAAACATACGGAGGGTGGCTTCTGAAAACATAAAAAACACTACGCAAGCGCGTGATCGTTAAAACTTCGGAATCATTCGTTAAATTACAGCGTGTAAATCAGGCGGCAACCTTATATAAATCGTTTCCTTCAGAACGCGGGCGTCGAAGATACAAGATGGCGCATGGGCGAGGAACAAAAGTTGATGATGTTGAACCGAGAGGGTTAATGTGAAGACAGGAGATGAGGTGATCAATACGGAGCAGAGTTTTGTTGTGTTAGAGGTGGCAGTGTTTCCCTCCGCTGGGTGGTGCGATCAGGCGCTGACATACAAGTCAGCTTGCGAAAGAATTACTCACCAGGTATCTCCCCATCAGCGCCCCGACCCATCCCTGACAAGTTCCAAACTCCTGTGTAGTAACGAATTACCTAGAACTCCCAATCTGTAGTTAATGGTGACGACTACCACATCCTCTCGCACCAAGAAGTCGGGGCCGAACATATCGGCGTTCCCGCATCCGAACTCGAAGCCTCCGCCGTGGATGAAGACCATGACGGGCTGCGGCACCATTCCTGGCCCCGGCCGCTGGGGCGTGAATACGTTCAGGTAGAGGCAGTCGTCGCTGCCCACGATGTCGTGCGGGTCATTCGGGTCGAAATGCACGCTCATGCCACCAGGCGCCAAAGCATCTCGGACGCCTTCCCACGGTACCATAGGCTGTGCGTCCTGAATGCGGAACATCGCAACAAAATAGCATTGAAGTAAGAGCGTAGGCTTCCGCGGCCGGAGTCGGTATTTCCGGGTGACGCCGCGTCCATGACGAAGGTGCCGACGTTTCTCAGGGCGTAAAGCGCCGGACCTACCCGTCACCCGGACAGCCTAGTAAATAGCATTGAAGTAGTTAATTCACGTTGGAGTGGAGTGTGTGTTGTGAGGATGATTTGGTTTCTTCCACTCTGTCGACATTCAAAGTATTTATGGTTAGCGCATAGTACATTTTCTATCCCTGGACCAGCCTGGAAATTACAAAACGGCGAAATATATTTGCAGGTTATGGACACTCGCAGAGGGAGGTGGCGGGTAAAAGAAGGAAATATCTTAAGTAAACTACTCTGAACACAAAATAACATGCATCTGAGATCAAATTTTTCAAATTTCCGCACAGTGTCAATTGTAAATTAATATTACTTAATCAAATAAAATCATAAAGAGTACGGCGTAAGTAGACTAGTTTCTTAGTAATTCACATGAAAAATCCAAATTATTTACTTGAGTTGATTAAAATTATTCTACTGAAAGGTTTACGAATATGAAGCTGTTTCAGTGCTTACCTTGAACCGTAAAGGTCCAACCGGTGGAGTAGCATAGGGCACTCCCTGAAAACTCCAATATGTTGCTCCCTCGACTTGTGAATCAACTCTCATTCCCCGTAGCAGCCCCTCTGCCACGCGCACAGTCACCGTTTCTGCATTCGCCATTATCTCTCAGTCATTCAACCTGCAACACACGCACACTCAACGAACACAAGGTAAACATGTTTATTTTACCTCGAGGGAAACGCCTCTCAATGGCTTTGTTCTGAAACACAACCTTGCAAACTCTTTCTTAATTCTGACACATGCATCCTCTTTTGATCCTATATATCACAAATATCTTCAAACAAGCACCACAGTTTACCTAGCAAACTTATAAATGAAAAGATTGAGAATGATAATTTTACTTTATTCTCTACGAGTTATACCCAGTAAGTGCACGAATTTTGCTTCAGCAACCGGATAATTTAGGTTTTGAGGAGAAGAGGTAGAAAAGCGTCGACAAATAAATTGCGACAGAAAAAATCGGAAAGAAAAAGTAGTAGGGGTAGGTAGGTATCTCATACAGAAGATTGACGCACAACAAATTGAAAGTTTTTTCACCACTATTGAAATGGAGTGATAAAGGACACCAAATACAATACGATATCACATCAGATATTAAATTCTTATAGAGAAAACAAAGAAGTACATGTTCAGTTAATGAAACGTTGAGAAACCGCATTTAAAACGTTTGGGAAGTAGATCTTAAGTGATAATAGTACAACAGCACATCCACCCTCAAGTTACAAACCTGTCTTTGTTTCTGATGATAGAGTTGGGTTTTTGAAATATTGTGATTTTAACAACTAATTTTAAGACGAATGTACACTTAAGTCAGTGTTTCTTCAAAGGTCTGAATTGTTAAAATCTGAATGATCTTTCTGAATTACACCACGGCTTGTCAAAGCGGATAAAATAGTCCAGGGGTTGCAGTTGACGATATCAACTGATTCTTGATACCTCATGAAGGGAATAATCCAAATAAAGCCAACTATGAACTTATTCGCGTACTTGCCATTCCAAACAAGCCCAGAGGATGACTGCTCGTTCATGAAAAATCAGGAGAACCGTACAAACGACAAGATCACATTGCCTGTCTCGGAGATTCTTGAGAAAAATAGATTACCGTTTGAATGGCTCGCTGCGCAATTCATCCACAAAATCTTTTGCCAGTGCACTTCCTGCCGCTGCCCGCGCACTCTATTTCCTCCTTCCCGACGATGGGGATAGAAGGGGAAAAGTCTGCAAAGTGTCAAAGTCGCCTGGCAAAAACGAGATCGATCGATAAAGATATCTGGCGGACACTAGTGCACTACTTGAAGTCTCGTTGGTGTAGCAGGGAAGGACGGCCGAAAAAAAGTGAGGCATTTTGAAGAGAAATCCATTTTTATCCGATGCGTCATAATGTGAAGTATTTTATGTCTGGCGGTACATTGAGCGAAATTTCTGTGTGAAATATTTGGGAAAGAGAAAATTATGTAGTTCATACAAGAGAAAATGCTGTAATAACTCAATATGTAGATTTTGTCGGGGTTGCTGAATCCAATAAGGTGTCATGTTCGTACATTATCGTATTCGTGCTACAAAGAAAGTATTGTAATTCTCCTGGATAAAATGGAGTATTCTGGATTTTTGATGTTTGAACCCGGGCCTGGAAGCGCGCTTACTCAATTCAACACTGTTTTGAAGTCTACTATACTTTTAGGTATGTTTGTAATCTTTCACGCTTTTCAATATTTTCCAGGGTAGATTAATGCAATTTGCTGGTCACTTTCCTGTCAACTGCTTCCTGGCCTTTTCGAGAAATTCCGTATCAAAGAAATGTGACGCGTCGTGGGGTTTTTGAGTTGCCCCGCGCCGCTTTTCGTTACTGCTCATTCACAGAATTTGGCGATAAAGATGCACAGTATACAAATTTACTCCCAATCACTCACTCCGCAAGGTGTTACTTAGATTCTTTACATTGTATCAATTTGCGCATTTATTTTAGTTTCCAATTTGGCAAAGAGCCTTTCTACAACCTTTTTGTTTCTTGTAAAATAAAGTACAACTTCTGAAAAATACGCATTATCTGTTTTAATAATAATTCATATATTTTTACTGTGATACTATATCGTATTACATAGAAAAATATCATTATATTATTCATAGTACAAGATCTTATTTCAAAATGTATTTTTATGAAACAGATTTATTTAAGGTAAAATACATATCTTTAATATTTTACTTGTAGGTAGTCGCACAAAACATTGTGAACGTTTGCAATTCGTGAAAAATCAGGGTTTTCAAAAAACGTGATACCTGCGCCATTATCTTAATTCTACTTTACACTATCCAAGAACAAAATTTAATCATAAACGATGAAGCCATTTTTTGAAAATTTGAAACTGTCCCAGATGCAAAGTACTCCCCAAAATTGAAATATCAGTTTCAAATTTTAGGGGCTATGAGATCAGCCAGATCGATTACGGAATATTAGTTTTGGAGAAAATCGGGTGAACGGTTTGGCCGCTAGCGTTGTTCACTGACAGCCAGACATATTGCCTTCATTCGATTTTTCGATATCACAAAACATGAGTGTACAAACGAGTGGCTCGGCAGGATGGTAGAGTAGAAGTTTGAAGAAAGTGTAAGAATCCAAGTTTTGAGATGTGCAATAGACAATTCTTTTAAATTTGGATAATTTCTGATATACCATGTAGCTTTCAAAACTTCTATTAAGAATGTTTTTCAGTACTTCTTGTTTCAGCAGGTTGATTTTAGCGTAACCTCTTTATATTGGGCAGGAGTAGGTCAGTGAAGGTCGAATAATATATTTAAATATTATTACTGCTGAGTTCATTGATAATTTAGATTTTCTATTTATTAATGCATACAAATTTAATTGCAATTTGCATACTGTGTTGTTTGCTATTGTTAAGTGCTTATTTCAGGTTAATTTAGTATCTATTTGAAGTCCTAAATATTTAACAAGACTGTCATTAATTATTAAGGTATAGGTAAGGAGGATTCGTTTTAATGAGATTATTTTAGCTTAAGCTAGATTTTTGATGATTTATATTTATTTGCCAATCATTAAACCATGAAATGAAGAGATTTAGATCATGTAGATTGTCTTTACCTACAAGCAGATCACTATGAGTGGCAAATATTGTAGTGTAGACTGCGAAAAAGGCAATGTCTGAATGTAAGAGATTAGGTATATCAGAAATAAAATCATCAAAAAGCACAGGTGATAAAGATGATCCTTGAAGAACTTCAGCTTATACATTATAATCAAATGAGAATGTGTTTATTTGTACTTTCAATTTTAAATTAATTAAAAAGCATTTTATTATATTTTGTTAGTAGTTTAGAAGCCCAATATTTCTCAGTTTAAAAGATAATCTATCATGCCAGATTTTATCAAATGCTTTTTTTAAATCTAGAAATATAACAAGAGTTTGTCGTAATTTTTGAAAATTAGTAGCAATATAATCTGTTAAACGCAGGTGGGGGGTAGTAGAATCCTATATGACTAAATCCGAATTGACTACTAGGAAGAATATTATGTTCATTTATAAATTTATTTATACTCCTTAAAATTGCTTTTTCGAAAATTTTTTAAAGAATTGGAGGCAAACTAATATGAAATTTTCGGGTTTACTTTGTATTGTATTGGGTTGAGGAATTGGTAATATAAGTGGTTTTCCAATATTACTGGAAGTAGTTGAGTCTAAAACAAGCCATATATATATGTAAGTGAATTGAGGAGGGGAAATGGTAGATGCTTAATTAATATATTAGGAATGTGATCTAAACCTGGTGATTTCTTGTTTCTAAGTTTTGAAATTATGTATTTTATTCAGATGGACAGGATGGAGAAATAAATTTAGTTCTTTCAGGAACTCTATAAAATGATTTGGCTAGTGTTTGAACTATATTTTTTTGAAAAGAGTTTCTATAAGGGTGATTGCTAGTAAAGGAGGTTTGAAAATAATTTGCCAGCAGTTCTACGTTTTCTGAAAGAGTAGTTGTCAATGTGTTGTTATTTAATGGGAGTAATTGTTTTTGTCTTCATATCGGAAGTTACTTGATAATTTTTAAAACTAGTAAATATGTTTCCTTAACAACTTCCCCCCTTAATATGGAAATGGACGGTTAGAGAAGAGGATGGATCTTGCGTGACTTCTCGCACAGTTATGCTAGTATAGTACTTATTATAGAGAAAACGATGTATTGCTGCAAAAAAATCAAATCCTGAGACACCATGAAACATCTTAAATTTTGAAAACTACAAATGTTTCACAATAGTTTATACCTACCATTACAAATTTATTATAAAAACTGTATACTTTTATTCTTGGTTTCTGCATTTCAAAGTAAGACCTTTAAACAATGTAATTTACAAGTTATAGGAATTTGGGAAGGGTTTGCATATTTTTTGTAAAATTTGACAAATTTGAAAAGCATACGTAACCAAGCTTTTTTTTCAAAAACGGCTCAATTTTATTCGTTAAACTTTATATTCAAATAGAACTAAACGCACAAAAACCCGTGTTCTTGGCGATGTATTAAATATTGCGTGTCAGTAATTTCTTTCTAACCTTAACTTCTAATCTTAACAACCAAACTGAAATCCCATTATAAAGAAATTCTTTGTAAAATTCTGTATGATTTGCTTCCGGTTTGATACGTATCCGAGTACTTTCGGGATTAAGTTTGACGAAAAACGTATAACAGTCCTGAAAGAACTGGTTTTAAATGATAAAAGTATTTTAAAACCTACCTTCGTGTTCTTTGTTCTCAAAGCAAACGTTGTAGCTAATGAACGTAAGGGAAATCACAGCCTCGTATCTCCTTGACGATCTAACACACGGCGTGGTTGCAGAGTAGATGATAATGCATCTTCAGCCGTGAAAATAAAAATGCGGAAGGAGTCCTATATAGGTCACCCGCTTGCATTCTGCTGCAACACGTGCATTTAATGCCTTTATCTCAGATTCATACCCGAGGACGTTGCAGACTGCGTAATGTAGTGCAAAACGTTATGCAATACCGAAGAAGTTTGGGAGACGGGAATGTCGTAAATACATGTGGTCAATAGGATGTAACGATGCATTGAATATAATCCAGTTCATGTTTTTGCATTCTTTTAATGACCTATTTTTCTTAATTTTTTTTCACATGCACTGAGCAAGTAACACGGTTACATAATCGCGTGCTGCATTATTTCCTTCACACAATGACATTATTATTGTTGAAAAGATAAAAATTATCTCGTTGCTATATTTTGCAGGATCTGACACACGCACCCAAACTGAAATCATTGAATTGTTGTATTCGTGAACTAAGAATCTAGATATTTTGAGCCTAGAGAATATAAACTAATCGCAGGCCTTGGTGTACTTAATTCTCGTGCCCTCTCACCCTCTAAAATTAGCGAGGTTTTTTTCAAAAGAAGACAATGGAAAATGTTATCAAAGATCAAACAGCACAACAGAAAGTGCCATTTACCTGTTAACGATATAACCAGAAAACATTTCACTGATATTATATGCAGTATTTTGTGTAGTTTTACTCTCAATTACCATTAAAAAAACTTTTCAAACTGAATTTCTTACTGTTGACTACATTTAAAACAAATAAGAATATTAGCATCAGGATTTGTTTCATACGATGGGCTGAACTAAATTGTTTAACTGAATCCTTCACTGTATGAAAAAAATATGTTAGTTTAATCTTGTTTAAACGCTAACATGATGTTAATAAAAACGCTTCACTGAAGATGATCAATACCCATTAGCTGCAAATATGTTGGGAATGACCATTAGATAAGTCAATGATTTCCCTTTCATAACACTTGGGGTCTGGGTTGTGGAAATATGCTATCAGACCGAATTAATAGAGTCCCAAATGTCCGTATCAGCCATTACGACAGCGGGTAACGTCTCTTTAGGTTCACACACGTGTGTGCAGTAACCCTCGGGAACGCGTTCGATAGTAGGCTGCCTGGTAAGACGCGTTTGATAGGAACTGTTGTGTGGTCAGGTTGGGGAGATTGGATGGTCCAATTGGTGTAATAGGCGCGAATGCAGTTTTCCATTTCAAATAAACAGCTCTGCACTTCACTGAATATGAACGGTGTACCATTGACTAATGTTAAGATAACATAATTTTTAGGTCTTTCAATTCAGTCAAATCTTAAATGTAACGTCCATTTAAATGAATTGAACAGTAAATTAAGTTCTTTTTGCTACGCTTTCAGAATTCTTTCAAATTCAGTCAGCCTGCACATTGCTCGTTGTGTATATTTCGCCAATGTTCAATCCCGCCTGAGATATAGCATAACATTCTGGGGAAATACATCTTATAGCTCCCTGACTATTAGATTACAAAAACGAATTGTACGAATAATCAGTAAATCCCACCCACGTGATTCTTCTAAGTTTCTCTTTTTTATCTAGGTATTTTACCATTACCTTGTCTCTTCATATATGAATCAGTAGTTTTTCTCAAAAAAGAGCGGAAATATATTTTCAGTAAACGCCGTTGTCTATTACTACAAAAATCAGTAATCATAGTCATCAGATATTAGTATCAACTGACCACTACAAAAAATTCCAATATAATACATGTACATTATTTTACAGAACCTTGCCAGATACATTAAAGGGCATTAAATTCGATACAAAAGTTTATCCCAAGTTAAATCATTTCAGCAGCTGCACAACTGTGTCTATTACAATTAGAGTACTATATCGAACATGTAAAGGAAAAGTATAATAATTTTAAAATTAAATTTAATGTATTTACACTCATTTTGAATTTGTATAATGATTAAAACCTGAAACAAGAATATGAACTTTACTTCCTGGGTTCAACATGACCCCCATCTAACGATCAGGTTTTTCGTCCAGTTTCCACTGTATCCTCGAGTAAATGCTGAGATGCCCCTTGTTTGCTATCTGATTAAATAACTTTATAAAATTAACTTCTCCTCATATCACGACACAAAGTTTTTAACTTTTTTTGACGTATATAAATAAATAAACCAGTCGGGTAGACGTCACCGCCGCCCTCTGCGCATGGTAATAGAAGAAGACACGGATTTTCGACTTGCTGCATCTGGACGTCCACCACGCACCATGACAAGAGAGGACTGACGTGTTGTTTGATAAGACAAACACATCCAACAGCGAAGAGAGGTGGCTTCCGGCAGGTTGTGCAGCTTACTCTGCTGCATCTCGATGCTAGAGGATGCTCTGAGGCCGCACCTTGCTACTCACTACACCTGCACCACACTCTAAAGTGTAACGTTAATTATTTACAAAACCTAAAAGCGAAGAGTGTCAAAGAAACAAATTCAGTCTATACATTTCATAAGGGATAAAGTCCCGGCCTATTAGCAACGAGGACTGAATCTCCTCGTTTAGGCGGCGGGTTCGCGCGCAAAAGCACTGCGCCGTTCGTTTAATGACAGGTGCATCGGACCGAGCGACGCCTGGGCCCCTGGTGCCGACCACGCACGTTACTGGCGGCCAGCGCCACTTGTGGTGCTACCTGCAACTTCAATGTACCGCTCCAAGATTTGGGTGGGTGATTTGATAAATAGCCCGAATTTTATGATCTGATCCTACACTTCTTCGTGATGCTGCCAAAAATTTAGTTGAAAAATGGCATTTCTCCTATGTGGAAAGTTATCGGAAAACGTTGAATTCTAACTATTACTGTAAGCTTAAATTAAAATATTCTCTCTTATAAACAATATGTATTTCTTTGAGATACTCTCTTGAGAAAAGAGTTCTTTAATTGTACAGAAAATATTATTTTTTGAAATTTTTCAGACCGATTACATGGTACATTGGGAAAGAGAAGTGACAGATATCTCGCTTGCGCGAGAAAGCAATGGTTACAAATATTGAAGGGGCACTGAAGAAATAGGATCTTTTACGATCTTTTGTGAAAATTTTGCAAATGAAAACAATTACGGTTTGACTTTTTTTCTAGAAAGGAATTCTGAAGATAACAAAACAAATCAAATTTACTAGCATGAATCATTGCATTTAATTGCACAAAAGCAAGTTATATAAAAATGTTACAACTTCATACGTATTATATGGAAAATTGAAAAATTCAAAATTATTTTTTCGTGTCGTTAAGCACTTATTCTCCAAGTGCAATAAAATTAAGGAGGTTTATGAATTTTGGAACAAAACAATTACTATCCGCTATAACCATGGAGTTGAATAAGGTTTAAAACAATGTTTTTGGAATGACTTTTTTATTTACCAAGATCTGTACATGTATGTTGTGGACTATACTAGGAAATCTTGCAATTCATCATTACTTAAAATCGCAATTCATCATAAATAGTGATGAAAATTGTTTTGTAAATACACATGTCTGACGTTTGTTGGTCATTACGTTTATGTTCACTGCTAGTATTTGCATTTAAGAACGCTCGTTAATCTTTGAACTAAAAAAGGTCCTAATCTTTGCTACGGCAACTAGCACCTCATATTCACATGTTTCCCCGCGCTAGACGTTGAAACGTCAGGGACATTAATAAATTACCACTCCCACAATAAAGCAACCAAAAGAAACTTCATACAATGTTGTGGTCTTGGCATAGTGACAAATGACGGCAAACAAGCGTTCATCCTGTTAATTTGAAGATAATAAAAATGTGTGTTTATAACATATAATGTATCGACGAACTCACAATAAATGAAGGTGACACTACATTTAATTTAATTTAATTTATTGATAAAAAGATGAAAAATTCTAAATGTAGATCTTTATTGTTTTATGTACTTATAAATGTTTCATATTTCTTATTTGTAGACATTGAAATTTTATCATAGTTCTTTGTTACATCCACTACTCTTTCTGTATATTTAAAAATACATTAGGGTAAGCATGGCAATGTAATGTAAATTAACTTTATAAAAACATCTGGAAAGTGCTTCTTTAAGCTTCCAAAGTTCTTCTTTTAATCTCTTAACGGATACCTTCAATTCTGCAATAACCACCGAATGTAGATGCAATTGTAATGCAATTTTATAAGACAATACAAAATATTAATTTTGTGCTATATACGAATTTTTATTATTTCAACTAAAGATTATATTAATAAGTTAATTAATTAGAAACAATAAAGATTCAATAATGTGACGGTTCTTGATATCTCAAAAGTCTGTTAGGTCTATTATTCAACGAACTATTACATTCTGTATTAGGTGTGTTAAATAAAAATGTGTAATTATTGGATTAGTTTGATATTATTACAATATTGAAATTTAATGGGATGTACAAGGGAATTATAATACATTATTTATTTATTCTGAGAGGGGGAAAAGGAAGAAACACACACAAAAATGTCAGACCCAAATACGAGTACTTGAAACATGTGTGTGTGACGCGATGATTCCGAATCTGAAGTCGGAATTGCGTTAAAAACCAAAGTGAAATTGAAAATTATAATTTTCACTAGGCTTATTTGCGATTTAAAAAACTCGAAGGTGGTGGCGCAATTCTGTCTTCGGATTCGATTTCAGCGCTTCGACCTACATAGGGACACATTGGTCAAGTATTTGGGGCTGACATCTTTTGGCTTCTGTAGCCTTGTAATGCTCTCAAATAGCCTCGTAATGCTGCAAGACACCAAATCTAGTATTCACATGTCATTTTCGCAATTTAATAAAAACTGGACGTGGGTAGCGTAATTCTGGCTTTGAATTCGTATACTGCGCATTGACGAACATAGAGAAGCCTGTCTTTGGGTCTGAAAACCTTTTTTCTGTGCCTATGTAATTTGCTGTGTTAGTAGAATGGTTGTGGTTTTATTTCAAATGCGAATAAAAACATTAACAATATATAGTATTTTTGTTGACGCAATAAATAATGTTACGATCCATACGTATTGTAAAACTTTTCCCAGAATGCCACCCTATCGGCGTAGAGGTCGGTGCCGTTTCGTAGTTGAGGGCCGATCTCTAGGAAGTTTCGCTCCTCA
Organism: Gryllus bimaculatus; assembly: GCA_017312745.1. NCBI lineage: Eukaryota > Metazoa > Arthropoda > Insecta > Orthoptera > Gryllidae > Gryllus > Gryllus bimaculatus. Next base: position 1,430,146 of record BOPP01000005.1, on the reverse strand, counting down.
GCAGTGTAGGGCTTCCACCGCACTCCCAGCAGCGGATCATCCTCAGGGGTGGGGTCCCTGCAATAGATACACAACACGTGAAACCACCTTAGACAGCATTAAGTCAGTGATAGTGGGAATTCACTTCTAAGCGCGGTCAGGTTGCATGAGTGTGGCAGCAGAGTTTGTCTGAAGTTATTCATAATAGTGTAACATCGGGGCTTGCATCCACGTGGTAGGACTGGAGTTAGTGGCGAGGACGCGCCTCGGGTAGGCCGAGTGGCGGATGACAGGCTGGACAAGCGTGATTGGTCGACGGACGAATAGCCCCGTAATTTATACGTACGCATATTGCAAAAGGGAAGCGTAACAGGCTTTGGGACCGGGAATCGAGAGGCAGCAGGGTGCCAGGAGGCAGCGGCGACGGGTGCCAAGTCTCTCCCTCTCAGTTAGCGAAGTTACTCTGTGAGGGGACCACTTTGACCAAACGGGAAACATATGAACGTAATCTAACTCAGTACCATTGCAATAGATAGTTATAAGCCATTTACAAATGTGCTAACTGTACGCGAATGAGTGAATGGACATAACTTGTAGTTCTTTGTATATTCTAGATGTGGCCGAGTTACTACTCAAAGTCAATGCGGTCCCTTCTTATAGTAATCTCTCTATAATCACATGACTTCTTCCCATATACTTTGCGAGGGGCGGCCTCGAGGCATTCTCTACTGAGTTGAAGCTCCGTGCACATCCACGAGCGTCGTAAAGTCCGACCTGTCTAGGATCTCAAGTAGGAGTCACACTTTGGTCTGAGGAAGATCAGTAGAGCTGTACACATTGTCACCTGTTATTGTAAATGAATTGTATATATGTAAGTCATGTCTGGAAATGTAAATTACTCATCATGACGTCTAAGTAGGTACTATCGTACCCGCTATGGCTTTTACGCAAAAAAGTCTTAACTAAAGAGCCTTGTCGGGGAAAGGTTGGTAGTGTTAGTACGAAGGAAATGAGAGAAACCGATTTCAACATAAAAAAAATTCTTTTAATTATATTACAATTTTGTTCGGCTTCCACGTTACCTCCAACCTCTATTAGCATTCTCCAGGTGCTGGAAAAATACAGAGTGCATCTTTACAGATTTTTTGAGAATGTGGAGAATTTTAATACTGTGTGTAACATTAGCTTTTTAAATATGTGCAATCTGTGCAAAGTTTCTTGTGCTCTGGAATCTCTGACTTAACTCGTATGCATATGAAGTTGAATTATGAAAACAGGTAACGAGTGTTGTGGAAAGAATTCCCTTCTACAAAATCTAGCTGCAACGACAAATTAGTGACAGATTTGACTATTATCCTTTATCATTTACTTCGTGTTGAAATTGACTTACTACCGCCAGATTTTAAATAAAATATTTTTCATGTAACACAATGGACGGATTTACTTTCAAGTACTTCGTTGAATGCGTGTTATGCGTTAACTGCGTAAGTCTACCCGAAGCGTTAAGGAGAAAAAAACCATGCCTGTTTTAATTAAGAATCTCTATTTTTTTCAGTTTTTATACTTTTTCTAGCTTCGTATCAGGCAAATCTAACTTCATTTTATCACTTTTGGATTCAACGTACCGCATTCTTACTGATTCTAAGAAGTTGAACAAAACTAAGCAAATAGGGTTCAGGAGAGAGACAAACCGTCCTTTACACATGATGATTTTTAATAAAATTCTCAGAAAAAATGCTTAGATTCCCATTCTATAAAGGTGTAAATTTGTCAAAAGACCACAATACTAAATACATTGTCCCGAAAAGGGAGCACAGTAAGCAAACTCATACCCTGTCTTAGCAAAGTTTGTCCAGAGGCGCACCATACGCCTTCGCACGATGGCAGCTGTGGAATCTTCTGGCGAGTCCAAATTGTACTCTGTCCTGAAGAGATAACCTAGGTCATCTGCGTGAGCAGCACCTGTAGATAACGCAAACATATAAGAATTTATGATGAAAAGACATGGGCGCAACTAATCCGGCTTTAGTCAATGAGCTTCATGCTTCAGTTTGCGTTATATTAGCGAGAATTTTAAATTCAGCCTGATGCTAAAAGTATCACCTTGTTACAAGCCATTTTGACATGTACATGAAGTATTATTTTTAAAATATTGCATCTTTTTATTTTCATGACACTTTCATCATATTGTTTTTGGTTGGTCACCATTGAAAATACTATCAAAATGTTTCTCAACTCTTCTCGCTTACCACATGGCAAGTGTCTAGCTTGGATTTTCAAACGAAGGGTTCGTGTTGTAGTCAAGGGGTTTGTGACGTATCTGGTGCTGCGCAGAGCAAGCCAAAAGTGATGCGCCGAATAAGAACACCCATGTACTTTCATCTCGTTACAAATACACTCATTTTTCACGTTTTTCCTTGACGAGCGATTTCTGTTGTTTAAACGAATGCGCACATGCGCACAGCGGCTTCTGCGAAAACATCACATCCACGTGCGCATGTAGGTGTTCGCGGAAATTCCCGAAATCGTTCGTCAAAAAGAAGTGTGCAAACCTGGCCTAAGGGAGGCCTTAAGAAAGTGTCAATTTGTAAAAATCTCAATATTCACAAAGAAAATAAAGCTCATTTAATTGAAATTAATATAATTTTACAGTTATTCTTTGAGTACGTTTTGTAGCTTACTGATGAAAGCATCACCTCTTATTTAATTGGGTTATATGAAAAACGCACCTCGTGAACAAATGTTTACGAGTAAGTGAACAAATCTTTAGGATAGGCAAAACAGTCCGGAACAGCGATGGATTCGGGGAAGGGACGTAACTACATCCCCTTGACACAACATTGCTTTGTAACTTAACTCAATTTATTTAAAATATTTGTCACGTATTGTCTGTATTATATCCCACAAGAGTGCCTCTATTCAGCCCGTGAAACAGGGTTTAGAATTTTCAAAACATGGGCTTATTTATATACACCCCTACCAAAATATTCATGCAGTACTACATACCAATTTACGTTTCGAGGTAAAACAGTAAATTTGTGGTGTTCAACGTCCTTCATATGTAATAAGTCTGGGTGAGGATTGAATCGGAAAACTGCTATTCTACTGATGTTGTCTTTTTTATTTCATTTTGAGACGTTACGTCACTAGTTGTTTCAAAGTTCTCGTTACAAAAGGTTTGAAAACAACAGTGTTTTTTCTTCCAATTGCTTAATGACTTACCTCTATCAACAATATTCTTCCAACGTTTTAAATGATTAAATTTGTCATCAACAGTGAATAAATACTGATATAAAGGCGCCTTTGGAAAATTTGCCATACATCTAATGGCATTATAAACTCCCTCGTTGATAGTGAGATCTGAAAACAGCTGAAACATAAAACCATAGAAACTTTTTTCTTTTCCCTGCAGTAACACTGAAATAAGTTTATTGAATATGCAATAAAGCTATTTTGAACATAAGTAATATTGAAGTTCAAAGTTCATTGGGTTCATACAATAAATCCTGATCACACCTATCTTAACAGTTTACAACATGTTACTCTTTATCAGGCAGTAAATGGCATTCGAGTTGCCTATATTAATGTTAATTTCATAGTACAAACCGCTTATACTACACTAATTTTTTATATAAAATGAATCTTAGGATTTCAAACAATTGCTAGAGATGGACAGTACTCAGGTGGTTGTATTTATTATCCTATCTATGATTCATAGTCATTACACTAAAGCCAAGCAAACATTTTTCATACATATATTTTCCTTTCACTCTAATAATCTATCACTAATTCGCAGTCTTCTGGACGCTGTTTATATACCAGGTCATCCTGCATCAACACTCAAAAATTCTCCAAAGATTTGTAAATGTATCAATCGTTTCATCTTGTTCAATCCGTGTAACTAAGTTATTGAACATTCTCGTCCAGTTAATGCATCCTTATACTAAATGTGTAATGTTCTATTTCATAGTTCTCTTTTGTTATGTACTTCGTTCTCTATACACCCAATGAATTAATTACTAGGCCTCAGCTTAGAAGTACTTATTTGGCTAACCATACCGAACATTCGAGGGGTTTCAAACACGTGAATATTTTTTAGGCTAAGTGATGTTACTCCAATGGATCCAACCTGAACACATGAGTGGCTTTGACCAGCGATATAAGTTTTAAGTTGACTCATCAAATTTATCAACTAATCCATTTATTTTCTAATCTATTTATAATCTATTTATTTTCTAATCTATTTCTACTAATTTATCAACTAATCTATTTAGATCTATTTTAAACAAATTTACCACGCAAAAGTAATAAAATGATTTAGCTGTAATGAAAATTCTACTGATAAATACAAAGTATTTTAGCATTGATATCTCCAACAATACTCACATCTATGTTATTCTGCAGAGTATTGCTTGAGAGTGGCTTTCCTCCGAAGAAAAAGCGACGTATTTCATTAAGAGCGTCCTTGTTCTTCGGATTGTCAGCACGAAGTCTCAGCTCGGGAAGAACAGCGTCTTCCCACTTGGCATCCCACTTCTTCGCAACACTCTCGTTGAGTAAATCGGCGACTAGAGGACGGATATAATAATGGGTGCTTAATGAAGTTGCCACAACAAAAGTAATAATTAGTCTATACCTTGCTTATATTAAAATTTATATTTCCATTTAAGTATATACATACTACAGTGCATCAGAAATAATATTGCGCTAGTGTCAGAAGTATCTGATGTGAACATTCGCCATCTGAGAAATTGAGTCATGGAATTACGTTTTATGGAAGATATTTTGCGTGGCTGCTAAATGTACTAGATTATACTACCTCTAAATTATCAATGGAGTATTTTGGAATGTATAATACTAAACTAATACTATCAAACAAAATATTTATCTATTCAATTGAATATTCTATTTTTTCGATTTGAAAACTCAGTCTCGATTAAAATACTTTTGATTTCACGGACAGTTAGTTGACTGAACATTGGCCACATTTACTCAAAGGATTTGTTCTTAAAAACAAAAACAATTTCTTGAAGTCTCGAAGGTTTTTTGTGGGAGTACGAAGATTATTTGCTAACTTATGGAAATAACGTTTTCCGGGATTTTTTTAGTACAAAAACATCCATTAAACACGAAAACAAAAGAAATCCATCTACAGAGTAAAATGGAAGTAATAAGCCTGCTGCGGTAGGTGTGGGGATAGTTTACTGGTCTATGAACTCCCAACGCGCGGGTTCAATTCCGGATTTCCGAAGGGCGGAAAAAAAACAGTATCCATATCCCTCTTGGTGTATGTAAAAGAAACTCAGCGGTATGCCCGGCAGAATTAAATCCCTCCGAC
>BOPP01000005.1:1400237-1421994 GCA_017312745.1 Gryllus bimaculatus | reverse complement strand
CGGGTGATATTCATTATGAAAATACTGGAATGTATTCGTCAAATTATTTTGTACTGCCTGTTTTACACGGTTAGATTTATAAAACGGTCTACATAAAAAAGTTCCATAACAGAAGTGTTTTTGACGCAGAAAAATGTTTCCTAAAAGTGCTTGGCCCGTTACCTGCCAGGAATACTATCATCTCACCATCATTACTTCTTCGGCCTCTAGACTTAGTTTACGATTGCTATAAAATTAGTGTTGACAATATACAAGTGAGGGTGTTTCTGCTACACAAATATAAGTGTGGTTCTTTCGTCCATTCATCACTTTCTTCATTTCGAAGCTTCGTTTCGGGTCTTCCAAGGATACAAACTTTAGTATACTAAGCTTACCTACGTATGTAGGTCAGGATAGTAATCTTACCTTATATGTAGTACGTCTTTATGATTTTGGGGTCGATTGTCTGTCTTTGCAGGCTAGCTAACTGTGTTCCCATGCCTATGCCTAGTTTAATTCTCTTACTTAAAGATAAAACAAACATATGGCGAACATGACGTATTCCTTTTACCGTATCTACCAAAATCCACCAGCCAGAGTTTTTCTTCAGCAGACGGCTTCAGGAATGAAGACAATTTTAAAAGAAAGATACAGCTCTATTTGTTGTTCCTCAACCGAGAACCGAACCCGGGATCACACCACGGGAAGCTAGTTCTGTTAAAGAGGCTCCTTAACAACATCTGGACGCAAATATTGCACGATTTGTTGTCATCTGAGCTTCGCGGTTCCTTTGCCAGGTGCATTTCACTCATCGATATTGGACAACGCTGATTGGTCTTTGCATGAATTCTTTGATGAAAATAGATAATTTTCTACTTCTTATTTTCTGTAAAACTCCAAATTTTACTACATGAAATCAATATTCTATAAAATTTACGTTTTATTAAAAGATTTATAAAAGAATTCTGCACAAATTATCACGTGGCTTAATAAAGAATCTATACAATAATTTGTTTGAAGGTCATTTTTGTTTGGCAGACATTCAATCTTATATACACTTTTATTTACAAATCAAACAGTCTTAACACCTAGGCTTCGAAGGTTATTGGCCTTTATCTTCAGGGTCTATTAAATACAAGTGAATACAATCTGAAGGCCAATGACTTTCGAAACGTTGATGCAAAGATTGTTTGATTTTAAATAAAAGTTTATTATATGGTTGAATGTCTGCCTAATAAAAAGGACATTCAAACGAATACCAGTGTAACATCATGACTTTCCGGCTGTCCGGGTGACGCCGCGTCGTTGGCAGAGAGGCCGAAGTGTCGCCTGTCACTCAGGGTATGGTGAGCCTACTACCCTGAAGAAGACTGAGATATGACAGGGGAAACGTCGGCCTCTGCTAACGACGCGGCGTCACCCGGACAGCCTAGAAGTCATGAACTCGAGCCGCGTGTACATCAAGAAAGGCAGTATTTTCCTCTCTGAATAACTTTAAAATTTTATTTCAAAACTAAAGAGCCGAACGAGCGCTAATTACAAAGCCGTATAGCAAGGTAGTACCGTGGGCTCCCAGCCTGTAGTTCATCGTGACGACCATGACGCCCTCTGGCACCAAGAAGTCGGGGCCGAGCACGTCGGCGTTGCCAGCCCCGAACGCGAAGCCCCCGCCGTGGACGAAAGCCATGACGGGCAGCGGGGCCGCCGCAGGTGCCGGCCGCTGCGCCGTGAACACGTTCAGGTACAGGCAGTCCTCGCTGCCCTCGATCTCGTCGGTGTCCCCGTTGTGCTGCACGCTGATGCCGCCGGCCTCGAAGGCGTCGCGAACGCCGTCCCACGGCTTCATGGGTTGAGCATCCTGAATGTAGACAGCCATTGCAATAAAGCGGCATCTGTATTGTTGACAGATCAACAAGTCATGATATTCGAAAAACCAGGGCCGGACTTACCTACAAGCAAAACAAGCAGTGCTTGGGAGCCCCTATTCACCAGGGAGTCCGCGTTTCGGAAAAATACGCATATCATATTTTTTGTATGTGAAATAATTGTTAATCAAGTGGTCTACTGTGTAACAAAATGTAACACAAGTAAAAATTTCTATCAAAAATTATCAGTTTTCATTTGTATCTGTACAGAAGGTACTGTAATACATTTTTTTATTTAATAAAGATGGAGCTATTTTTTCGGGGTGGGAGTAGGGGAACACAATTGTGTGCTTGGGGCCCCGCACTACTTAAATCCGGCCCTGCGCAAAACATATGAGATCATTGCCATAGTGTAAAGAATAACTTGAGATTTAAAATCATAGGCGTAGATGAACACTGCTTCTTATGAAATCAATGCCACTCTATTTGAGAAGACATGAAAGAATGAACTCACCTAAAACTGAAAAGCATTTTGGTGTTATTTAAAATATGGAATACAAATAATACGGGAATTCTCACGGTTCACCTTGAATGTAGTTGCCTTTTTATAAATAAATTTAATGTTTTTATTATTTGTTAGTACATATCTGGGAGAATTGTCAAGTTGTGAGGAGTCTCTCTTTCATTGATTATATGAAGCTAAAACAATTTCTAGCAAACTTTTACCAATGTGTTAGTCAAAATCCTTCCTCAGGTAATACTAGGCCAAAATATTGACGTGGTAATACATTGAAAATCAGAAAATTAGCAATTTAAAATAAAATTGCAAATTAATATACGACATAATTCTCAGACTTTAATGGCAGCAAATCAAAACGTTCATGGGATTTAAAAGCCCAAAATGATGAAGTCTAGAAAACATGTTTCACAGCTAATGAACAGTCTTTAAGAAATGTGCCCACTGTAGTTTGCACATTATTTAAATCATCGCAAACGAACTGCCGCATCCTACATATCAGCCTGAAAAAGAAAACATACCCTGAGGCTGCCACTGCCTGAAGCAGCATACTAACCTACCTCAAGGTCTGTTATAACTAACCCCAGATGGGTTATCAGGACTTAATGTCTTTTAACGACTCTAAATGTTCCTCAGTGAACTATTCATGAACAAAAAATACTACAAGGTAGCCGAATATATATGGTTTCCATTGATTTACTGACAACACCAGATCCTCGAACATTGATTCATTGATAATTTAGAGATTCCGGGCACGTCAACTACCAGAGACATTAATTCTTTAAGTGTAATGCATGCTTTTGCTGGGGACGGTGGTTTACAGTTGTCTAGCGGAGTTTTCCCTAACGAGATATCTCCCACCAGTGAGACATCGCCCCAGCCGGGACAAACTCTTAACTCCTGACAGGTCTCCCGGCAGTGGGTAGTGTGTAGCGCATGTGTGAGGGGTAAGGATGAGACAACGCAGAAAGTGAGATCGCGCGCGGTCCGTAGCCCGTTTGTTATGGTATTGCTCCGACATTATTCTGGTGTTGATGGGAGAAATCACGGAAAACTACGGATCAGGGCAGCTGACTCCTACAGACAGCGACTGAATTCTACCAAGCTGACAAGATGGGGTCGAAAAGCCTGCTACCGTCGGGAGTCGATCCTAGAAACCCCCGTTCAGAGGGATTGCAGTAACATAAGTTGATGCCCTGATTCATCTCTCCTGGACAGATTCTCTAACAGAAATATGCATTAATTTTACTATTTGATTATTTTTGTTTCTACTCAATCTATTCCTGTCACTTCTTTCTGTATTATTATATTAATTATTGTAAGCTCTTTGTTTTTCGTTTTGGTTTTTCTTTTGTCTAAGTTTTGGTTTTTCGTTACGAGAAGCACCAAGACAAACACTTGTGGATAACAATTAACGGACCAAAAATTGTATGTGTTGATGTTTGATGAACTCTGTACCTACCAAGAATCGTAGTGGTCCAACGGGAGGGGTTGCATATGGTACTCCTTCAAAACTCCAATATGTTCCTCCTCCCGCTTGTGCAGCTACTTTCTTTCCGCGAAGCAGCCCCTCTGCCACGCGCACTGTCACCGTTTCTGCGTTCGCCATTACCTCTCAGTCTTTCAACCTGCAACACCCGCACGCTCAAGAAACAATGGATTTATACATGGCTGGTGTAACTTATACCGTCGCTTGAAAATTAACACAATCTTTATTTTTATGAAATAATTTACATTCTCCACGCACTTAGCCACCTCGGCCATTCAGATCGGCGTTTTGTAATTTACTTCACTTATAATATTTTGAGGAGCAAATCAATTATCTTTGGACTCTTGTAAAATAAGTATTATAACTTCGAGGTATTTTTTTGTGAGTCGATACGTAACATTCCATAAATGATATTTAAACCCACCGTAATTGTCAAGTTTCACACCGACTTAAGGATCCAGAGGATTGATTGATATCGCTGCAGTGTCTCTGATCGAGGGGTCCTAGCGTTTGAGTCACGACAGTGGAAATATTGTCGATACTAGCGAGATAGATAGGTCGGATCCAACCATTCCATGAAGGAGAGTTGTAGCGGCCGGCTGCTTTGTTCGGTAGTTTTTTAGACCTAGAAATATCGTTAGAAGAAATGGGGAACTTCACCAATTCTAAGCGTCATTTCCACTATTCGCGAAGAAAAAATTGATGTATACATTTGGAGACAATTTTGAATTTTTTTATAAATTACATTAAAATATACAAAAAAATTCTACGCGAAAACTACTTTATTTCCTCAAAAAATATGCATGACTTCTTTTTAAACCCTAATTTTTACTTTAAGGCATTCTAAATACATACTGTTGAGAAAGTTAATAATGCTGCAGCGATGAAAACTGTTCCTTATACAGCAAAAGTAGATAGGTTTCAATTGTTTGCAGAGAAGGTTGCGTCACGTCATGGATAAGGGGATGGGTAGCGATGTGGGCCGGCAACGCCTGCAGTGACGGGTCGGCAGCATTCAAGCACAGGCAACCGGCTGCAGGAATCATTCGAATGCTTGTCGCCAGCGAACCAATCAGTCGCGTGAGTTCGTTCTTCCACGCTAAGCTCTAATTTCAAGAACGTTATGATCGATATATCTAATAAATGAATGACGATTCTAACGCACATTTGAACACGAGTTAGGTATTACCAATTTGCTTATTTTGGGGGGAACAGTAAGAAAATATAACCATATAACTTTCTCCATCAACTTGAGTTTCAAGCAGTCACTTCAAAAGTACTCAAATTTAATCCATATATCTAGTATACTCTATGAATATAGGTGTTGTGGTGTGATATCTTTGGCATTTTTCATAAAATAATTAAAGACGTTGTCATTGCCAACAATATTATTTAATGCAAAAGCAGCTTTCGATGGCTTAGCCATCATCATCAGTTGTCTGATTAAATAATATTGTTGGCAATGACAACGTCTTTAATTATTTTATACTCTATGAAGTTAGAACGTTTGATGTTAGTAAGAACTCCATATTTAGAACTGATTCTGATAAATATATTCTATTAGAATACATTTAACACAAAAATAAGAAGAAAATAATATCAGCACATACCTGTATTTCCGATATTTAAATCACTTCTAGTTAGACAGAATTGGAGCTCCTTGGTAGTCAGGAGGCCTATGTAGGCCATCTGCTGTGCACTTCGCAACAACACGTGCATTTTATGCCTTTATCTCAGACCCGTGTTTGGTGACCTCGCACAGCACATAACGTAGGGAAAAATTCAACTCTGAGAATTGTCTCCACGCTCTGAATGTAGTAAATAGAAATATTTCGCTACTGTGCTGTGAATTACTATACACTCCTTAATCTACATGAATCGTTTTGACCTGATTCTTCATAACTGATAACATTGAAACTTAATTTTGTAATGAAATCAAAATTTAAATAAGAATTGTAATTGACAACTGTTTAAGCAAATTTATATGCTCGAAAATAGACGAGGTAGGCGACAGTGATTAGTTCAAATGCTATTTTTATTAAGAACTTGTAAAGCACATATAAAACTTTTTTCATCAAAGTACTCGCCGGGGGCGTCACGCTCAGACAGTGATTACATTATTTACAATGACATTATTATTGTTAAAACTCAATTAAATAATTCTTTTGATGGCATCTTCCACCTATACTGAAAAGCACACACGCAAAATCATCGTCTTGTTGTATTCATGTATAAGAAACAAAGATAACTTGAGCCCCGAGCACATAAACTTATCTCTGGGCTTGGCATATTTGCATCTCGTGTCTTCTTTTAACCGATCTAAAATGCGAGTTTTTTAAAAAAACAATAGATAATGTTATGCAGTGTCTAACAGCAAAGCCACTATATTCATTAACTACGAAAGAAAACTGCAAATCATTGAAGGCACTTATATTTAAAAACGTAGTAAATGTAATTCCTCCAGAAAAACTTTCTTCTTTCAATCAGATTTTATTTTTTTGACCGCCTTTGAGCGGGTATGATGGCAACTATCAGTACAAAATATGAAAATTATTCAATCAAATTAAATGAAACATTAGCACTTATTGCGGATTCTTTACAGCTCCACTTTACAAATAGTGGGTTCAAGCCATCAACATCCACGAAAAAGAAACGTAATTAATTTCGAATATTTTCTCAGGTACATTCAATTAAGAAATTCCCTAACTTACTGTAAAAAAATCAATTTTTGCAATACACAATAAACTTTAGAACTTTTGAGAAGAAGATAATACATTGCGAACAGTCTTTGAAATCACTCGCCAGGTAACGGGGGTCATAGTTCAATTCTGCATGCGTAACAGCTACTAATATGTGTCGGCGAGCTACGGATAAGTCTGCATTTCCTCGGAAGACGATTTGATAAATTACGAAAGCAACCTGCAGCAATCTGGGGCGAGCAAAAAACCGAGGAAATGCCAGTTTTCTTTATACCTGAGAATAATGAAACGATCATATTTGGGCCAAATTGAAAGAGTCCAGTCATCATAGATTACAAAAGCATTTTATTTTTGCGCGCTTAAGAAAGAACTTCTTAAGAAGACAAAGTTATGTAATGATGCGCCAAAAAACGGCGCACATTCGGCAGAAAAACTCTTATTACAGGGACCTGGTAACGAAAAAGTGAATAAATCCAGTTGCTTAATTTATAAAAAGAAATCCTCCAACACGCGGTGTATCCAGAATCCTTATGTAGTGGGTCATTGATACCGAAAAATTGATTGCGGCAAGTCTGTCAGTCTGTGAACAACGCTAGTGGCTAAACTGTTCAGCTAATTCTCTCTAAAATTTATATTTCTGGATCGATCTGGCTGATGTCGTGGCCTATTTCACTCATTTGTAGACTTCGTAAGTCAGTATTTGTGTATTATTTAATATCGCTTTGTGCATTTCTTACATTCAATCTGCGGTCGATGTAACTAACGTATTATCTTTATGTTTTATTTTCCTGTGCTTCGTTCCAGGCGGTGTCAATGTATAAAAAGAAACTTAATATTACAAATTGTAGAATATTCTTAATTTTATTAGTTCATTATTATTTGAGTTATTTATCAACTGTGTATGATGTACTAGCACTGAACGATAAAATGGTTGTAATCTGAATACAGATGAAAATAAGAGTTTTTGCACAGAATTTATATGATTCGCCATGCGAATTCTCATAGTTTGGGCAATGCTGCGCTGGCAATAGTGCGTTGCTTTCTTCTGTGTAATTTGCTGTGAATCCTGTATCAGTTAAATGTATTCCGATTTATTTCGTTTGTCAAAGTAAGAAATGCTTTCTTCTCCTGACTATCGAAATGAATGCTGATATGCATCACAGGCGCTTTGTTTTAGAATTGGACGTTTCCAAGCATTGGCTGAGATATTAGTAGCAATACAAATCCAGTGCTTCAATATAACATAACTGTTTTCAACAACGCGAGGAAGTAGGGGCTGTTGTATCACCATTTGTTAGATGTGAATCTGAATAATAGATAATAATTAGCAAAAATTCTGTGACAATATTTTACAATCTTGAGATTATTATGGGTATTGTTAAATACATTATGAATAAAAAAGAGTTCGTTGATTTATATTACAAATATGTAGAGCGATTAATTTACTAGATTGCCACCATCGTAAAATCGGCCGTCGGGGTGGTGCTCGCCGGGAACAGTGTGCTCAATTCCCATGGAAACATGGGTGACAAGAGTGTCTCAAGGTCTCGCCCTGCAAAAGGCGTATTTTCCAGTGTTGTGGAGTAGTCGATTTATGGTTTCATATTTCTACAAAAAATCTTCAAAGATATATCTCCAAGATTCTGAGGTATCTGTTTTATCTCGATGGTCACGCTAATAGTCAAAATAACGGGAATTGAAATCTCCCACATTTTTCACCACCGCCCACTATGCGACGTAAAAGTCAATGAATGAGGTGCAATCAGCGCCAAGAGAATAACCCTTATTTTCAACGGAAACGATAAAATCAAACCGTTATGCGCATCATATTTAGCAGCCTTTCTTCCAAATGCTGACAAATGCAAAGTATAATTACGGTCATTTTCAACACAACTTCTCAACTGCACACACTGTCAAGTTTAGATGCTGCGTGTGGAGAGAGAATGATCGCATGTGGTTTGTGGCCCTGATCTGACTCAGTGCAAACTGAGTGCATTGTGAGGGAATTCCTGAAAGATAGTGTATCATATGGGACATGTCTCTACAGGGAAGTAGCATTAAGGCCCAATATACAGAAACAGATCTTTAAATACAAGACATCCTTTACCGAGTGAACAAGAAGTTGTTTAGATGTTAAGAATAATTAAGAACCGACACTGGGCAGATAGAGCATCTACCATAAAGTGAGTACAATTTATATTTTTAGGAAGCGAAATGCCACCTTTCCTGTTCAGTGATTCTAGTGACCGTCTTGTTTCGATTTCCGCGGGATCCGTGGCCTCGTTCGCCAGGGAAAAATCCCTGAGCGACCGGCACAATTATATAATGGTCAAAATTGCATAATGTACTCTTGTCAGATACTAACGCAGAAGGTTGAAATAATGATTTTTAACAATATTTTTTGCTTTGATACATCTTATTCAATTAAAAATAGTTTGCCATCATTGAGAAAAAACTATTCAGTATTACAATTGTGTGTTTAGCCCCACACTGTGATTGTATTGAATATAGCTAAACGCATTACATAATCAGCCCCACAAGAAACTATAATAATTGGCGCCGAAATAAAATATGCACATTTAATTCTCTATAGTTTGATATTTTAAATTTTCGTCTGTCGACAAAAAATATTTCCGAAATTATAGAAAAGGCCATATTTCTTGAACTGTATGTAACAGTTCGTGTTGTTCTTGCCAATGCCTCGTTCAATTTATGTGCTACGGTTCGAATTCGAATTCTCATTGGTAGTCACAGCTTCTAGCATATCATCCCCGCTCTGCCTCGCTGCACTTGCACTCCCCGCACTTCCACTGTAATTACCCGCGCGCGGCCCAGAGGGGAAGGTGAAACGCTGCGCAGGCCTAGCTGGCTGAATTAATATATGAAAGAAAACTGTATCGGTAAGTTTAATCCCTCTCAATATTTTGCTCTGTTTTATTATGGAATAAGTTTGAAAATGAATAGAATCAAATTCAAAATGTTTGTGATTTCATTCAGATGAAGTGTGTTTAAATTGTGAAGTGGAGTGTGAAATAAATTAAGAAAATCTATTGGTGTTTTAGGAAAATCTGGAGACACCCTTTAGCGATATTTGAATGTTTAAAATTTTATTAAAATTTCATACTTAAACCTTCGTTTGGCGAGCCATTTTTCGGAACATGTTTAGCCTCACTGGGTTTCATAACTTCAAGCTAAACTTTTTTAGAACAATCTATAAATTTTTTAGAGGAAACTTTTTTTACGTTGTCTCGGGAAGTGTTAGGAGGATATATGATGAGGAATAAATGCCAGTATATTACATATTTTCGATGTGATTTATTTTAATGGTTGAAGAAAAAAAAGTGAACAGTTCAACACTATTCATGGAGTCATTCCTGCCTTATTCTTTATTAATGTTGCAGCAATGTTGCTGACATTTAATAATTTGTGCAATTTTATGTTAACGTAAAAAAGTAACGCATTTCGCAAATATATTTTTAAATCTTCTTTCTTCCTAGCATACTCGGAATGCACTTTTGTTTTCGTCATTACAATATTCGCGTGTACCATTTCAGAAGGGTAATTTTTGCTGCACCAGACCCCATTTTTTCAACACTTGATATCAAACGTTTTGCTGCTCAGACCTCTATTCTGGTACTGAATGTTCGTCGCCTATCTTTGGACTCTTCATGTTTGCTCGTAGACCTTCCATCAGATCCGTTTTCAGCTTCCCAAGAAAATGGGAAGTTCCCTGAAGGTCACCTAAGAATGTAGTGTTTATTTTCTAATTATTTATTTAATTTATTATTTATTTAGTTATTTATTAATTATTTATTTTAATTATTTTTATTAATTTATTAATTCATTATTTATTTAGTTAATTTCTAATTATTTATTTAAATCTAATTGGGTGTCCAATCTAATTTCAATATATAGAATTTTTTATTATGGCAGGAGAAAAAGGAAAATAATTTACTGCGCTACTAGCCTGCTTGTGGTTTTATTTCAAATGCGAATCAAAACATTAACAATATATAGTATTTCTGTTGACAAAATAATGTTACGATCCATACGTATTGTAAAACTTTTCCCAGAACGCCACCCTATCGGCGTAGAGGTCGGTTCCGTTTCGTAGTTGAGGGCCGATCTCTAGGAAGTTTCGCTCCTCAGCAGTGTAGGGCTTCCACCGCACTCCCAGCAACGGGTCGTCCTCAGGTGTGGGGTCACTGCAATAGATACACAACACTTGAAACCACCTTAGACAGCATTAAGTCAGTGATAGTGCAATGATGAGCACGTTTAAGAGAGACGATGTGTGTGAGCGTATGTGTGTGTGTGTGGGGGGTGCATGTGAGTATGTAAAAAAGGACATAAGGGACAAGTACGAGACAAAAAGGTGGGCGTGGTCCGTTGCTTACGATTCTTCTCTTAAGAAGTATTTTCAAATCGTCCGTCTGTTCGCCCGCCTGTTCATCCGTCCATCCGGCCGGCCGTCTGGCTGTTTGTCCGTCCGTGAACACTATTAGCGCCTAAACCATGCGTAGGATGTTCCCAAATTAAAGAAACCCATTTGTAAAAATATTTTATAAAATTTTTCATTAATTTTACATTAAATGGGGCCGTATATTATTCCGAATACGAACATTATTTCGTATATACGTATGTATATGGGAAAGTAAAAAATACGTATATGCAATACACAGATAAAGCGAATACATCAATTGAAAAAAGAAATATTGAAGATTAATCATTCACTAAAAAGTACTGTAGCGGTACAGAATTATTAAGATAAATTAAATTGAGTAAAGCAGACCTAAGAAATTTTTTACTGAAGAAAAACATACGGCGTCACGCGCGCAGCCCCCCTTCTTGCAACAGCCACGGTCCCTTGACCACTTTCGAATGTTTATGACACCCCACCCAACAGCCGAAGGAAGGGTAAATTGTAAAAGCGCCCAGCAGCAACCCACATCTGGAATACTTCCGAAATGCCTGTCATCGTGATCGGGGAAGCCAGATGCAATAATTCAGTAGCCAGGAAGCCCCTTCAGAGACGTGGCCTACTTTCGAAGCAGAGAATGGAAAATTTCTATACTCCGCCGGAGCCCTATTGGCCAAATGTAGTGTACAAGTCCATCACCTTTAGCCAATAGCAACGCGACCGTTGTAGGGAGCAAGAACATATGATGAGAAAGGGTGGGGATAAAAGTTAACTTCGTGCGTTTAGGAGAAACAAAATTACAGTTGAGAGAGAGACTTCTCTGGGGTGAGAGCCAGTCGCCGGGAGAGGCGAGTGCGCCTCCGAAGGCACTTTGTTAAAATTACAGTTGGTAGAGAGACTTTTCTGGGGTGGGAGCCAAGCTCGGGGAGAGGCGAGTACACCTATGAAGGCACTTGGTTAAAATTTCAGTTTAGTTGAAATCACTGGGGTGATAGACCGGAATTCTCAGTGAGAATTTTAGAGGGAGTGCAAAAGCACTTCAAAAGTAAATTGTCGAATCCTTTGTCACTGCGTATTCGCTGCAGGATTTCGCAAATACTGAAATTTTTATTCGAGAGGAATCGCATACGCAGAGGGAGACAATGTTGTGTGCTCCGCACCTGCGATCGCAGGCGATATCGATCGCCACTTATCTACAAATTTCGCCGAAGAAGCCTCCAGACGACCCTCTGCTGACGTCACGGACTTCCGTAGACGCCGCAGATGCCGCTGCCACCCTGCTGTTGAGGGGGCGTGCGCCCCGAACGAATTCCTGCGAAGGTCGCCTACCGCGCCACTCGGGCCAACAGAACATCTGCCTCGAAGGGCTCTCAGGCATTGTAACGGGGGCAATAAACCTTTTGAGTATTGTCAAACGTGCACGCCAAGGCACAAGAAAGCCTCAGGGACAACTGTAAATCTAACTAAAAATAATTTTGTACTCTTCTCTATTTTAAGGCTTTCCTCTTAATTTAATCTTTATTTTTTCCTTTTATTCAATCTTTTCTTTCTTTTTATTTTTTAATGTAACTTCCCTGCGTACAGGCTCTGTCCAGGAATAAACGTTGTCTTTTACCAGTAATCAAATTGTTTATTTCGAATGCCCATGCATGCTTTAGCTTACAATGCCTTCCATCACTGAATCTTAAGTTAAGGAATTGTTAGAATTGTCGTAGTTCTTACCGAGTAAAGGGAATAGGACCGACTGAGCTATAACCGGGCCGCCAACCGCGCGTTTCCCTTCGCCGGGAGGTGTTACAGTACAAATATATATTTTTTGCCTTCCGGGTCTCTTAAAATGCATGGAGATGATAGCAGGGTCTTACTAACAAAACGCATAACGGCGAGAAGCATTTTATAGGAAATGATATAGATAATGGGTTTGCTATCATTGATTACAACGTGCAACGTAAGAGGCATAGTAGTTGATGTTTGTAAACATTGAAAAAAAATTAACGAAACCAACTTGAATGTACAGTGAAATCAACTATTACATTTGTTACTGGTCAAACTTGATATTATTAATGCAGAAATACCTGTATCCCAAATTCAGTGAATTCCCGTACTTCCAGAGTTATTACAGGGGGGGGGGACTCTCTTGAGACTGAGTCCGTTATACAGTATTCTCGAAAGTTTTTCACCAATAGCTATTTCATGAACTAGGAAGAGCATTTGTTCAATTGGAAAACATGAATATAGTACACTCATGCACTCCCTGAAAATTTGTGAAAATATTTGACTTAAGCATCTCTATTTATTGTACAATTGTTTATGTCGATCTAAAATCATGATGTACAAGATACGCATAATGTGTGATTGATGTCCCAGTTTGTACCATTTCCTATTCCTAAGATGATTTGAGATCCATATTGTATCCAATACTTCGCATAGATAATGTATTTTGCATGTTTCACAGGAAAACGTTGAGAAGTTTTGGAATTACACAGTTACACCGTAGAAACTAAAAATATGACTAACGCAGAAAATATGAAATGAAACCTGATGAAACCTCATGGAACCAAAATTTTATCATATTGGATTTTATTATTTATGCTCAAATGAAACCATAAATTAAAATGTTAAAAAAATCTTACTTCTTTTTGGCAAAGTTGGTCCACAGTCGAATCATCCGTCGACGCACCAGCGCTGCGGGGTCTTCCGGTGGCAGGTCAGGGTCGTTTAGCTCCACTCGGAACAAGTAGCCTATTTCGTCTGCGTGGCAGGCACCTGTGAGAAGCAGCATCGTAATTTGAGGAGGAGACAATACAATAGGAAGTAGTTTTACAAAGGGAATAAATTTAATTGTACGTCATCAACGATTTTTTTCATTCATACAACTATTTGTTTACAGTAATACTGTAAACCCGCCTTTAAAGTATTCCAAAGGAAGTACTTTTCAATATAAATTGAAAAGATATCTGTTGTAGCAGGTATATGTAAGCTAAGGTTTTAATATATTTCTTCAAATATTAATGCCTCTACATCTTTTTAGAATTAATTAATTCTTCTTAGCGTTTTATACTACAAGGTAATTGTTTCTTAAAACCCACGGTTGTATGCATTTTAAGTCGTTGGCTACGTATATAATTTGTTACAATTTTAATACATTCAGATGTAAGAAAATAATGTCATTAATTAGAAAATTTTCATTATTTGAAAATGATGTGAAATAATAAATTGACGAGAAAATAAATAGCCTGAATAATGTATTGTATGGAATAAACATGCTTCGTAGATTTATAGTACTGAAAATTATTCAGTGGAGCGAGAGAAGTGGTGCAGAGCGTAGCGCGCTGACTTCGCAGTCCGGAGGTTCGGTTTCGAACCCCACGCAAGCCATCCTAAGCGGGGTTTTATTGATTTCCCTCGGTCATAAGGCGAATGCTGGGATGGTTTAAAAATGTTCCGAGCACCTCCCACCACCCCACATGCCACCTTCCACCATCATCCTAGTCCTTTCACCCCTCCTCATCACACTATCACTTCATTCAGCATTCCCTGCAAAAGCAGTGAGCACCCTTGACTTAATGGGATCTTAGTTGGATAATGATAGTAAATAATAAATAATAATAATATAATAATAATAATAATAAGCGGCGCAAGTGGCGTTCTTCTCAAAAGCAGCTGTCGCATTAAGCTGCTGATCGCGAAATCCTCATAATTCACGTTGTCCAAGATAATTCAGGAAATTTACTTCAATCAGGTTTTGAAATTCCGGGCTTTCGCTTATAAGCAGCAAACACAATCGAAATTGCTCTGAGAAGCGCTCCTTGGAACATATTTTCTTCTGAGCTATAGAAGTTTCTCTCAACTATTGTAGTCCAATATCTCATTGAATTTCTTTGCCCCCGCCGCTTCAATAGTCAGAGGTTTCCCCGGTCGCGCCCAGCAAAACCTTGTCTTCTGTGTTCGATGTGACTCATAGAGATACGCATATTAATATTTTCTGTATAGGGTTCAGCCCTAGGGTTCAATCATGGTGGAATTTCATGGGTTAGTTCCTCCGGCGCACTGATTCTTGCTCGTTCTGAGCAACTCCGGTTTGCGTCACGAACCACAGCAGGTGCACTTCGTTTGAAAAGCCAGACCGGATGCTGGCCGCCATGTTGCGTGGAGAGCGAGAAACGCTGGGAATTATTTTGAAAGAGGTACAAAGTGTTAATTTTCATCGGTAACCATCCAAAAATAGCACGATAAAGATGTACAAAATGCAATATTTAAAAGAAATGCTACATAAATCTGTTTCAATGTCTTGTAACGATGTGATAATTTTGGTAGGTGACTGCTTTTAACATTCCTGCTCGTATTGTGACGCAAACTAGTGTCTGAAGCTCATTGGCTGAATGCTGAATGCGATGCCCCCCCCCCCGTGTTCGACGACGAAGCGTCACAAATGTTTTGACACTACACTCTAAATAAAATCTTCACAAATCACGCTATATGTTGCAAAATGATTCGTGTAAGTGGTGAACGCATATTACGGTATAAAAAATACGCAGGCAGTAGGTATTATTATACACTGAAGTGACTTCATGTTCTTGCCTGAAATTCAAATTCCACATTTCGAGGGGGGGGGGCTAGAGTATTAGGGAAGTGTTACCGCAGTCGATCTTGGCCTGAGCTCAATACCTACTAGTGCGAGTACTTAATAGTATTAGTAGGTACTGCTGAACTTGTGGATTGGGTTGGCCACCTATTTAGTATGGTGTAAACTAATGTACACGTCGGTGATCTGGGCTGTCCGGGTGACGCCGCGTCGAAGGCTGAGTTGCCGACGTTTCGACCATCCTGTCGTGGTCTTCCTCAGGCCATCATACCAGCCCTGAGGAAGACCACGACAGGATGGTCGAAACGTCGGCAACTCAGCCTTCGACGCGGCGTCACCCGAACAGCCCAGATCCCACATGACTCTGGCCGCGGAAGCCTACGACTTCATTTAATGTAAACGTCGTTTGGATTGTGTTTTCTTACGCTGCGGAACGCATTACAGAGACAAATCTAACAGTAAACCCTCAGAGAAGAAAGACTTTCATACTTTGACTCAAGTTAAGAGACGGAGAAAACTTGGCCCATTTCCCGTCGAGGCTCTGAACGAAAACATAAAGGCAATGATTGACTAAGACTGACGCTGAGTGGCTGTCTAGGCTAAATCCACGTTCGACGCTAGTGCGAATGGTGAAAGTACGTTGCTATAAAAAGGCGAAAACAACTTGAGAAGAAAGTACAACGAAAATAAAATCTTTACGACTTTCAGTTATAAATAGTTTACTATCTTCCACTATCATTTCACAACATTTCTTTTGTTTATAATAATTTCTGTTCACATTCAAATAGATTCTTGAATAAGGGGAAAAGTTCTCCTAGAAACGTTGAGAGATAGTTATGTTTCAGAAAATTTTATAGTACATTTCAATAAAATTCTAAATTATGTTTTTTAATTAACCTTTTCGTTTTCAATACGTACAATATAAGACTCTCTAAAATAAAACTGGACAAAAAAATGTATTATGAATATTGTGCTTTCTGATTGATAGGGAAGCTGCTTCTCCAACACATCTATAAACGCTACCCTCATGACTGATGAACCATCAGGGAAATTGTGAAATATGTATGATCACGTTCAGCTAAAGAATTATTTTAGTTCATCTCTGTAGTACTAGGAGTACTAGTAGGTAGTACCGCTGGTGTAAGTGTGAGTAAATACCTGGATAGTCAAGGTTCTTGAGAGGCTTCAAGAAGTTTAACTTGTCATCGACTGAGAAATGGTACAGATATAAAGGTGCTTTTGGAGTTTTTGCCATGCATTGTAGTGCATAGGCAATGCCCTCGTGAAAAGTAATGTCTGAGTGCAGCTGTAAACAAATAGTATATTAGACACTTAAGTAATAATTATAGAAAAATACAAAATATCCCAGACCAGGCAGAAAAAACGTAAGAATCATGTTCAGAATAGCAATATAAACATTTTATGTCAGGTCGGTTTTGTCGTGAGTCGATTACTTTACGTGACAGAAGCACAGTTTGTTAAACAAACTTCACAAATATTTACTTCGGTACTTCCACAACAAATGTATTTTGTGGTATTTACTTCAAATTTTCAAAAAATTCGTTGGAATCGAATTTTTACATTTTAATTTTTGGTCACGGAGAATGTTTCAAATTTTGCAGGCATTCCATAAACTACAACCTTTTGTAACTGATTATTTTATTTATTTTCATCTTTTTATTAGATTTTAAATTATAGCAGAAGTAAACAAGCATTTGAACTTCAATAATAATTAGTACCTAAACTTCAAACAAAACAACAAATACATTGTCAGTGAATCACTCCCCACTGTGAAATTAGCGGAAGAAAAATACCTGATAAAATAGCAAAGTAGAACGCAAATAATTTTAACAAATAAATGCAAATTACACGATTAATGTGATGATGTTTGATGATTGATATTTGTGAAGCTCCTTGTCCAAATATGGCAAATGCAAATATAGTATTCTCATCAACCACCAGGATATCTCTTGATTTCTGCCGTATCATGACCAATTAACTTAATTTAGATGCACGTTTGAAAGGAAAAACGTATCTTCCAATATATTAAAAATCTTAAAATCGTATAACTGCTAATCATTGCGCCAGCAGCGATGTATTTCTCAAGTCTACTTCTACTTGTACTTCTTCATTACTTGTACTAGCAGCTTACTCACTTACAGCAACGTTTTCTACATCATACACAGAGATTTCCGTAGACTTGATTTAAGTACCATCAAAAGATAAAATCCGAAGGTGTTAAATCAAGAGACTTAGCAGGTCAATCATTGCGTCCAGTACTATAATTTTGTCTTTGTTTTTCTCAACATTCTTGAACCTAGATTTAGAGATCATATTGGACCCACTGATTTTGTCAACAACAAAAGACTTGAAGTTTTAGTCCGTTTTGTAAGCAAGGGTCTCTCAGTAAAGCAATACTTGATCACCAAGGAGCACAGCGCGTCTTGCAGCATTCTTCGGGTGAGTTTTGCGTGCGGAGGGTGACATGTGGAAGCGGCGGATCATAGGTGTGTGTGTGTGGGGGGGGGTGCGTGTGCGTGCGTGATCGACTGAATGACCATCGCACTAAGGCTCTTACTGTAACGCATTTTTGAAACATTTTCCGGCATACCTTGTGCCAACTCTCTTCGGAGCACTATTAGCAGATTTAGAAAATAAACGCAGAGGCAATGAAAGTGACGGGTTAACATACGTCATTGTATTTCTTTCTAAGATGTCACATGCCAATGCTTCTGTGCTTACATCAATACGATAACTTCTGTAAATATTCGTAACTTTTTCGTCGCTTAGTACTTCTCACAAAGTATTTAAAAGGATTGCTACGATCGACGAACTCACAACAGCGCTTCATGGTTCAGCAGTGTGACATTCTAAGTTGTTAACGTACTTCGGAATAAAGTTACCAAACAATCTGATCAAATGATAATGGAGAATAACGCAAAGACACCGTAGTGTACACCATCGTAATGAAGTATCTTAAAAAAACCTGGAAAGATAAAAAGTGTTTGAACTATGGCGATTATAATGCTGGTGTTTTTTCGCGTGGTCTGAAACATCTGTACAAGGCAATATAATAAACTTACATATTTTCCAGAAATACAACATATGTTCTGGAAAACTAGAATAGGCCCTTTTGTTTATACTATATAAAACGTAAACGTAAGTATACGATGCTACGTTAACAATTCCATCAGCACAAAGTTAACAAAATTGCGTTTGTAGATCACTGAGCCAGTTTGGAAGAAGACTCAAGTGCACAACTATGAAGGTTAAGACTTTAAAAAATGATAATAAATATTCTAGAGTGAATACAACTTAGAAAGTTTTGAAAAAATAAAATTTAAATTTGTTCTACAAACTGCAACTTTTTCTTAGAAAGAGATTACTTAATTCCAAGTTTTGAGAAATTTGCTCGAGAAATATTTATTTTAAATTGAATTAAATTAATTTAATTCATATCTAATCAAAAGAGTTGACTTTAAAAAAATCTTTTCAAAACCTAAGTAAATTTTAAAACGTAAAATATCATTTCAAATTGTACTATGCATTACACTAAAAATTTCAATGAACATTGGAAGAATTTGCAGGCTGTCCAGGGAGTACCCGTTGAAACTCGGGGTAATAAGCTTTTAAGATAATTTTCAACATGTTTTGTCTAATAAACTACTGGGATATTCTAAATGGCTGAGCCGCAATAAGCACGTAAATGTTGGTTTTATAAATTGCTTTTTATGCAAAAATTTGCAATGCAGAAGCATAGAAACCTCCAGAAACATGTAACGTGTTTATTATTTACTTATGCTTTTATCTTTTTGAAGTTTCAACGTCCCCTGCCCAGACATCTTGTATTCAAAAACACATCTAAATAGTAAACAAGAACTTATTAAGTAATCATATAAAGCCGATGTTTTTATTAAAGTTTAAGGAGAATATATTTTCCAAAGAGAATAAACGCTTCCGTTTACTCACGTTCAAGAAACCTTGCATGGTATCCTTGGAGAGAGGTTTGCCCCCCATGAAGAACCGGCGCAACTCGTCAAGAGCTTCCTTGGCCCGAGGCCCGTCAGGCGGCACGCGGAGCTCAGGAAGCACATTGTGCTCCCAATTTGCGTCCACGTCCTTTGCGATGTCCTCCTTGCGAAAATCCACAACTGAGAAGAACAAGGCATTTACAACACAACGGTCGAATTTAAATAGTGTGCAGAAGAAATATAGAAGATAATTTAACATTATGTAAGTAATTGGGAATTTGTGAATGTTTCAACACTGTAATGTTTCTATATTTCATATGAAATTACTCGGAAGGAAATAGTTAATTATTTAATCATGAGAGATAAAAACGAAAATTAAGTCACATTATAATGCGTTGTATTACGATATAATGCGTTACGATCATACATAGCAAAAGTGTTGTTCACGAGTGTTTAAAAAATGATTATTGTAAATTAATGCAAATCATTAAATTATAAATATCGCGCAGACTGAATGAAATAGGCAGACGAACCACGGTCTAAATGATAACATCGAAAGCTTATCGACAAATATGTATCATAAGAGCACAACCTAAGAGGTATAACAAACATAAAATGAGACTGTGGAAATATAATATTGGAATGCTAAAGGCTTTCTTAATTTCATTAATTAATAAAACATAGTATTTATTTAGTATTTCGTTCGTATAATAATAATAATAATAATAATAATAATAATAATAATAATAATAATAATAATAATAATGGGTATGTGGTATGAGTGTATCAACGAAATGAAGCCAAAAACACTGATGTCACAGACTCCGGGCACTTTCGACCTACCACATGTCTCAATGGATTATATAAAATCATAACTAGTTGTTTACAGTCGGTCATAGAACAACATTGCGAGCGAAACCATATTCTCTTGAAGACACAAAAAGGCTGATGCAGGGATTTGTTTGGCTGCAAGGAGCTACTTGTGATAGACAGTATCATCATGTCTCAGGCGTCTGACAAAAAGCGCGATCTCCATACTTGTTTTATTGACTACAAGAAGGAATTTGACATTGTGACACATGACTGAGTGCTGTATGTTTTAAAAATGTATGGTATTAACCATGTTATAGTAAGATTTCTGATGTGCATAGCGATTAACTAAATAATACCATAATACATACATATTCAAGTAATGAAAGAATAGTCATCAAGACATTAAGAATTCACAGAGGTATTCTTCAATGTGATAGTCTCTATCCTCACTGGTTTTTTGTCGCCATGAATCCCCTCTCCCTTTTGTTGAAAAAATGGGAGTAGAATAAGAACTGAAAGGCCTGGGGAAATATAATGTAAGTCATGTAGCGTACATATACGATATCAAACTGTACGGAACTTTACAGAGATCTAATCAGCTCATACATGCCACTGAAACTCCACCGATATGTACTCCACGGACATAGGTATGAATGGTATTTAATGAAAAATGTAAAATTCAGAGCACCAGTAAAGGTAAACTCATAGAACACGAAACCATGTGAAGAGAGACTATAATAGCGTTAGAAGCAGATGGGCTCTACAAATACCTAGGAATTCATTGAAACAAGTTGGTTGGGCTCATTGAAATTAAAGCAAAATTGCAGTTGGAATTTGTTAAGAGAATAAATGTATATTAAAAACTTTTATCAACTCACGAAATCTTACAGCATCATGTAGTATGTACACAATATCAGTTTTTACATTGGGGATCATCAACTGGTCGAAAACGGATACTGAATCCTAGGAAGGTCTCATCAGAGTCTAAATGACTAGCATCCAACTCCACCATCCAAAGGGTCACTGACCCAAGAGAGGTGAGAAGTCGTGGCGTTCTTTAAAAGAAATGAATAAAATATTTTTAGAAACTTAGTTTAGGAACAGCGATTCCAACCAAACCTTAGGTAGAATTTTCCCCAAAATTGATATATCGTAAACGGTCTGTCTGATGTCGCGAACCCGTGAATTTGAAATGGATATTTTATTTTGGGTCATTTAACATGAATCTCTTACAAAGTTTTCAATTTTTTAATTGCTATATGTCCCTCCATATTTACTTCTCTCATAAAGTGCAAAGTAAACTTATAAATGGCGCAGATTCGATGTTCGTTGAACGTTGCATTTTCAAAAATTGCAAGATTAAGATAGAATGCAAGAAAGTATGTAATGTAGGAGAACCATTAGTAGAGGTAATAGTAA
>BOPP01000005.1:1382892-1399394 GCA_017312745.1 Gryllus bimaculatus | reverse complement strand
AAGATCCTTCCATGACGTTGGCGGTGTTATAGTCTATATTTGCACTTATATATCTTCATTCTACAATATACTAATACTAATACTAATATAATAATATAATAATAATAATAATAATAATAATGATTATAATACCACTGTCAAACTACTATTACCACTACTATAGTATACTAGTATACTACTACTACTAGGTACTACTACTACTAGTACTAACTACTAGTACTTACTAACTACGTACTACTACTACTAGTCTACTACTACTAGTACTACTACTACTACTAGTACTACTACTTACTACTAGTACTACTACTACTACTAGTACTACTACTACTACTCGTACTACTACTACTACTAGTACTACTACTATACTAGTACTACTACTACTACTAGTACTACTACTACTACTATAACTACTTACTACTACTAACTACGTACTCACTACTACTACTACTACTACTACTACCTACTACTACTACACTACACACTACTACTACTACCACCACTACTACTACTAACTATACCACTCACTACTACTACTACTACTACCACACTACTACTACTACTCCACCATACTACTACTACACTACTACTATACTACCACTACTAACTACTACTAACCCACACTACTACTACTACTACCACCACTACATACTACTACACTAACACTAACTACTACTACTACTACCACCATACTACTACTATACCACCACTACTACCACCACTACTACTACTACTACTACCACCACTACTATACTACTACTACACCAAACTACTACTACTACCCACACTACTACTACTACTCTACACCACTAACTACTACTCTACTACACCACTACTACTATTACTATTATCTTTTAACTAAGAGACGCACGATGTACACTCCTGAACCCCTAATCACCCCGGTGGAGGGGGGACATAGGGAGCTATGACAAATTAGAAGACATGCAATAATAGACAGCCCACTGCCCCAGACGTGATGCCAAAGCGGCGGTTCCGAGGGCAGTAAGAAGGGCGGTTCGACATGGCCTCTTGATCGGTTAGCACGTGCGCCGACTACGCCAAAAACTTTTTTAGTAGTAGCAGTAGTAGGAGTAGGAGTAGTAGTACTATTAGTAGTGGTAATAGTAGTTGTGGTAGTGGTATTACAATCATTATTATTATTATTATTATTATTATTATTATTATTATTATTATTATTATTATTATTATTATGAGTAATGAATTATATTAAACTGTGTGCTGACTCACACGCCATGGAGAGGAGGGCCTCGACCGCCGCCAGGCCAGTAATGTAGGGGACGGGGTGGTGGCGGCCCTCCTTGACGAGCTGGTCCGCGGGGCCGGGCAGGAACGTCTCCACCCCGGGCACCACGCGCTCGGGCGTCGGCACGAAGGAGAAGGTCACCATGCGCCTCCTGTCCTGCGGGGCGGACACACTAGTACACGCCCTGAATCGTCACTGTCCACTGAGGAAGCCTACGACATGTCAGGCGAAACGTCGGCCTCCCAGCCAACCACGCGGCGTCTCCCGGATTGCCGAGAATTGAACGTGGGACCGCGCCCGCACCAGCTACTTGCCCGCCCGGGAAGGAATGCCCGGGGCTTAGACGACCAACTTCCCCTGGTTGCGCTTTACTTTCCCAACAAAATCCAGAAACGGGTGGAGACGCGCAAGGTGAAGTGGCGCATGGCAAGGAATAGTGGCTTCACACGAAAATAAATAAGCGGGTGTTGAATTAACATTATACTCTTTATTATTTCATTTTCCTCCTCTTAAATTCTGTATTGTATAAACATTTTTGCCAAAAGACACGAATATGTTTGAATCAGGAATTCTTTCCTTTTTCATTTTTTAATGTTTTTTAATTATTCAGTTATTTGTTGTACTTAGCAATAATGTCGCTAAGAGATGAAAATTTGTAGTTACGGACGGACAGCTCTTTTAACACACAAGATCATGATCTGTTAAACCTCTTAATATGATCGTAGGAAGTTAATGCCATTATATCACTTGATTATAAACACGATTATAAAATCAAGATTCTTTTGATTCAAAATGTGCAATTTTACTCTCAGTTGTGAATTTGAAGTCTGATTTATATTATTTCATTTTAGTGGGTCATTTTTTTGCTTGAAAGAGAAAATGCGAATTATAATGGAATAATATTCGTAATAACTGCCATGCAACTTTTCCCAATGATTGCGATACGCCAGATATCCTATGACGTACCGCCACTACAGAACCATTTTTACAACACTTACTTTTAAATATCGTGTAAATTTCTCTGAACATAGAGCCCCCGCTCTAGTAGGCTAGTTACCTTACCCGTGATCTTGACATCCTGCACATTGCCTAATGAGAATCAGTTTTTAATGTGTATCAAATTGGTCCATTTTACCTACTGACGAAGATTCGGTACTTTATGGCTTCTTTACCATGTCTACGATATAAAGGCATGTTTAGTACTTGTCTAAAGTAAAAAAATCTAATGAAAATTAAAATTAGACCTACTGCGTATTTTAGGTTAAGGTAATCAGTTCTGACTAAGAGACTAAATATTTAATTCAGTGAGTTATACCCTGGCGACAAAAGGCAGTTGTGCATTCCGACCGTAGAAATTTTATTACTTCAAAACCCACTATTCAAAACAGAACAACGAAAGTAACGGGAAAAGTAAATTTGAGAGTTTTTTCGAGTCTAACTAATCATTAGCGTGGCATGATTTTTACAGTACCTCGGTTTCTTAGTGGCATTGTCACCTTAGAGAGATGAATCACTTAAACAAATAATACAACCGAAGATTAAACAATCCAACATTTCTAAAACACATAAAAGACTGTTGCTTGGAAAAGCACCGTACCTTTTCCGGAACAGCATCTGTATGTGCGACATGTACCAACTCCTTGTAGTCGACACCTCGCAGAAACTCGACGATGGCGTGCGGATCGTCGCTGGTGCAGCCGAGTAGGCGTGCCAGTCGTCGGGTGGTGTCTGCTGGATCCGTCTGCACCGCCCATGGGTTCAGCGCTGCACCGCTCATGGCGATGGCGCGGTGGAACAGACCTATGCAAATATTCCACTGATTTCCAAACCACCAGTACACATTGTCGGGAATCAGAATATTACACGGACTAATGTTTTGTATGTTTAAACGAAGGGAATCTCTTCTTCCCTTTTATAGAAAAAAGGAGAATTTCCCCTTTGACAATATATTTACGCAAAAGTTAAACTGCGGTAAAGATTAAGAATTTAAAAATTAATAATACCACTACAAATTAGGAAACTTAATTTCTTTTTGTTATTTAAGATCGCATCCACTTCTAGGTCATTAGCGACCACTATTGCTTGTAACGGTATGGTAACTGTGAGGATGACATGATACGATGATGATAGAGGGGATGAAAGGACGAATACGATACAACCATGCCCGAGAGGGGGCTCCAACCCGCGACCCTTCGGTCCGAGATCGCTACAGCCGTGCCGTAGGCCACCGGATCGGCGAACTCAAATTTGTGATCAAATATTTATTCAAAAACGACCACGTGGGGTAGCATTCAGATTACTTATCTTCTACAGTTGAGGACGGGAGTCTTAGTCGATCCAAGTGAATATTGTGATGGGTACTCAGATCGTTACCATCACAATTGTCCATTTTCATTTACTATTTCTCAATACAGGGACCTTTTACAGGGGAAATCCAACGATGTTAATGTTGGGATTTCAGGCTACTCTGATTTCGCCATCACGAGATAATTAATAGGTGAGATAAATAAAAAGAAATAAACTGAGTGATAGGAACAAAAAATAGTAAAATATTAACAAAAACTCGTACAGATTTTGAATGTTACTCGTGATAAAAATCAATCTAAGTGCTTACCCTTAGTCATAGGAGACAGCATATGGAAGTGCACAGAAGCCCCGCCCGCGCTCATGCCGAACAGCGTTACGTTGCCAGGGTCGCCCCCGAACGCCGCGATGTTCTTCTTCACCCAGCGCAGGGCTGCCACCTGATCTTTGAGGCCAACGTTGCCAGGGGACGCCTCCTCCATGAACAGGAAACCTGTGTCATATTTGCAATTACGATTCTGTTATTCATTTTCGTGTACACTGTGAAGATGTGAATCGGCGTTGAAATTTGCGAAGTTGAATGTTTAGTAGCTATTGTACCAATGGCAATGACAAGTCACATCAGTTCAAAGTAGACGGAAAAGAGACAAATCTTTTACTTAAACTGAGGTCAGATTTAAAATCAGACTTGAAAACTCATAGTATTATAAAACTCAATGTAGTAGAAAGGGAATATAGAGGGAGTTCTACCTATTTTAATGAAAATATTATATAAATTTGTTTCATCTAAAAATTTGTATAGCATTTCAAATTTGTATTCTTGTATTTTTGGGGATGTTTATTTCCAGAAGTAGAATTAGCAAGGTATACTTATAAATACAAGCATGTCATATGTCGTAAATATATTAGAGGATTTTTTTTAAAACAAAGAGTGAAAATTTCATAGATTTTTTAACTATTTTATAATCGAAAATATCTTGAAACCATCCTAGATGAGTTTGAAACTGGTATAAAGGGTCTTTAGGAACACTTATTTGTTTCATTTTGTGAGAATTAAGTTTTATATTTCCAAACAGGATGTCACTTATCTCTGCAAATTTTCGTTGTGTATTGCCAGAGCAGAATGTTTTTGAGAGTGTATTATTATGTGACCAATTATATTGTGTTTGTGAATATTCAAATCGGGTCAGGGAACAATTTTTTCTCACCTCCCTCCGTTGTTATTAACGATTCCTGGAGATTACATTCTTTCTTGAATCAATTATCCAATAATATTGTGATCTAATTACTAAATTGGTCCGTAAGCCATTTAGGGCAGGCATGACTAGGACACGGGCTAGTTTGCGAGCTTCCTCGAGCTACCGAGCTCTGCATCCAGAACAACTCGAGAATTTTATAAGTTAAGGTTGTATAATGGTCTGGGGAGGGGAATCTATTTCGATATCATTCCTATGACGGTCGTTTGGAGAAGTCTGTTTCAGTTGTTACTTCAAAGTTAGTGATTAGAATTCCCATTTCCTGTAATATAAAAAATCAATTTATACTTGATCTTTTAAATTGAGATTAAAATTAAAATTTGCAATCTAAAAGATTTTGCGTTTACTCAAAGAGTGCTTTAACAATAGATCCTACGTTCAGTTTAAGAACAATGATTATTGTCCATCTGCAAGGGTGATATGGTAAATCTAAGAAGTTTTATTATAGAAGAGAAACTACAGTGTTGTTTCAATAATTTACTTCACATTGTTGGCATATACTTCAAACAACACAGTTAATAAAACATAACACAAATAAAAATAAATGAGTAACAAGAATTTGTCATTGAAACATAGTCTTCCCAAAAATAATTATATTATTCTGCGATATTGGCATAATTTGGCAATTGGCAATTCATAAAAAATGTATATGCAAGGTATTAAATAATGAAAATAAACATACAATAAGATACAAAATATTTCACCTCTCAGTCGTTTAATAGAAACCAGGGTCAGGGTCGAAAGGGCAAGAAATAAATTATTTAAAAAAATATTTTAGTGTCTGATTTGATAAGATCAGAACACCATTCCTATCATCTAGCATATCATTCAAAATCTGGTCATATTTATCCGCATCAACATCAGAATCAAGAGATCTTAAATTTGGAAAATGGTAGGAAATCGTGGTTTACAATCTTATTTTTCACAAGATTAACTTCACTTCTAACCCCTACATAATTTCTTTTACATCAGACACTAAGTGATCATTTTCTTCTCATTACATATTTAATATAAAATTAATTAATTAGATATTATTCATTAATATTAATATATTATATTCTTATTATGTCATGTTATTAATAATATATTTCATTATAATTATGTTATATCATTAATATTAATCATAATTATTTGCATATTTAATATATGTAGGCAAACCACAAAATCTAACAAAAAGTGTAGGTCAAAAATGCACTTGTCTGTGATCTGAGACAAAAGTTTACCCTTGCCATCGCGTCGCCGTCAATACTAAAAAAGCACTGGCAGCGATTGTATATTCCTTTCTTGATTTGGAGGGGAAAGGAGAGGGCAGTCAATGGAAGTTGCATGTTCCCGCAACAATTTCGAGGTTCCCAGGCAGGAAAGTAGCTCGTGCGTGGTCGCAGTAAATCTTGTGTGTCGCCCACCGCCCACCATTAAATATTTACTTTTCAAATGTTACGTTATGGAACAATAGTAGTTTACGCAATTAGTTTATAATGTTAAGCTTTATTGCTTGAGTACATGTTTTGAAAACGAGCGACTTTAGGAGCGAGGTTTGAAATTTGCACGAATGTAAAACAGCAACTTAATAAACGAGTTTCATACTATATTTTTTGGTATAACAGCATTATACTTTAATAGATAATCAAACTTAATTTTGTGAAACAAACTTCCCTGTGACGACTGGCACTTGACATCGTGCGAGTAAACGGTCGTCGGCTGTTCCGATTAGCTCCCCCCCCCCCGATTCTCTGGCTACGATTGGTTGAATGTGTGATGACGCAATCATTCGAGACATAAAATACAATACGTCATCATTTGTGCCGTAAAATGCCCGATTATGAACGATGTTTTGCAACAGAAAAGGTTATTTTATAATGTTGGATTACAAAAAAAACTTTTATAACATTCTCGAAATGTAAATAACTGTTGTTCCGCTCATACATTATACCACGTGATTGCAGTATCCGACGTCTGCTGTTGTTAAAATTTATTACGAAGTTATACGAACGTATTTTATTTATTGGTCTTGAGAAGCGTGTGAAGGACATGCAGGTTGCACCACTTGCATTTGGCACCAAACGTGTTTAAAACGCTTGTAATGATTTTATGTAGTGTTAGCGCAGACTATAAGTATGCAAATGGCATTGCTTTGTGAATGTATAAAGGGCAATGTTTGGAAAAATATTAAAAAAACAAACTATATTTGAGGGTCCATAGCGAGAGCGTACCTAGCACCCCCAGGCGGTAGTTGAGGGTGACGAGGACGACCCCGTCCGCCACGAGGTAGTCGGGGCCGTACTGCAGTGCGTTGCCCGAGCCGAACTCGAAGCCCCCGCCGTGCACGAAGACCATCACGGGCAGCGGGGCCCCTCCGGCCGCGGGACTCCGCGGCGCGAACACGTTCAGGTAGAGGCAGTCCTCGCTGCCCACGTAGTCCTGCGTCACATCGCCGTCGAACTGCCTGCACACGTCCCCTTCCTGGAAGGCGTCCCGCACGCCTTCCCACGGCTCCGCCGGCTGCGCGTCCTACACACAGCCAAAAATACTCCGTTACCTTAATGAAATTGATAGGAAAACACCTGTCATGAACGCACGTTCAATTTAATGAACACACGGACATGGATGCAAGAGTCAAATCTTTATGGTCATATTTGGTATGACTGAATGATCTTGAGGCACTGGATATTATGAATAAATGATATGAATGGTAAGAGACACGTAAAACGGAAAACTCTGCACATTAATTCCACACTGATTTTAACTTATGTATTAAATTTAATGTAGAAATATTTCAAGCTCTTTTAATGTTTGATTACGTTTCAAGTACAATTTATTAATCTACATCAAATTTAATGACCTTTCTGACAAAATACTCTTTTGAATACTATTGGATAAGATAATTTCAGCATTTGACTAGACAGGATGCGAAACCAGTTTGGGTGTTGTTATCTGTTCTATCCGGGACGAGCCGCGTCACTGACATGGTGGTTAACGTTTCGGCCGGCCTATTGCGTTAGCACTACGCTCTCCGGAAGGCCACAATACGCTGGCCGAAACGTTAGCCACCATGTCAGTGACGCGGCTCGACCCAGATAGCCCAGATAACACACACTTCGGCCGCGGAAGCCTACTACGCTACCAGTTAACCTGTGTGCTGCTAGTAGAATGTGTTGCTAACCTGATTCTTTCGAAGTTTCACAATGGTTACATTTTTTTAGAGGGAAATACAGAAATGTTAAATTTTCGTTCCATATCCGTTCGTCCTTCTGAGATCAACGCTAGCGCCTAAATTTTTCAGACGACTTTCTCCAAAATTGACATTGCCTTATATATCTGAAACAACTCGAGGTCCCTCAAGTTTGCAATTAGTTTTTTTGGAGCGTATTTGATATAAACAGGATTTTAATTTGTTTTCAAAAATGGCTATACTTTTTTATTACACTTTGTCATCGGATAGCGTGAAACTCTTAAAGAAACGTTGCGATTCTCCTTTCCGTAAACCTTTTCTGTCTCATTAGGAAAACGTACATATGATCTATTTTCTTTGTATTGACATTGCTATAAGACAATCGCGAATGAAAGTGAATTCCTATAATAAATAAATCGATATCCAAACTAATATACTGCACAAAAATCCTACAGAAATACTTTCTTAGAGGCCCTTAATAATCGCCGTACCTTGAAACGCAGCGGCCCTATAGGCGGGCGCGCGTAAGGCACTCCCTGGAAGCTCCAGAAGGTTCCTCCACCGCGAGACTCCACGCGCCGCCCCCGCAGCAGCCCCTCCGCCACCCGCACCGTCGCGGTCGCTTCCTCCGCCATCTCGATCCTCTGAAAATCGAAAAAAATGATCGTAGGAACCAACTTTTTCTGGAAATATTAAGGGAATGTCATGAAAGATGAGTCGTTAATAATATGTAACGTTATTAATCCGTGATGTGAAAGTAACGCTCTACTTCCCAAATAGTATCATTATGCCGATTGTAAATTCACAACTATTACCAAGAGTAAAGGATCAACAATGCCGTTGAGAATAATGTTGCAACTGATATTTTTTAACAATGGCATTTGAATAGGGGTGTCCAGAGAAAACAAGAGGTCGCGCTCAATAATTCAGTGAAGGTCCCTTATTTCAAACAAAAGTCTCACTCCCATACATATATATAATTCATTTCTTCATGCAACGGAGATGAATTATAGAGCTTAATTTGTATTATAAGTAATTACATTTTTGTTTGTTTTAAATTAAAACAAAAAACTTTCGGTACTTCAGATGACGTGGGGCAAGTTTTAAGGTGCCCGAGATTGCCCTCCCCGTTCTGAACTCTTCTGCATATGAATTAACATTCCTAACAATAATGAATTGTAACAATGGAAGTTCTATAAATGAGAATTCGCACTTTTGTTCAGAAAGTCTGAATAAGAAAAAACTGACATCATGATAAAATGCAAATTACAGAACACATTTTCTTCAAGAAAGAATTATTAGATTCAATCATATCAGGAGCGAGAGAATTAGATTATAATGAAGAAAATATGTGTATATGCATATAAGAATAATAATGACTTATTGAATTCCATAAACGACTCATTCAAATTACAAGACAATGTTCACATACATCAGAATAATATCCATGAATACTACACAGTGTGTAGTACATGAGGTATGATACATGTAGTGTAAGTCGTGTTCAGATTGTAAACGACATTGATGTTGTACAACCGAAGTGCGCAAGACCTTTTGGAAAGTCACGAACAACTTCAAGGATGTAGTCAGCAATTCAATGCCGAGTTAAGAGAGGTGCGTGACGAGAGAACAAAAAAAATATGACGGGTTGTTTTGTCGTGCGAGGTAGCGACAATAATCAAAATCAGATACCGGTATTGGGAGCAGTTGGGCTAAACATTAAAATCCAGGGAATTGAGTCTACGTCAGGAGAGGACCAAAACAGTTTTCAGAGCATAAGACAATAACAACGTCCATTTTTGAATTACATAATACATTGTTCATTGTTTTTTAAAAGACGTATTTAAGTAAAAATACGCAAATCTGATGGTAATTGCAATAAACTAGTGTTGTTCTCCGCTCTTGCATTTGCCATTTAGTGGTATTCTAGGTATTTTCTTTAAATGTACGAGTGGAAAGTCACTTCGGTGGGTATATTGCTGACCAAAACGTGCAACGCGAACAGAGTTACCACCGACAGCGAACGAGACGCAGGAGGTTTCAGTGAACTGTATTGTCAACGGACACCTCTGTTGTTGTTTCCCCCCCCAAGCAAGTTTTCCTAGAACGCTGAGCAGTGCGCCAGGCCACAGTGGCTGTACCTACGGTTGTCAAGCGTTCGGAGGAAAGCAAGGCCGGTCCACCGGACTTTCTATATTTGTCATCACCGTTCTTCCACAAAAAACAATAGCATGATATTCGGAGCGCTGTAACATGTTCATTTCATGGAAATAAACTCAATATTTTTGTTAAAAGTTTCTGAGAATTGCAAAAGTATAGTCCAGACATACAGTGAATTTCATTGAGAGAATGTATGAACTGTCGGGAGATGCATATTCATATATAAAACATCTGAGTGAGTCCTTCACGGGTTAATAAAAAATTAATGATTCCAGGCCAAATTTTCGTTTCAAAAGCAACATATACGAGGATCATCTAATCCCAAAACCCGTACACTGGCGGTACATTGCGTAAAAATGAGTTGATATGAAATTGCTGTCAGTTTTGGATACGTTCAATCTCGTCCCTGATTTCAGATTTCTTTCAAAACGATTGCCAGGACCTACGACTACAGACGTAACAGTAACAC
Source organism: Gryllus bimaculatus (assembly GCA_017312745.1). Lineage (NCBI taxonomy): Eukaryota > Metazoa > Arthropoda > Insecta > Orthoptera > Gryllidae > Gryllus > Gryllus bimaculatus. Next base: position 1,388,772 of record BOPP01000005.1, on the reverse strand, counting down.
CTAAAAGAAACGGAGGAATTATTTTTTATTATATTATTATACATCATTGACTATATTATCCGCTATTTATTATTATTGATAATAATAATAATAATCGCTCAATGTCCAATGTAGGTTTTGAGGCACATTGCGTCATTTCGAAGACGTTTTTAACAGAGAAATTAAATCTCAAAGCAGGAAAATGTAGAACTTATTAAAAACTACACGCTTTTATATCAAACTCAATTTTTCCGCTAGTGGGCAATATATGCGTTTTGATTAGTCGCTCTTCATATAGTATTACATCAATACAAATTATGTTTTATTGATTTATGATTGATTTGTTTTTCTTTTTGATACAAATTCGATTTTTTCACATCATAAAGCAATGTTTTCGGGTACTGATGGTGTTCAGGTCATGCTTCTAAGTAGAAAGTATTATTGTCCCGATTTGTTTTGGTTTTGTAACCATAAATTAAAGGCATTATATTTAAAACAAATTGTTTAAGTGAATCGTATGCTGTTGCATTAAATTAAAAAAAGTGAAAATGCACAATCGAAGTATTTTACTCACATATAAATAACCCATTACAGAAAGTTCCAGTTAGACCCACAGACCAACCCTTCATTTTGTAAATCATTGTCTGAAAAGTAAAAATATGACATACTCCTTATAACTCACGTAGTATTTTTTATCATAATCTACGACGATCTACATTTTCCATCAATACAGTTTGATGCTTGCCATTGACCAGTAGAACACGTGTGTTTACAATGATTCATAACACAAAACTGACATAGTTCATTAGTGTACTAAATGTTGAGAGGGATAACTTTGCCGTTAATTTCCGCATTACATGGAACTTCAAAAAACATTTTTTAAATACCTTTCGTTTTGAAATAAGGTCTGCCGTAAGATTTTTAATTACAACATTATACTGCCGTGTGTATTGACTGCTGAAAAATTAAAGTTAATGAACACACTATTGAAAATTATTAATTTGATTTGATTGCATTTGATTTATTTTGTCAAAGAACAGAAAAAACTATGTGACATATCGAGGAGAAATACCTTCAACACACGGTTTCTTTATCACCAGAATATCTTTCCTACCTTTAAACGATAAAGAGTTGAAATGATAAAAGTCTCAATAATGCGAGGTTAGAGACATTTGAAATCTACATATTTTTGCTCCTAAATTGTAGAAAACGTATTTTTATCAATAAACAATCTACAGATTCAATTTTTATAGTGTTGCTAACAAAATCACTTCTTTGAATCCTTGAAAATCGGACATATGCCACCTTTATTACTGTATTTTACTCTTTTCTTACAATAATTTTTAAGAAAATATTTGAAGCCATTTTTTAGAACAGTTTGGAAATGCCCATGGTGCTTCATGTAATGTACCTCCAAAAATTAATGAATGTTTGTCAAAATTTCAGAGCTTTGACTGAGGCCACATCGACAGAAGTCCATTCAGTTATATTACTCCGTATATACGTATGTATACGAAAAAGTAAAAATTAATAGAATATTTTAATAAAATTGTTTGATCTAATTTGTGTTATCTGGTTAATGAGTTTCTGTTTACAATGCTTAAAAATGACTGTGTAAAAAATTCTGAACAAAAACCCTATAAACAAAGCAAAGACAAATGAATCCCGTTAAGCGAATGCCTCGTTGCAAGAGTTCGCAGGCCGTACCTTAGAGCCGGTGAAAGGCGTCCTTCGCTGCTCTCGCCGTCGCGTGGCGTCGTGCACTGCTCCCGAGACGCCGCGCCGCGCCGCGCCGCGAACGGAGCTCGCGCCAGATGTTGCATAAGTGAGGTCACGTGACGGCGAGCCGCGGCGGGCGGCGTGAGGTTGCGCGCACGCAGTGGGTGGCATACGGCTGCACTCTCACTCACGCTACGGTTCCTATACGTAGGCCAGCGTACAGGGGGGGCGAGCAATTACCTTATTTAATATAACAATAGTTTTATTGTTTTTGAAGAATAGGTTCTCCAAGCTACCTGGCAACCATATAAAGTTTTCGTCATATTCATTTTTTTAAAATATTTATTTTCAATAAGATCAGCAGCTGGTTGCTGCTTTACATTACTTTGTACACTTGTTTACCTTATTACAACACTCTTTTCTGATGTACATAACAATTAAATGACAAGGCAAAAATATATTATAAAATATTGTAAAATCAATTGTGCAATATTTATTGATTGTTTCGTTGAAGTTGCGATTTCATTTTCCTTGTTGTAGTCTATGTTTTATTAAACTAGTAAAATATGGCCCCTCCTATTTTGTTCGTAGGCTGCGCATTCTTGTGGTGGTTTGAGTCCCGTAAAATACAGAATTGTTACCTTTTTCTCGTTGCATCCCATGCTGCAGAGTAACTCGGATAGTCCTCGAAAATGTGATTCTATTTTGCTCCACGTTTTTGAGCCATTGGATGCCCAAAGTTAAAAAGTACTAACTGTAGTTTTCCACTTAAAATCACGCGAAAACCGAAGAATTATGTGACTTCCCTTACTCTGCAAAATCAAATAGGTCCGAGGTTTTTAAAAATGTTTACACACTAACTGCTACCAACAAAACTCTAAAGTTAATTGTTTTTGCTTTTTATCAAGAACAGTATTGTAACTAAAAATGTTCCTAATTCAAAATCAAAGTTAGCAAATTTGTCTATTGCGAAAATGAAAAAAATTCAAACAAATGCTTTCTTTCATCACTGATTTCGGCAAACTTTGAGTTTTATCACTTTAGAAATTAGATTTCAAGAAGCAGTGGGCTTGTTGGGATCCTGAAAAAACTCACAGTGAAAACATACGATATCCTTGGTTTTAAACAATTCAGTATATAAAGCTGTTGCACAAAAGTAATTTATAAATAAATGTGGATCACAAAATGTTATCAACGGCAATGAACTAACAGAAAAAGAGACAGAATTTTATTAAAGGAAAGAAAAAATGAAACACTGAGAGAATAAAATAAGTGAAATAAGAATCTAGGCTAAAGTACAGAAAGAATAGTTAATGCATTTATAATTATTAAACGTAATAAACTCATGATTCAGAGAATAGAGAAACTGTTTTTGACAAATTTAAAAAATACCAAGTTGATGAAAAAACTATAAATTCATTAAAACTTACATTAATTAATACTATTTGCAAAGTTAAATTTCTAGGTGAAGTCAGTAAGCCCTTCCACGTAAACACAGTGCAAAGACAAGGGGAAAGGGGACAAGGGGACAAGGGTCTATCACCATATACTTTTTAATGTGCTCTTGAATAAAGTCATGGTAAAGTCACATTTTGGGTGCAGAATAATTCAGGGTCAAACATTGGTACAAAGAACAAGAACCTCGAAATAAACTGTTTAGCATTTGCTGATGATTTAGTACCGTTAGCAGACTCAGAACAAGAAATTATTAATCAAATTAATCAATTAAAAGAAATAGCAGAAATCGTGCTTACCAGAATCGTTAAATAAACCTGAAATTATGACAGTTGATCGTAAACACACCCAGAATGCAGTAAAAAGAAATTATGTTATTTTGTTTGCGCGCTTGCCCTGATTTCCCAAGTGTGCGCCTGCTGGTCGAGTGGCGATTTGTCCGCGGAGAGCGCGGATGTGGTCCACTGCGCGCCGCCGGGAAGTGCCTCTTGGGGGCGGCGTCGTTCCGCGCGACTAGGAGTATCCTGCGACAAGTGGCTCAGAAGTGAGGGCGAAGGTCACTTGTCACTTGCCGGAGTGGCAGCAGGACACGCTCACCGGATGAGGTGGCTCAGGGTTGCGACTGGTGTCTCTGCGGGGCCTCTGACCCGGAGGTCCCGTTCTTCTGACCGGAGGGGCCAGGCCCGGCGACTTTATAAGGGCTTGTACTGGCTAGGTGGTACTCCGTTGGTGGAAGATACCTGGTCGGGAAAATTCCACCGGCCTACGTGTAGGTCGGTGCCGTGCCTCACCAATCAGCGGGGGAAAATCACCTCCACCTTACGTGATAAAATGTACTACAATTACGGAACTAGTTACTATTTGACGTGCCTGGAAACACGAAACAGTCAGGAAACGCTTCCTACACGATAACGGTATACTTTAAAGTCATCTATATTTGTTTCGAATTACAGAAATGTTGTGCCTTAAACTTACCGTATTAAAGAGTCAAAACTCTGGACCGTTAATTATTTGATTTCAATTCGGCCGTAAATATAAACTGTAAAACGCTGCTTGATATACTGTGGTTACTTTTATTTATTTATTTACGTCAAAAACAGTTAAAAACAGTGTGACGTGTTATGGGGAGAAGTTAATTTGAAGTTAAACTTACATTAATCGAACAGTATTTGTATCACTGCATTTTACTGGAGATAGTGTATTTTGTTGGAGCCGAAATATAATACACATAAAACAAGAGTCTGTAGACTCAATTCTTTGCATTCAGTACCGTGTTTTGTCTAGTACCAAAAGCACATTGTTTACATTACAAAACATTATTGGTTTTATTTATCCACTTCACTTCTGTAATGTCAGAGTTAATTATGATCGAATTTAGAAAGATATTTTTATCTAGAAGACGTCTCGCGAACCTTATGTTCTTTCATTTCGAAAAAATGCGAAATTTGATAATATGGAAGTGGCCATTAATCTAGGCTGCCCACGATCTTCTGTATGTCTTTGATAACTTCTTTGCATGTGGGAGGACTGGTTCACAGAGTGAAAATATCTTATTATAATTTTAATATCTTATAAAAATCAAACCAGTCATCTTCATATACCCTGGAACAAAATTGCTTTTTTAGTCGCATTTTGAATTTGCAACTGTTTCATAATATAGAGTTCGGAATTATTTCTAAAACAGTATGTGCTATATTACCTGATATGTCACCAGCAGTAGATTTTGAACATTTTCGAGTTCGATTAGCAGTCGCAGTCATTATGGCACCTGTCCTTTCCATGGGGCACAGTTGGCATGTTCTTCTTTGTGAATAACTTTTTTGACATTCAATTTTTTGTCTAATTGCACAACATCGACAGGAAATGAAATAAAATGCACAGTGTTTATGGGTGAATCTGGCTGTAAGCGAACGCCGGAGTTTCCACCAATTGATTACGCATAATGACGATCTCGGAGTGTTTTACGTGACTCGATAAGCGTTGAAAGACAAAACTTCTCTCTAATGATTAAACGATCTGAAAATGAAACTTCTAACCAATGAAACTGTAACATTTTTTTAAACAAAGGGGAAAGAAGCAACCCCGGGGTATGTCGTTAGAAGAAGGTTATTGAAAGGTTAGAGGAGGGCAATAACCTTCAGTTACTTACTAGCTACTACGGCAACCTCTTCCATTTGTAATATAATTTTTTTTAAGTAAACCGATAGAGATAACCTGCTTCCTCAATACATTTTTATTGAAATAACTGGTGGGTTCCTTATTTCTTGTTAAGCTTACTTGACCAATAACCTTTTTGTTAATGCAAGTTTTAATGTAAAATATTTTAATAAGTGGATTTCAATTTATATGTACATCACCTTGTAATATGACGATGACCTTTATATTTATATGATTAAAATTTATAACAATGGCTCTAGGTATCTTGAAACCTTTAAACAAATAAGTAATATATTTGAAACCTGTTAAATGTAACATATTATGTGCAACAGCATTTATTTTATTTAAATATTTTTCAAATAAATAAATAATAAATGTTTTATTAAATAATTGTTCACTGCTTGAAAAAGACGAAAATTATCATCGCCGAAACGTTGTACGTATTAGGGCAAGAGAAAATAAAATGAAATTTGAGGCATAGCTGCCTTTAATGTAATGGGATCATATAATTAAAGATGTTGTCATTGCCAACAATGTTTTTTAATTCAAAAGCAGCTTTCGATGGCTTAG
>BOPP01000005.1:1354282-1371439 GCA_017312745.1 Gryllus bimaculatus | reverse complement strand
AAAAAAAAATCGAATAATTGCGAAAAACTAAAAACGCATTTTTTTTTTCCCCAAACCAAAACGGTTTTTCTAAGTAAAACGTAGATCAATTATGAACTTTATAGCGGTTGTATACAAGGCACTCATTGTTTTGTAGTAGCACACTGACTCATTGTTGTAGGTATGTTCCTAACGTAAAGAGTCATTGCTAGGTGCCACTCTCCGGTTTTAGACGCGGAGACTCCGTTTTTGAGGCTGCATCTCCGGGTCTCCGGTTTTTGAAAAATTAATCTTCCATTTTTTCAAATTTCAAAACATTTCAAATTTTTACCAAAAAAATAATTTTTCAATAAACAATTTAAGCTTTTTCTATTTCATCTAAATCTGTTTCCTTCTTTCTTCACTTAGAAGATAAACAAGCAGACATTGAAAATTGGTCTTGCGATCTCGTGTTATTCGCCATCCGTGTCTCTTTTTCAGATTATCACGCAGAGAACTGCATCTAGCGATTATGCGAGAATGATGCGCGACGACATTCAAGAATAATCCCCGGAAGCTATTCGATATCTTCATTTTGACAGATCGAATTTTCGTATTTTCGTTATCACATTTTCGTATCAAAATGGCTGAATATTTAGATATACAATAACAATTTGAAATAGAATGTAAAACGATTTAATTATACAGTAAGTTTTACATACAAATTTGTTTTACATATCTCTATAAAATAAAATAAATTAATTATAATTTTTTCTTTAGAAATAAAGAAGTTTAAGATATATTATTGAGCAAAACAACATTTTTAAGAAATTCGAAAGTTGGTCGTAACATTTCATAAAAACAATTAATAGAATAATGTTAAAACACACATAATAGATAAACTTTGTATAAGATGTTTAGCAAATATTCTATCTCATTATTTTTTATTTATATTTGAATACATAATACGATGAAGTAAAGTTAATTATAATATTAACATCTCCTCACTACACCTTTATTTAGGATTAATATTTATACCCCTCCCCCGGTCGCAAGTCCGGTTTTTTGGAATTAGGCAGGTGCAACCCTACCAATTTGCACCTTTATTACGTATACAAAGTTCAAATCAATCATATCTATCAAAAGTTGTGCGTGTGCGACGTAAAAACCATCCTTGAACTTCAACAAACATTTTAAAAAAAGAATTGCCTAAATTCGTCCAGGCGTTGTTGAGTTATGCGCTTACCAACACGTTTTGCGATTCATTTTTATATTATAGATGTTTAGCAAATCATTTTTATCAACATTTTTTATCATTTGTTATCAATTTTTTTTAATTTTGAAAATATCCTATGCTTTATATAAAATACCCCCAAAATAAAAATATAGATTCAAGCCACCACGACACCAGCCAGATCGAATGGAGAATGTCAATTTTGAAGAAAATCGGCTGAGCGGTTTAACCGCTAGCGTTGTTGACAATCAGACGGACAGGCAGAAAGACATTTTGACGTCAATCACTTTTTCGGTGTCAAGGATTCACAAAACATGGATTCTGGATTGCACCATGTGTTCGAGATTTTGTCTCTAAATTTAATATTCGGACTTATACACTTTTCGTTGCTGGTGCTCTGGAATAAGAAAAAATCGCCATTGTTTCGCGCGGCATTACATAACTTTCGTTCTACTGCGGTAGCGCTAAAGAGAAAGTAAAAATCTCTATCTTGAGTATTTTAGCTATAGGAAGACGTCGACAAAAAATTAAATTTTAACAATTTTTGAAAAATCAGAGTTTTTAAGAAAACGAAATATGCAAAGTTTGTTTAAATGTCCGTTGCACTATCCAACAACAAAATTTAATAAATAACGATGAAGCAATCTTTTCAAATTCTGAAAATGAGCTAGAGGCTTCATGTTCAGTACTCTCCAAAATGAAAATAACGGTTGGAAATCCAAGGGGTCGTGACATCAGCCAAATGCCCTCATAAACTTGAACAACAAATTAGTGGGTCTCCGCCAGAGATTTGTTGAATTTCGATAAAAACTTTTACGGCATAATATTTCTTGATTGACTATGACATTGCGTTTCGTGTCACAAGGACTAAACGGGGATATTCGGATATAGCAATCCTGACGTATCAACTGCTTGAAGCAGACTGGCAATGGTATCTCTTTGAATTTGAAGAACCTACATCTATTTCAAGTAATGGGAACACTCCGTAGCTATTTTAAGTTCCCGAACAAAAAATGCATTACTTTTCGGACACACCTTGTATGTGTAGAAAACATGAGAAGACATTTTACTGGTGAAAATTAATAAAAATTTAAGAAAAGAATTTAGGGGATTGACGACCAAAGTAATGTAACAAAGAAAAGAGAGACTTCTTTTTTCTTATACCAATCACCTCGCGTAGACTCAAGAAAAATATTATCTTTAGATTTGTCATTCCCAAGAAAGCCTAAGAAGCTGCATTTGTTTTAAGACCTTATATACTTACAAAACAGAAACGAAAATTCAACTCCAAAATATTTGTACTTGAGTTTCTGACATGAGAGATGAAAAATGAGAGATTCAAAAATTTGACGATTTTTTTTGTTACTGATTTTGTTAATAAAAACGCATATTTCTTCGAACTGATCTGATTTAAATCAAATAAATGTTGACTAGTTAACAATTTCGCTTTCGAGTTCACTATCGCAATCACAACAGTAATGTGGAAATAATAGGATGCTTCACATTAATCGTTTAATTTTCTCGTTTGAAAATGCAGTTGGAATTTCCAACGAACAGTGAAATTGCTGATTTATTCAGGATTCTGCTCGTATTTTGGATGTTTAATGGCTGGAAAGTTTCATCAATATCGAAATGTTCTTGGTGGTTAGAATATGTTTGAATTACACAGTCCTAACCTTGAATTGTTTATTTATAATTCACAGAAAGAAACTTTTATTGTCGAAGACTTGCTTTTAAATGTCATTATAATAAGATTTATGGCTTTATTAGAGTATTGGAAAAATCTTTCACGATTCTTATACTACGAGTATAAAAAGTAGAAGATTTCAGTGACTTTGTTAATGTTAACTACAAAAATTGGATATAATTTTAGTTGCTACGAACCCATTAATTCGTGAGAACATCTATTAATATTTTTTTGTATTCCAGCATTATAAAATAACCTTTTCTCTTGCAAGACATCGTTCATAATGGGGAATTTTACAGCACAAATGTTGACGTATTACATTTTTTGTCACGAATGATTGCGTCATCACACATTCAGCCACTCGTAGCTAGAGAATCGGGGAGAGGTAGAGCTAAACGGAACAGCCGACCACCGTTTACTCGCACGATGTCAAATACCCGAGTCGACACAGGGAAGTTGTTTCGCAAAATTAAGTTTGATTCTCTTATACAAAAAAATATAGTATGCAACTCGTTTATAATGTTGCTTTCTTACATTCGTACAAATTTGAAAACTCGCTCCTAAGTCACTCGTTTTCAAAACATGCAGTAAAGCTTAACATTATAAACTAATTGCATATACTACTATTGCTAAACTCTTAAAAACTAAACCTGTAAAAACACAATTACTCCCTCTTCTGATATCTTGTTGCAATGGTAGAATCAGATCATTAGTGATAGATAAAATCGATCTAGTTTGACGAAATAGAAAACGTACTTAAAAATAGATAGAGACAATCTCTATCTCAAATTTAGTACTTTTGATTTTTTTTTGCAATTTTCGAAAAACCGAGCATTGTTCGAAAATGCGACTAGCAACATATTTTTTACCATAGCTTATTACATATGTGGGGAAAGTTAAAAAAAATTTCAGTGGTTTTTGAGAAGATTACTTACATTTCACGAAACAAATTACGCAAAAACTACTCGTTTTTCAAAAAATTGTTCATGACCTTATTTTCAAGAGGTAATTTTGTACAACATACTTTGATACAAACAGTTATATCTTCGATATTGTTGTTTAAACATTGTTTTGCAATTTTCGAAAAATATTGGAGATCAACGAAAATGAGACCTGCACTATTCTCTTAAACATCGTTTGCACTATTCACAACAGCAAAATTAAATCAAAACATTTGGAGCTATTTTTTGAAAACGTTGACAATGTCCGTGGGACTTCGTGTTGAGTACCCTCAAAATAAAAATATCGGTTTGAAATTCCAGGGACCGCGACATCATCCAGAATTGGGGAATATCAATTTTGGAGAAAATTGTCTGAACAGTTTATGGACTAGCGTAGTGAACAGACGAACACACAGACGTTTTGCCGTCAATCGATTTTACTTTCTCGCTTTTAAGAATAAGGAACTTCGTAAGAAGAGAAAGTTATGAAATGCTGCGCAAAAGAATGGCGAATTTTCAGCAGAAAAACACTTAATACAGGGCCGTGATAACGAAAAAGTTGATAAATACAGTGTCTAAATTTAGAAAAAAATCTTCTATGATATTTTTCTTTGGGAGGTATTTTACATGACCCTGAAGCTTTTTCAAAATTTTCAAAAGAATTGCGACATCAATGTTGATTAAATTTTGTTGTTGGTTAATCTACAACACTTTCAAGAGAATGACATAAGTTTCTTGTGAGTTAAAAACCCTGATTTTTTTAAAAAATTCAAAAATCCAGAATTATCGTTGTCTCTCTACAACTAAAACATTAAATACTGAGTCTTTTCCCTTAATAAAATCTATTTCTTAAAGATATATCTTAAAATAAGATCATGTACAATTTATCGAAAATGTTCGCATAATTTGGAATGAATGTAAACAATTTTGAATTTTCTTTAAACAATTTGTTGCTCAAAAACCGCTCCATAGTCGTTGATTTTTTTATTGGATAGTCTGAGCGACTTAAGATAATGGGGCTGGTCTCTTGTTGATTGCAAAATCCTGATTTTTCGGAAATTGTTTAAGCGCCGTTCTAGAATTACAATTACGAAGAGACAATTCTTTTTAATGAAATCTTTTCAAAAAAAAAATCTTCAAATAAGGTCATGTTCAATTTTTCAAAATTGCGAGTACTTTGTTGCGTAAATTGGAAAATAATTCGAAATGGTTAATTGGAATTTCCAGCGCTTTGTTTGAGGCGGTATCAGTCTGTAAAAGTAATTTGAGAAGCAGAGGCAGTTGGATATTTTGAAAATCCCTTCTCATTGTTTACCTTAATAATACAAATCCTAGAACATTAGTTGCAAAAATGTATATAAGTTGCAATGTATATTACTTGCTTAGTTGCATTGTAAATGCATATTACGTACGCGTTACATATTGCATGGAAGACCATAATTTCTTGCGACCATTTCCTCGAAGCGCAAAATAATATCCAGGTGATGAATTTTAAATATTTATTAATTATAGAGTTTCTTTCAGAGCCTAGAGACCATTCTAATATCTAAGATATCTAAAAATTTTCTTGAAGGATACGCGCGCGGTGTTGTCAATTTTAATTTTAATTTTAATTACAATTTACTAAATTATTTAAATTATAATTATCGTTTTAATTATAGTTACAATTCTAAAAAGTATCTACAAACCTTTATTTTATCAACGATGATTTGATATTTACGTCTCAGCTATTTGGCCAGTCTGGTTATGAAGTTGCAATCTAACAATAGGAACAATGAGAGATTATTCTGTGGGATACAGCCTGAAGTTCACAGAATAATCTCTCATTGTCTTGTGTTTCTTAAAGAATGTTGCTTCTGAAAGAAGGTGGTGTCGATGTAGACGTAGTGGATGTAAATAGTGGATTTAAATTTTGTATTTGTTGTGTAGGAAGGGGGAAAAGAGCTTGGAGGCAGTCATTCGAATCTTGAAAAGAAATATTTCTTGTCTTCCAAAACTTCCTTCTCTGAGTAATATGAAAACGATTGGTAAATTGCAAAACACCTTAATGTCCGTAAACGTGGTATTACTGTGTGGCACTTAGTCCTTTTTGCATTCCGCTGCGAGCAGTCACGCAGTACAGACCTACGCGCACAGCGCTGCGCCTCGCCTCGTATCTGTGTTCCAGTGAAAGTTACAGTGCTACAGTAACAGTTATCAACTACTCTCACGAATAGTGTGGTGTTAATATTCTAACAAATTAGCCCAACATTTTCAACCGACAACGTTGGCATTCATCAGTGTATTGTAGATGCCCTCGCTCAGGTCTACCCGCCCGAGGGCGAAATGAAGGTCGCTTGCCAAGAAGGCGACGCCCGTGAAACATCATTCCTACAAATTCTAGAGCATTTACTAGAGCAACATCAATCAGATCAGCGGTTAACTCTACCCCCATCGCATCAGCCTCACGTGTTAAGTGGAATAATAGTGCATGACAATGTTAATGGTCAACTAAATGAGGTCAGTAAATTTCTGCCGGCCAACGGCACTGCGAGTTCTTCAAAGTGCAACGGTAATACAAGCACAAGTGCAGAACCAATTTTCCAAGAGCCCAGGGGTAAGCGAGGGCCTAGTGATCCAAATCTAAACCTGAAACTAAACAAAAAATCGTGTTTAGCCATTTTTAAGATTATGGTTTTCCTCTTAAGAATAGAATTGACCCTTTTAGGGACCTGCAAGAAAGTGAATCAAGTTTCGTAGCACGAAACGTTACCGTTCCTGAAAACCCCGAAAATATTAGACTCCCTCCCATCCATATAAAAATATTGAAAACATTATATGACTAAACATTGAAATTAAAACCCACATCACTAACCAGTGTACACCAACCTTCAATGATAGCAAAGCAAACATTAATTTTATCCAAATAAAATATTTCAGAAAAGCAATTAAATATTTTACAAGCACTAATAAACAGTTTCACATTTACATGGACCCAACCAGCAAAAAGTTCTCTGTGGTCTACAAAAGTATTCATCCGTCTATTTCTGAAGAAGAAATGTACGAAGATCTAAAAGCTAAACATTCTTCCCTCATTAGTGTTTCCAGATTACACAAGAAGAATTCACCAATCCCAGTGGTAGCCGCTGAATATTAGGAAGCAGAATATTGTAATAATTCTCAAAACGAAATCTAAAAGTAAAAACTGAAAGAAAGCGTAAAGTTAAAGAACCAATACAGTGTCTCCGATGTTTGGAACTCGAGCATTTTAAAAGCAACTGTAACTATCTAATTTCTTGTATATATTGTTCTGATAATCATTATTCGGCCTCATGTCTCAAAAGGACAACCCTCCGAAATGTAAAAAATGCAACGGGGCGCACCGAGCTGATATACGAACAATAGAACGCTCTATCTACAATTTTGGGGAAAAAAATCAAAAACTTCTCACCAGGCACTACAAAAGGCGAGAACTAACCATCAATACCCTCCCCCTAATACCACTCATACTTACGTAACACGACACGCATACCATGACCTATGTATCAGCAACTAACCAGCAATCAAACACCACCACCCGAAACCAATCAGCTAACAACTTCCAAAACTATTTCCCCCAAAATAACTCATCTCAACACAGTTTCTTAAATTCTCCGTTCGTACACAATATCAACTCCATATCTACACACTTCATTAATATCATTAACTCTATTATACCAGTCATTGTACAAACTATCCAACAAGCTATAACCTCCTATATTAACGTATGGCGTACCCTGAATTCAATCATTCATTAACTCTAATGAATTGGAATGAATTTAGCATCAGCAATAAAAAATAGAACTCTAGTATTTTTACAAGCCAACAACATAGACATTGCTTACATCACTGAATCACATCTAAAACCTTCTTCTCCATTTATTGTACAGGATATAACGTAGTTAGACAAGATAGAATACACTCACCAGGCGGAGGTGTTCTCATTTAATCAAAACTACTATCCCATATGAATCACAAAATAAATTAAATGCCAATCACTGGGCTTGAACTAATGGTAATTTCTCTGCCCTGAATAAATCTAACTATAATTGACGCTTATAAACCACCCAATTTAAAACCTAATTTCGCCAGCTCAAGCAGCGTAATCACACCTCAGTCATCCACTATTCTCTTGGGTGACCTCAAAGCTAAACACACTTCCTGACGGTGCAGAGTCATCACTGCTGGTGGATATCAACTATACAATCACATACATACTAACAGATTAAGATTAATATCTCCCCCTGAACCCACATACCATCCTCGTGACCCAAACAAGCTTCCCAATGTTTTAGATATAGGAATAACCAACATAAAAACCCGAGCTCGATTCGGACCACATTCCGGTCATTATTTCCACAGATCAGACCCTCCCTCCATCTTCGCGTAAACCAGTTCTTGACACGTATAACTTAAATTGAGTCAAATTTAAGTTAATAATTCAATCCCAAAAACTTAAATTTAAAATCCTAAACACCTCGTCTAAAATAGATCAAGCAATAATAAACTTACACAATCTAATAAAAAAACTGTAAACACACTAAAACCCGATAATCACTCCACCCTACGTAAAAACACACCCATTAAATTGCCCAAAATCTTAATTAAAATAATTTAAACCAAAAATAAAAAGAGAAGACTCTGGCTAGCTCTTAGAGCATCCACTTTAAAATCAGAACTAAATCAATTAACAAATATCTCCCGAAAAGCCATAGCAGATTTTAAACAGACCAAATATAACAATCTAATAAATCTTTAATTCTTTATACACTCAAAACAATAAAATTTGGAATTTTACTAAAAGGATACTAAGAAAAAAACATAATCCCCCCTTTAACTACCACCAATGGTAAAAAGTATTAAAAAGTATTCTACAAGAGAGAAAACTGAAGTTTTAGCCGATAATTTTGCCATGACCTTCACCCCCCAACATCTCTTCGCATCCAAATCATTGCCAAATCCAAAACTATGCCCACTCCCCGAATTACAATAGACCCCCAAAAATTAAATTCATATCTCCTTAGAAAATTACAAAGATCATTAGAACTCTCTCAAATAAAAAAAGCACTCGTTCATAACCATGTTAATAATATCATTTAAATAAATGTATCCCAAAATATTATCGTCTACATCACCAATATATTCAACTCGTCCCTACGAATTGGATATTATCATTCAACCTAAAAACATTCCTTAATCCTTCCCATCCCCAAACCGAACAAAAACCACAGCAATCCAGATAACTATAGACCCATTAGTCTCCTCCCATAATTAGCAAAAATATTCGAAAAACTCATCTTTCCAAAATTAAATAAGTATTTGAACACAATAAATCTCATACCTCCCTTTCAGTTGGACTTAAGCAATAAAAAGTCCACAACACACGAGCTCTTACGCATCACTGAATACCTTCATACATCATTAAAAAAACATCACTCAATAGCAGTATTCCTCGACATCAAATTAATTTTACACATTAAACACAAATTTTAAAAGAAATATCTCTTTTTGCGAAAACGTTTAGATAAATATTGGACATTTAAAAAAATGTCTCACCCCCTGTTCTTTTTCACCATGCGTTAGCTGTAAACAGGCGCTATTTTAGACGCTTTCCCATACGTTCTTAATCACTTTTAAAACTAGCATTTATTAGAATCATATTCTTAATAAACTACCTTCATTGTATCATTTCGATCTTCATGGGTCTGATACAATTAGGATACAAGAAGAAACTGCCAGCTCATGAGCAGGGCGCCCTTACATGATGTCTCACATGAATCATCTTTCATCATCTTTAAAGATGTGTTTTTAGTTAATTGACAGCAAATGACCTCGGAAACCAATTTCAGAGAAACGGATACGTGAGCTTTGAAATTATATTCAGTTCCAAATTGCCGTACGCGAGAGTTGCCTGGATTTGAAAGATATGCGGGATTAATATAGCAATTTATTTTTTGTCGGTGTCGAAGAAACATTAACAACAATTTTTGCGCATTTTTAAAATTGTTTATAGAACTTTACAATAAAAACATTGTTGGCAGGGAAGCTTCAGGGTAGAATGGAAATTCTTTCCTATTTTAGAGCGTGTACATGCCACGCTGTTAACCATTAACTAATAATATTTCAGTGTACCCCAACCCTATGAATATTCTGAACAACTTAAGCAAATTCTTGTGACAGTTGCAATCGCTTTCCGTCACAACGCACTGTTAATGCATCTAGCGCGCATGCGTGGGTGCGTGCGTGCGCCTGCCTGCCCATGTGAGCCGCGCAATGGATTACTCGCGGAGGAGATAAAATTCGGCAAGCGGGGGCGCGCACGGCCTAATCGGAACAGATTGGATCGCTCTACAATAACGCCATCAGTGGCCCCACAATTGCTGCGGAAGAGCGCGGTTAGGCGGCGCGTGCCATTTGTCAGATGGATTTAACTGTTCTCGTGGCTTGTGATTCGTAAACAACAACGGCGGGCACGAGTTGTAAAATAAACTGCCACATCTGCTAGAACGCCAAGTGATGGCCGCCAGCGTATGGTTTTGTGAATATGAACTAAAATCGGGTGATATGTAAATTGGTCTGAATAAATAGCATCAATATTGACAGTTGACCTTGATTAAAAGTAGAAGAATACAAAGGATAGAAAACACACACAATTTAAAAATATATTTATGATGTATTTGTACCTAATTAATAAATCATACCTTATTTGAAACGTTATGTTTGTGTGATAAAAAAATAAAGTACAACGGATGCTCTACATATTTTAAGTAGGCGGTCAAGGAATAAATTAAGATTCATCTCTGAGTATTCATTGATTTCATGCGTTGTTGATTGCTTCGTTGGTTTCATTTATTTGTTGATCTCATCACTTAGATTCTTAATCCCTTAGATGTAGTGCATAATGCTGGGTTTCAGCCTTCTAGAACGTGATGTCCAGTGCCGACCTAAACGTCGTTTTTTATGTGTATTTGTCGCCTCCAAGTATACTCCCGAGTACACTCCTAGTCCAGGTGGGCACGCTTTTTAGCTTCCTTCTAGTCTCTACAGATGAACTAAATTTTTTTTATTTTTCTTATCCCTCTGTTTTCTGGTAATTTCCGAATTCAACTCCAGGCACCTCTATTCTTTAATGTGTGTGCGTGTAGTGTGTAGCAAGCAAGTTTCGGGGACGGGTGGGGAAAATGATGTGATAGGAAAGATAGTGTGCGGATAATGACCCGTTTATTAATATAATGCTCCGACATTCGTGAGGTATTGATCGGCTATGAATAGAAACTAATCAGAATAGACAATCACTAACATTCTCTTCTCAAGTGCTGTGGATGAATTCGATCTAGCTATAAATCTACTGCCGAAAATCTGCCGGAACACAATACCCAAGACCTCCCGGCCGACATTGCAGTGTAGCCATTCCCTGGGAGGTCTGGCCGAGGGATCATCACTGCGTCGGTGGTCATGCGCTCTGGTGGAGAGTTGCAGACGACCACCCGGACTCTGAGTTTAACGGCCACACTCACGTCAATAGCTTCAAGGGGGAGGCAGGGAGTAGACCATGCTAAGCTCCTGGTTGCCGGGCTTGTTCGGTAACCCATCAGTCGGGTCTATGGCGCGTCGACCTTTAGGGTGAAGGACGTTCTTCGCAATGCTATGAAATTCACATATTGATGTCCGGCGGAAACTGGATACCGCCCTCCAGATTGCCCAGTTTCTGGCGATGTCAATAGCCTAACAGAGTAGGCAGTTAGCAGTCGGGAAGGGGGCTCCGAGCCTCCCGACTCTCAGTTCGGCTGGCCCCCTGTTGGGCTCTGGGCTTCGTCGTGGCAGTGGCCCGATACTCGCGGCAAAGTGAAGGGACTTGTTCCAGGCGCATTGATTTGACTCCGATACTAGCCCGGAAAGCTAGTAGCACTGAGCTGGCAGAGAGGCCTCACCAGGCATTGAATGGGGAGGTTGTCGCGAAGGCAAACTGCTTTCAGGCGGAATTCGGATATAACCCTGGCGGCGCAATTGTGGGCCGTCGGGGGGTTGGGGTAAAGCGAAAAGCTTAGGGACCAACCCCGGGGACTGGTATTCCCCGGTAGAACAATAATTGCTGTGGATTAGTAGCCCGTGCAGGGTCAGTCCCTGTGGGGTCCCGCCTAAGTTCAAGTTTTCCGCATTGCCTCAGTTAAAAAGTTATTTAATGAACTGTAATAAAAATTATGTGAAGAAAGTTTAGTGAACATAATATTGTTTTTGGAATTCTTTTAAGTTTTATCATGGCTGCTTGAAGAAACCTGATTATACGTTGCGACGTTTTGATCTTCTTAAAGAATTTGGGGATGATTAAGACCTGTCTAAAGGCATTTGATACGTCCACCCAAAATTTCAAGAAGTTCTATCTCATGCATCGTAGATAAATTAGTAAGTCAATTCCTTATAAAGATAATTGATCTCCTTGGCCTCGAAATTGAAGGTAAACAAATTCAAGCAGAAAATAGAAGCTTTTAAGAATACTCCACTCTTTAACAATCAAGACAGTACAAAGTTTGATTTTACTGGATCGTTGAGGCGTTTGTTTCTCAATTAGGGAAAACATATTTTACGCAATGGAGCAAATATATCTGGTCTATCGCCCTAAAATATTACTAAGAAAGTAGGTAACACATTTTGTTCTTGGAAGTGAGTTATTTTATGATGCCATATGTTACAATCGCTGGGTAAAGAACCATATTTCCAAAGTTTGTTTTAGTTATGAAATGGACATGAGTAAATGCTGAGATGTCTCCTTGCTTTGCTTCTAGTCATTACTGAAGCTTCACTATACGCATATTTCCCTGAGTTCTACTTTTGCTCATTGTGATAGGAGTATAACCGGGGACATGGGTTAATAGTTTCTCACCAATACTAAACAATCAAATCTCTAGATCATTTACCGATGCAAGTGGGTTTTCTATATCTCGGAGACTAGTGACTAGTTTTCCAAAGTTGCTAATTTTACTTCGTTGGGAATTTTATAGCTCATTTAACTATTTATTCTAATATGGTAGGTAAGACGGTCTGAAGATCAAGAAAACGTGCGCAGATTGTACTCCTTTCTTAGACGTCACACACGTTTTTACTGTTCCTAGACACAAACAAATCAAATTATGCGACAGGCACATGAAATGGTGCCCATGTGGCGGGAAAGTAAAGCCGGATATCCCAAATAGATTTCCTGCATGTAAAAGATCCTCAAGCTAAAATGAAGCCTCGGAGCTAAATTCCAATCGACCGTTTCGTCATTTCATGCACTTGGTGAAAGGAGCGCAGCGAAATATGCGTGGGCAGACGGATGAGCAGGCCTCATGGCCTGAGTCTCTTCACGTAATATAAGTCATATATTCAATTTAATTCAATGTCTTATCCTGATCTGCCACTGGCATTCCAAATTACGCCTGACAGGCCACACCCGTACTCTGTGACGTTTGCGCAGAGTACTTCTTCGCGCTCATCATGAGAAATTCACCCCATGCCTAGCCAAATATCAGATAGATAATAGATATCTAGGAAGAGATAATATTTACCACATCATGGAAATGTGTAGCATAATTACGCTGGTCCGCATGGCCGAAATCGATAAGACAGTAGTGCCGTGGCGATCTCGGACCGAAGGATCGTGGGTTCGCGTCCCGCCTCGGGCGTGGTTGTGTTTGTGTTTGTCCTTTCACCCCTATCATCATCATAGCATGTTATCGTCTCAGTTACCATACCGTTAAATGCTATAGTGGACGCTAATGACCTAGATGTGGATGCGATTCTAAATAACAAAGAAACCTACACTTGCACTCAAATACTAATACAATTTTAATTTGAAAAGAAAAATAAGAATTTAAATATTAACTATAATCTTGCAAGTGCTCGGTGGCTCGTATTACTATTGTTTATTTGCTGAAAGTCGTACCTTCATATTTTTCAGACGTTCAATGGACAAAGGATGAAATATTCAAATTTAGTCAAAATAACGTGTACTCTGTTGAATACTTAAAATTCGCGTAGAGTCTAAATATTGGAATGAATGCATGTATCACATATCTTCGTAACATTTGCATGTATTATGATATTTGCGTATATGCGCATGAAAAAAGTATTTTTCACGGTTTCATTCTTCAGTATTTTCAAATATGTGAACTTGCAATTTATTTTGACTCACTTGTTCCTGGAAATTAATAATGAAAGACTACACATGACATTGACATTTTTTCTATTCCTTTTCTTATTCGGATCTGTGGAATACAAAAGAACGGATATAAATTTGTATTTTTTGATACGCCTATAGCACAAACACAGAGAAATAGCGTCGACAACGCTACTCGAATGTCATGAACTAAGACTGCCTAGAATAGTAATAGAGGTTTTGTGGATGAGCAGCCTACTCGCAGATTTGAGCGTGAAAATATTTGCCTAAATATTATAAGAGCACAAAAGCCCCCGGCTCGTTTGGTTGCCCGAGTTGAATGGCAGTGCGAACGCTGTAGCTATCTGCGTGCAACCTGCGCGCGCATTCAATTCCATTCTGTGGTCGACCGCCACTCGACAGCGCCGATGTGTTATGTTGACTCAGTGAGGGAATTCATGAAATAACAGGCGACCGTGCTCTTTTGTGGACGCTCGACAAAGCGGCGCGGGCGCACCAATTACACGAAAGGCAAAATAGCGAAGCCTTGGACGTAACGCGATACTAATTAACATTTCGGGATATTATCAAATAGGCACGTTATTGTACTACATTTTTCAAATTAAGAATATTACTGATTCACGTACAAACTGAGTAGATGAAAGGGACTGTGTTTTATTGCCTTCTCGTATACGTACGTATACACGGAGTGCAGAGAAAGGTATGATGTGCTGCGGAAAATTGATTTCAAGACGTTAAAATTATTTATACACATTTTGGGGTCATTTGGGTATTCTTCACTCAGCGAAACGCACAAAGAACACTTTATTAAAGAAGTCTTGAAAATTTCATACAAAATGGGAATATAAGAACAATTTTTACATTTAAATAATATTCTTGAACTCGTATTTGAATTCTACTACTAGCACTCGCAAAAAAATGAATTTTTGGAAAAAAAATATTTTAGACGTCAGCTGGGAAGAGGGTGGGGGGTTTTCTTTAACCCTTTGCCATGGTCCCCAATTGGGAATCTCAGATCTTTTTCAATGTTCTATGACATTGTGTTCTATAATTTGAGAATTTTATTTTTCAGCACTCCAAATAATCTGTTCAATTTTTTCAAAAAACAACTAAACTGTTCTGTGAAAATTAAAAATTGAGCATTTTCAGAAACACTTAAACAATTTCTCATACGCGGCTGGAAATATTTCAGTTTGACAATTTACATATGGGACCATGGTTTTATTCTTCCAAAATATTCTTAAAATCATTTTTCATATCTACACATAGAAGACCCCAAATTGAAAAAATTTGTGAAAAGATTTTTTTGGGCACCGATTGGAAGTAGCTGGGAAAAGAGTGGGAGAAAATCGAGAAAAGCTAGCCCAGAAAAAGAATAGAAGACCATGTTTACTACTTATGTATTATAGCGAAAATATTTTAATTCTGCATCAAATTGGCGATTTTTCTAAAAACTAGTTTTGTGAGGTACCAAATTGAATTATTCGGATCTCTGTTTGTAGTAAATAACTTCCTCTAACAGGTTATGTCATCAAAGTTGTCGTTACTGGTTTACTGTCAAATGTGTGTCCATCTGTTCGTCTGTGTCCGTCTATCTGTTCGTTTGTGAACGACGATAGGAAACAATGATAGCGCCTAGAATAATCACGAAAATCGATAATTCCTGTGCGATTCGCGCTTCGAATTTTCAACTGATATTTAATTTTTGGGAGCGTTTTACATGAAGTCTCAAGACTTTTCAAAAGTGGCATGAGATGAATTTTCGTTGATCTTTTTAGATTTTTCAAAATTGAAAAAGTTACAAATAATACGAGAAAATACGTTTTTTCCGTCTAGTTCTATGCTTTGTTCAGTGAATTTTTAATAAATTTGAAATCATAATTAATATAATAAAAACCTATCAAGATCGTGCACATAATTAAAAGCTATCAAGATCCTTATTGCAAGGCAATGGGCATAAGAGGATTAACATTCCCTCAGCAATACTTGCCATAAAAGTAATTGATGGTTTCGTAAACAGTTATAAATTGTACATTAATGTTTAAAAATGTGCGGCCTAAGCCTTGAAAATGTTTGACGTTCAAACCGTTTAGCTATCGTTCATTATCGAACTGGATTTAGAAACAATTCTCAGAGTAAAATAGAATCCAGGTAATACATTTTTAAAACAGATAAAATAGGACACAATGCTGAAGATTACTGCTAGCCTCTTCTTTTGTTTGTAATTTCATACAGCTCGTATCATTTGTTAAGCACAAAAGTTGAACTGAAGCTCCTACAAAACACCTTATTATCGTAAATATGAAAGCAATTTATTACTCTCTTTTATTTATCTGCCACCGACATTTCAAACAAACATGCTATTTCATTCCAACCATTAGCTATTAGAAGCACACATTTGGTTATCATTATTACCGCATGTTTAGACCAGCATTCGATAATACATGGAAACCCAGGGATTATTGCTATCAGAAGCGTAACACGTTTAACCGTGGTCAGGGCGTAACGAGGACATTATGACCAGCGAGACTCAAATTGTCACAATAGAGTGCGTCGCAAAGCTCGGAATTTCCCTAGCAGCGCGTGCGTATAAAGGGAGCGAGATATTTGGCGATTACCACGCACCAAACCGCCACCACTGCTTCTGCTGCTGCAGTCCCCCCCCCTCCCGCCACATTCACCACCTCAGCCTCCACCACAGTAGCCATCACCGCCGCCGCCACTGCTTTCCACTTGAATACCGTTGACACCCTCCTTCGTTGTCTCCACAGACGCCATTTGTCACCGACGCTTTCTTACAAATTCTCTACAATCTTCGCCACCATTACCACCTCCAACGCAGCCTCCATCTCCAATACCTCTACTGATTGTCTCTTCTACTCCTCAACCTTCTCCACCACTCACATTCGATTCCACCGCCTCCACCGCTTCCACCCTCTCCACCACCTCCGTGCCTTCATCGACTGATCGCCTCTACCTCTTCCCACCACTCCTCCTTTGTTGACTCGATTTCGTCAATGTCTTCGCATTCAACTCTGCCATCCTCGCCTTTCCATCATTTCCATAATCTAACCTGCCAACAGCGCCTTTATAACCTTCACTACCGATCTCCATGGCCTCCACACGGTCTCCCTACTATCACCATCACCCATCACCACCCGTC
>BOPP01000005.1:1339638-1354276 GCA_017312745.1 Gryllus bimaculatus | reverse complement strand
CACCAACACCCACCACCACTACCCAACGCCACCCATCACCACCACCAACACCCACCACCACTACCCAACGCCACCCATCACCACCACCATCACCCACCACTACTACCCAACGCCACTCATCTCCACCACCACCAACACCCACCACCACTACCCATCGCCACTCATCTCCACCATCACCACCCAACCCCACCCATCTCCACTAGCAACACCCACCGCCACCATCGCCGCCAGAGCTAGCAGTGCCGGAACGCGGTGGAACCTCGCCAATGCGGAAGCTGCTTTTGAGTGTGAAAGCGCTTCGCTCTGCACGAAGCGAGAGCGCAGTCCGTGCGGCTTCCACTGGCGAATCTTTACTCGGCCCTCCAGTGTGGAGAAATTCAAGACATTTGAGCGGGGAACAGATACACTAAGTTTCAGGATTACTTAAGTTTGATGAGGTTCTTTATAGCTACAACAAACTCAGGATTTATTGATTTATTTATTCACTGGACCCTAATGTACAAAATAATCACAAAAGAATGGTGAAGCAAAGCATCAAAATGTATTAACTCTAAATTTCATTTGTATTTAGTTTGAAGAGAGGAAGTGAGGTTTCACTTTTTTCATCCCATAATGAGCATTGAAAAGTTCTTAAATTATAGAAGTGTGTTTGTTAAATCTAAGTTAAAATTTATTACCTTCCTTCAATCTATTTCTCCCCACAAGAATGTTATTCTCATCATACAATCATAATAACTGACAACAGTGGGATGAATTCGAAGAATTTCAAAAAGCCTGTTCCTATTTTCCTAATTTGCAACGTCTGAAACGAAGCGCGTGAAATTCAAATTTACATTCCAACCTTCGCAATTTTCAAAAATGCACAGTGCGTCAAAAATAGATCCATCGCCTCTGTTTTACAGTTTCTTGCTACTTACGAGGATAAAAATGAAAGATATAATTTGAAGGCACTGAGGAAATTGTCTGTTTGAAAATGTTTCATCTAAAATTACGCAAAAAGTATTCATATTGTCGAAATATTAAATAAGATATTGATTTATATTTTGAAGAACTATTTATGATAAACATATATCGTTAAGAAAAAACTTATCTTCAAAATCGTATTTATATGACGGCATCGAAAAAAATGAATTTTTGCAATGTTCTAAAAATTAGTGCTTTTAACGAAAACGAGACTTGAACATTCTCTCAAAGGTCCTTCACACTATCCAACAACACAATTTAATCAAAAATGGTTACGTCATTTTTTTGAAAATTTTGGAAATTTAATTTTTAGGGGATTCATGTAAACTACCTCACACAATTAAAATATCGGTTTTAAATTCAAGGGACCTCTACATCAGTCAGATCAATTGGAAAATATAAATTTTAGAGAAAGTTATCTGGAAGGTTTTGCCGCCAGCATCGTTCATACACGGACAGACAGACGGACGTTACGCCGTTATCGATGTCGGTATCAAGGAGCCTTAAAACACAGATTCTGGCTACACCACGTGTTAGAGGGGATTGTTTCTAAATTTAGCAACTGAATTTTTCTACTTTTCGTTACCAGGGCCCGGCAATAAAAGTTTTCTGCCCAAAGTTTGCCACTTTTGCCATACCTTTAATAACTTATAACTTTCTCTTCTTAAGAGTTAGAAAGCAAAAAAATGTTTACCTTCAATATTGGAAATGAAAAAGACGCTTACGGAATTGTGAACTTTTGAAATTTTGAGTTCAAAGCTCTAAAACATTAGTGTCGCAATTTTTGAGAGACCAAGTGAAAAGTATTTTTGCCTGAAATGTAAAGATGTAATTATATTTGAATTTTTTTCTGGCATAAATAATTTAATTTAATGTTGTTGAACAGAAAACGCCTTGATTTATATATCAAGAGAAAGCTAACAATAGCTCAAAGCCATTCGTTTTTTGATGTAAAATGTCAATTTAGCTCTGTTCATTTTGCGCAAATACTTTGAAATCTATTTAAGTGTTTCGAACAGAAGTGCCGGCACAGACGAGGACGCGGAAAACAGGATAGTGTAAGGCGCGGCGGAAGCAATAGAGGGAGGACAACGGCGACCGCTCGTAGGAGAGGGAAATAGTAGGGGGCGTGGTGGAGATAAAATTGCTTCCATTTTACACTAAAGATGTAGTACATATGCGAAATGTTTTCTGCAATATTAATAATGAAAGGGTCAAATGTATAATTAATGATTTCTACCGTGACTAAATAATTTTTATTAAAATGTATAAATATTAACATTTTTATTATTAATTATATTGTATGTTACAATAATATATACATATAAATATTTATATTTCATTTTTTTACTTCTCTCTTATAAAAGGAAGGCGAACTTTGAATCAGAGTAAATGGTAGCCACTAGTGATATTATCAAGGATGAGGATTCTCTAGAATTTTCTCATTACGCAGAGAATGAACACAGACAAGAAGTCTTTGAGAGAACGCGTTCCTCTTCTTGCCAGTATCTTGAGCCAAGAAGTGAAGATTTGAATGAATAATTTTCTCCTCCAGTAACTTGTGTAACGCGATGAGTGTTGTTTGCGAGTAAAGGGAAAACTGATAATCAAATGTCTTTGTGAGCTTTCATTTTGGAAATAAGAGACCGTGGAATGAGACCGGCAAAAGCTTACGCATCCTAACACAAACGCAACTCAAAGTTAATACAAAATAAAAAGGAGCATTGGGTTTAATTGCAAGATAAGGAAGCCAAGTACTGCCCATTGATGTGAAGAGGAAAGGACAAAATCCAGTTTCCTGGTATCAATGGTAAGGTGCAATAATATTACAGAATGCCGATTTAGTTCAAACGATGAGGTGCAAGAAACATTTTCTCACTAACTTTATGTCGTAATGAGATTAATTATTTACACTTGTTAAACATGTAATAAATAATCAATTAAGAAACTGGAAGATCAAATTAGTATTCTATAAATAATTTCACAGTGACGTTTTACGTTTCATACAATATACGAAGTTTTTTGTTTCATGCACAAATACACAATTACATTTGGTTCCCAGAATGTGTGTAAAACCATAAATGGCATGATTGCGAAAAAGTGCAGATAACCACATTGATATTTCATGGATTCTCGTTCAATAATATTTGTCTTTTGAAGATTAGAATTAAATCACAATTAGGATTAGAATATACGTAATTCGAGATTGTTTTACTTCTTCAAATGTTAAATGATGAGTGTAGTACTAGGTAGAAAGGTAAATGGGTCGATGGGTGAGAGGGAGATGTTTATGGGTTACGGGCGAATGAATCGATCTTTTGAAAATCTCGATTTCATGTAGCGTCTGCTGGTGTTTCTACCTAAATTGAAAATATAAAGCAATGCCAGTTACGTGATTTGCTGTCCAGTTTCTTTACAGTCTAGTTGATTTTTGTTTTATTGAAATTTCAAAGGATTTATTGTTTGGGGCAAACCATAATGCATTTATTGTTAATCTAAATATTACTTTTGACTTGCTTAGCATGGTGAAATTTCTTGGTACAACCCATCGTCTTATTTAATGGTAACACAATGTATTAAAGATTAATATTCCGTGTGTGAATTAATATTCAGTTTACTATCAATGGTGAACAACAGTTAATAATCGTCGATAGACGAGATTTTAATTTTTGTTTTATCTATTATGACTGCATTTAGATAAAGTTGTTAAGAAAGCCTTTTTTCGAAAAATACCCTTAGGTACGTTACTGGGGAGGATAACCACGTTCCTTGAATTATTGGTTCTTGGGAATTTTAAGGGTAGTGAAGAGTACATAATTTTGGATATTTTTTTTAGATGGATAGATTTTAATAACGTTCCAATACTGCGTCAATTTCACGTTCTTATCTACATTGTTTTAGAGATGATATTTTCTACTAGTAAGTGAGTAAATGTGAGTAAAAAAATATCTTTACGCTTTTTAAACGGCAAGTTTATCAGTATTTCACACCTACAAATGAAAATAAGAATGAATTCGGAAGATAATTTTAAAGTCCAACCCCAAAATATCGATAAGATTCTGAATAATTTTCACATATATATTCCCTGCATATATTCCGATGAAAACAAATACTCATGTCAGTTGATGAAATCTAGTAATGAGAAACTGTTGGACATATATGAACCCTACTGAGACACAAGAGAAAGACTGCATTACTTGGCCACTACATATAGTATCCCCCCTTATCCCAAGTATCCATCCCAAGTATCCCCCCTTTCAATAACGCCGTATAATATCTCTAGATTTAATGACAAACCCACCGTCAGTCAGACATTGGAAAATTCTGAAAATGTGTAATTTTTAGTATTTGAAGGGAACAGTTTGGCCTAAATGCTGAATATTTTGCGAGTTGGGTGACAATAACTATACATGAATACGGATAGCTTATTACCAAAGGAAAGGCAACTAGTAGAATTACTCGTCATAAAAAGTTGTATTTTTGAATGCAATGTCTTGACGACCCTCAAAGTGTAATATAGGGTCGTAGTTTCATTAATCGATGATATTTGTTTGATGAGAAGTCTTCGAAAAGAACTTAAAAGTTTCAAGACTGAAGATTCGGCAGTACTATCATTATACATTGATAGAAAGTCAGCGTTATAAATGATAAAAACACACATGGAGGGTACTTAAAGGATAATGTGAAGGCACATAAAGGGCAACTAACAGGGGCTAACTACAAGGGGGAGAAACATATTGACATACCGATAAAATATATTCAAGAACTACTCAACAAAATCGCGAAATTAAGACATGTCAAATGTTCAAACCACGTTGCTAACATACTGACTAATCCTTTAGACCGAAAAACCGAGTAAAGCAATTAAGGATGGATGTTGAGGCTCTATTATTTTATTTTCATTATATGTGAGATTTACAACACTAGTTATTGATCGTTGTTAAGCATTAGAGGATTCTGTGGCAACGTTTTTATTATAAAAAACAAGTATGTAAAACTAATGTAAGTTGTTATATTTAGAAATTTGTTCATGAGTTTCAGAATGCAGTTCATACTCTCATTACCAGAAACCTACGTACACGTAATTGTAAATCAATATTTTATTTTTAAAGAGCTTCACGTTTTGATTTCTTGACGGTGAGAACCTTACCATTAATACAGAATCAATATCAGATTAATAAGCGTACTGAATAGAAAAGGAAATCTTCATTGCAACTATAGATAATAAGAATATTCCAAAATGGGGATGTTAATTTGTTGAGCATAGAAAAAGAAACAAAAAAGAAACCCATTATTGGGTAAGAAATGAATTAGGGCGAGAGGCTGAATTGAGGACATAAAGTAGAAAGTTACTGTGATGAAGATCGAGAGACAAAATACACTCGGACAGTGAAGAAGGGACGATGAGTGAGAGGAAATGTGGTAAAGATAATCAGAGGGAAGAAGACCCGATTGTTCTTATAAGATAAGATAAATTTATTTCAACTGAAAATGGGCATAACCAGGTGGCAGCTAAGTACATAAATAAAATGCTACATCTAACATTCAAAATATATAATAATAATATAAAATAATAATGATAATAAAATGACATTAATAATAAAAATATTAATGATATAAAACTGTCTAACTCATAAAACATTTAAAATTAACCCCCAAAAAGAAACACTAATCAAACTCCGCACTGATATTTGTTCAACTGCACTTCACTACACTTCACTTCACTTCACTACATTTTTCACTATGACCTTTAATCATTTCTTACATTATTTCTCTGTTCTACACTTCACGAACGTCATTTCTGCATATATAACTGATGGGGGGCGCATGCTCTAATAACCTACTATTGTCCAGCTAATTCCCTCATTTATATAGTAATACCCTAAATTAATTTCTTAAATTGTTGTAGGCTACGAGGAAAGGGTTCAAAGATTTTTGCAGGCAATGTATTCCATTCTTTTATTGTTCGACGTGTAAAAGAAAATTTCCCCACATCTGTTCTCTACGGCCTTAAATTTATTTTGTGACTGTGATCCACCCTACTGATGTATGTCTTTTCACCGTTATGTCTTCCTTAAATCTCCATCACCTTACTGTCAAGGCAAGAGGGTACCGACATGAAAATGGATTGTTTGTTTGTATTCCGTGCGCGTCACCTACTAATGTCATTAGTCCAGTAAGTGTAGTGCATGTTTTCTCCTTGGAAAGGGGCGGAGAACTTCCTCCGCTAGATGGCGAGATCCAGCGCCGACCTGTGGGCCAGCAGGGTTTGCGTTAACGACGTATCTCCTACCAACTGCCCAGATGGGACAAGATGTGACATCTGTTGATACCCTGAGCCATCTCTTCTGGCATGGAAATCGACAGTATGTAGTTAGGGAAAGTAAGTTGGTGGAAAGGAGATGATAAGGAGGAAGTGAAGATAAGGAGAGTGTGAGTAATAGCGTGAAGAATATTATCAGAAAAAAGTAATATTGATAACTAAAAAAGTGGAACTGTAATGGGGATGCTTGTTTATAATGTGATGCGAACATGTGGTAATGGCGTTGAATAAATTGAGTACAATTATCCCAACAATATTGGATTAGCAAGATGAATTGTGAGAATGGCAATGCGGTATTTACGTGGAAAAAGGTTTGAAGTCATCTCCGTCAACTTCATAGATTTATTTAAAGAGCCGGATTTCAACGGCGTTGCCGTCATCGACAATCTCGCTGTGTGGAAAAAGTCGGGAGACTGACAGGAGAAGGCCTGCTCCCTACATCCTCCCCCTCATCAGCGCACATAAATAGGCCTCCCAGGGCATCAGGGTTGAGCAACGCTGCGGGAAGCGATGAAGTGGAGCAGGGCGGGGAGAAGCGTGGAGAAGTGGTGGGGAGCAGGGAGGAGTAAGAAGGAGCCGAGAGGAAAGGGGTAGGGCCAGGGCCCAGCAACTCTCCATCAAAATTGGGGACAAAGCTTGAGGTTGTTAGTATAGAAAGCGCTAGTGTCGTCGGATACTGCTGGTAAGGCTCGCCAAATTTTGCACATAAAAATTGGTCAAGAAATACGAATACAATTTGATTACGAGCGATTTCTGAAATAAATTACAAAAAAAAGTTAAATACTATGTGTTTATCTCCTAAAATTCATTTATTCACAATAATACACGCATGAAAGAACAGGTAGAGCGAACAGCGGCGCGCGCTTTGCTTCACGACAACCCACGCCCGTTTTAAATAACGTTGGTAGCAGTTCGTATTTTAGTTCGTGTAAGAAGGTGATGCTCTAGAGCGCGCCACTGTAATGGCCCCCACCACGTTATATATGAGCTATAGGGCCATGCGTAGGGCAAGGAGGAGCGGAGAGGAGGAAAGCGTAGCGGGCTTCCCGGGGGAAACGGCTATGAGTGGAGCGATGCGGAGCAAAGCGGAGTGTGTTGGCGTGGTGTGCCACAGCGGGGGGAGGGCGAGGTAGACTTTCCCCGGGGGAACGGATTGGAGTGGTGTGAGGAGAAGCGAAATGGAGCAGAGTGAGGCATGGCGTGACGTGGAGTGGCACGGCGTGGCGAGCGTAGGAGGCAGACATTCCGCGGGGGACGGATTTGAGCGCAGCGGGGCAGAAACGTGGCGTGGCGTAGTGTGGCGTGGCGTAGTGTGGCGTGGCGTAGTGGTGTGGCGTGGCGTAGTGGTGTGGCGTGGCGTGGGGTGGCTTGGCGTACCATGGCATGGCGTGGCTTGGCGTGGCGTGGCTGTGCGGGGGGTGGCGGGGCAAGGTGGGTAGTTGTTAGGGCGTGGCGGAGCTGGGAAGGGTGGAGAGGAGGTTTAGTCCAGGAGGGGCAGGGTGGGCGGTGGTGACTGCAGCGGTTTTACTGCGACACCGGCGCGCGCGCCCGGTTTCGCGCGTTCGCCCCCCCCCCCCCAGCGCCCCGATCCGTCCCCGGGCGCTGGCGGCGGCGTCGATATTGTGCTCGCGAAATAACGACGCAGGCAAGCTGTTGCCGCGCTGCTGCCTGGCAGCGGCCGTTGGTTATTACTGCGCGGGGGGCCGAGCGACTGCCCCGCACCTGCACCTGCACCCCGCCCGAGTCTCCTGCGCCCGGCCCCGGCCGCTCCCCCTCCACGCCCCCTTCATTTCAACCAGTTCCAGGTTTTGTTATAATTAACTCCTATTGTTGGCGTTAGGACAGGAAACTTAATATCGCTGTTCACACATGTCCTGTCTTTTGGCTTGACAACCCGATAGAAGCCTTGGGAAGCCTACTAGCGGTGACCCAGGTTCTCGGTCATAGGATAAGGGGTTCGTGTGGTTAGCGCGATTGCATACTTCACCGTATATACTGAGCTTCATCACCTTAGGGTGGGATTTTTCATACAGCAATAAGTACTGGGACATATGTAGAGAAAGTGAACAGTTATAATTTTAGCCCAGCCTGGAATCGAACCCGTGCTTGCGCCGTAGAAAGCGAGCACAAAGAGCTTCTCAGAGCCTTGTTCACGCGTAAATGGCGAAAATAATTCAAAAAATGAATAATCAAAAATATAAACAAGTATAAACTTTTCTTGGTGTAAATTGAGAGCAAAGGGTGTTCATTTCAAAAGCGCCCAAAATATCCTTTCCTTAAAAACGTCCACTTCATTCGAGACAAATAGAAATCAATTGTCGAAAGAATAAATGCGTGAACTACTTCGAAAAAGGTCATCAGAGTGCACCTCCTCTCCGGACCGGGACGAAGCGAGCATACATAAGGTGCTTCAAATTTTCCCTCTTCCGAGAAAAATAGCTGTTTTTCTACTTAAGATGCCATTAGCACGCATTGTTAAAAAACAACAGTCGGACCAGCTTCGTCGAAATCACGTTACAACGTAAGCCATCTTCGCATATTGCAAAGTTAAATTATAGACGGTCGGTGCCTTGTTTCAAAGCTCCTGGGCAGTATGTGCTCTGTGATACTGTGCTACATGCTGTTTTGCGCGGCAGAACATGAAATATATAAGGGTACCAACGAATATGTGGGAAACACCTAAATAAAAAAGCAGGTAACACACGATACTTTCCTGAAATACTTAATGAAGGAATTCAGCGTTTCGTTGCTGACAGTCTTTAAGTTTTGTATATTTCAGAATCAATCTTACAAGAATCAGGAGAATCAGATTTTAACTCCGCATCCCACAAAGCATTTCTGTGCCGGATCACAGGCGTTCCGCCATGTCATATTTTTATTCTAGTTTAATATTTTTATATTTAACCTTAACATAATTTCACATTTGCTTATTGCACATTCGATTATGATATTGGATCTTATAATTATTGCCCATTATGTGTTAATTTAATTATTTAAACAATCAAATAATTAAAAAAGCCATTGAGGGAGAAATGAGTGTGAGTGTCCAAAACTTAAGTGCAGAGGTGATGTTATGGACGATTTTCAGTGGTACAGTTTCATTTCGATGCTGAGGAAACCAAAAAATCGAAGGAAAATGCGTTGTGTCCGCGTCAGGAAATAAATAAATAGTTAAGAAAGAGTTTGGTAGATGAAGACGTAGCATGTCCTGGGCTTCTTACGGCAGGTTTCTCCTCCGTCGACTGGTTTTCCCTCAACCGTACTTTACGGTCTCCTTTCCGCGGCTTTGATAAGATGGAAAAACGATTTGGGGTGAAAACCAGAATTTGAAAGGTTATAACGTGGTACAATGTAGGTATTGTAACAGCTTAAAGGCCTTCAGTCTATCCACATAGTATCATGTAGTTTAACTTATAAGTGTAATAATTACCTATTAAATGAAAAAAATATGTAGTCATTTTACGAATGCCCTTGGTATCGTAGGCTTCAGAGGCAGCGATGCACAGAGACCGTGGCGTCCAACCCCGCATAAGACATTGTATTAATTTTCATCATGACTGTTTGATTGATTATTCCATGTTTGCATTCGCGTATGTTAGTTTCACTTGAAGCCTAAGCTTCCTATTCAAATACCTGCCGCCAGCAGAGCACCGCCCCATCCGGGACAAGCACTTGAATCCCGGCTGGTTTCCTGACATGTGGTAGTGCAGTGAACGTAAGGTAGAGTAAGGGGTGCGGATAGAACAAGGAAAGATCGCGCTCGAACATTTGCCCGCTGCTTAGAGTACTGCTCCGGCATTTGCCCACTGTAGACAGAAGAGTCCACGTTAATGTTCAGTTTAGTACAGCCAGACTCCGGCTCAAGTAGATCTAGCTATCCTCCTAGTGTCGAATACCCAGCCACCATCGGGACTCACCCTCTCTCAGAGGCAACGTAGAGACATCAGTAAACTCAGCCGGTTTCGGCACGTGTTCAGGAGGAGGAGAAGGTTTTCATTTAGTGTACAAAGAATAGGTTTTAAGCAAAGAAGGGCGTACGAACTATCTCAGTCAATCAGATAGTGAATGGGGGGTATCAGAACTCATACCGACTGTGTTTGTGTGTGGAGGGAGTTGGGGTTCAGAGGAAAACACAAGAAGAACCTCGTGAGTTCCATGTAATGAGAAGAATGGGATGGGGCCGAATGGAAATGACCTGTTGATATCCGTGATCTAAAATTATAAAAAATGTACGTCGCAAATATTTTGTGTAACTATGTTAAGTATTTTTAATGTCAGTTACGATGCTATTAATAATACATCCAATGGATTTAAACGACTTATATTACAAACACAAAGATCATTCTCTGTAATGGTAAACCAAGTGATGAAAGCAGTGTTTCGATTCGAGTTTTGACCCCTTTCGACAACTTTCGACAACGGCTTTCATTTCTAGATGATAATTTTCTGAGTGCATAACGAAAGTAACACATAAAAGCAATAATTTTTACAAAACATCTTAATTGCACATTTAAATTTAATAAACATTGTCCACAAGCCTCTTATTTTATCAAAAAATACTATTGTTTGGATATGAAATAAACTTTTCAGAAAAATGGTCTTATGAGAAATAACACTTTTTATGTCTTTCCTTGAATATAGCCCCGCAATATTGTAGTCACAATATCATAATGACATACGCGGTGTTTTAATACTGTACCTTCACTTTTCCTCATAATACATGATAGAAAGCATAAAATACACTTCAGTGATCTTGGTATTACACCCCAAAATGCGTTTATACTTTAAATTGGCGACACGCAATTTTATTTAGTGATTCACGTCATTATCAGCCCACATAGTAGAAGATTATTGTTGGTATCATAGTTTTCGCAAGTGCTAGAATTTTACGGAAACGGGGATTAACAAAATGAGTTTTCTTAATTTTCACATTGCTTCAATCGCGTTACGAGTCGAATAATTGGTCAAATATAATTATTTTAAGAGAGAACATACATTTACATGTATATTCAAGTTCCTTCCAATATACTTATAGAAATACTCCCTCTAAAGAAGTATTCGTCGAGCAGCTGTGAGATGTTCAATCTTTCACACATGGATTCAGTACTGTTGAATAGGTCAGTACAAAGAACTAAATACTATTTTCCACTGTTTTTTGTTACACGTGTAAATATTTATTTTGTGGTAAATGAGATTAGGTTTTAATAAAACCAAACACGTTTTACAACTAGAACATTCATCAGCACCGTTTTTTATTTCTAATATAGAGATAATATTATGTGGCTGAATTTTCCGCTTGCCTCTGAGCTTAAAACGATATAATTTCATAATGAATTATCTGTTATAAAATTTAGGTACTGCTGTTTATTTGCTTTAATATTCGATCAGTGTTATCACAAAAATCGCCGGTCTCTTGGGCACCTTATGCTATCCAACCCCTGCAATTTCCATTTCATTCGCAAATAATTACATTTAATAATAAGTCTTTCATTATCAGAGTTGTTTAATTGCTTCATGTTTTTACAACGGTTTTTCAGCCAATTAACGCCGATAGTGTACAAAATATCGTCATGTAGTCTCCTATGAAAGTAATTATTTCTGACAGTTAATATTTTGTAATATAAAGCGTCCATGAATAAAAAATAATTACGAGAGCCACTGAACTCATTTAAAATCACAGGTGACATTACACAAAACTTATAATAACACGCACACACAACACAAATCAATTTATATTAACACAAAAAAACAAATTAAACCAATAAAATCAACAATATAGTGAAATTTGAGCAAGGATCCATTTTATGACTTCTCTTCATATTACCTGTTGTGCTTTTAGCCAGTTATGTAGACATACTTTTCCTTGAGTATATCGACGGTTCAGCAAAAACATCGAGACTGTGTGTGAAGAAGGCCTACCAGAGTGTAAATCATGTTTCGTGTATATTTCTACATGTTAGGAATTTATTTCATGGGAACTGGTGGTTACATAATTAGTAAGAATCCTCCTTTATAAATAAACTGAATGAATACTTGTGTTAAGATAGATCACGTGTGTTGGGATAATATTTTTATGAAATTTTTGAAACGTTAAAGTTATCTCAAAAATGTATGTTTTTCTTCTTAGCGCAATTCATGTAATATGTCAAGAGATCAGCACTGCAAACTTGAACTCTAGGAGGCAATCACAATAATGTGACTGCACTTCGTATATTTTGTGTGTGCATGTATTTGTGTGTTCGAGAATGTAATGTAATTACAAACGAGAGTTTTTATTAACCTCAATGCTTTTTCCATATCCTTTCGGGCAAAATATACCTTTGCACAGTATACAATGGGATTTGATCGCATTTCACAGCCTCCTTTCCATGTCTGAAAAAACAACTGATGGTCCACACCCACGTACAGGCACAAACACATCATGGACGTAGCGCCGCTGGCGGCAGGGTAGTAGTAGCACGTCTCCAATTACGAGTCGCACCAAAGCAGGATATCGATCCTGCTTTCTTTGCTCTTGATGTTCGGCCCCATCGTTAATTAGAAATCGAGATTTCGCGAACACAAGCACAATCATGGGTCTCGTATAAATGACGGAACAAAGTGTGAAAAAAGTTTTATGTAACATTGTGTGATGTCGCAGAGGCTTTGTCTCTCTAATTTACTGTTGTACTGCCTTTAGATGTCACACAATCACACTTTCTTGACTCATAGTATCATTACATTGTATTGTGATATTATCTGTAGAAGCAACATAGAGTTTCACAATGACATCTGATAATCCTATTTCAGACAAAGCAACAGTTGATGCTGAAAGATAATTGTACCAAAAATCTTAAATATTATTGGATCGTGTCTGAGGAGAAAAATGCCAATTTTGTAATGAATAGCACAACAGTGAATTGTGTATTATTATTATTATTATTATTATTATTATTATTATTATTATTGTATATATTCTGTAACCTGTAATTTCACTTGACCAACTCGACGTAATTTTCTTGACTGTAGAAAAAGGAGATGTTCTACTAAATAAATCAGGAAACTGAAGACATTCTAATGTAGATCATTGCCTCGTGGATAGCTATTGGTCACGGTGCTTAGTTTTCCCTACGCGGTTCCGAGTTTGATTCCCGGTCAGGCAAGATTATAGTGTGCGTCTTCCTTGCAATGACCCAGTATACGTTTGCTGTGTGCCGATGATAAAATGCACTTCTCAGGTTGAGAAGTCCGGAATACGGCGTGGGGATGTCTACGTGCTAACCACACGTATCCCCTTAACCCATGACCGCGAGACAGGGACGTCACCGGTAGGCCTGAGCCCGTTCATTGGGCTGTCGCAGTGCATACGAAATACATCATACTAGATTTTGTATTAGCCTCTTTAAATGACAAGTATGTTTTAAGATGCTGCAATTTCTATCCACGTTTAGAAAATATTCTCTTTTAAGAAGAATTTGTATAACTGCAGTTCATGAATTATTTTACAATAATTATTAGATGTAACAAAATAGTTAACCTATTGTCATTATGTTATTTACTTTTGTAAAGAGCTACTCTTAAACACTGAACGAATAGTTAATGTGTTTACTGAAAACATCTGTATGAATTCAAATAGAAAGACCGGGTAAAGGAATCCAAATATTTTAATGTGAACAAAACGAAAGTTGATTCCAACGGCACCTATTAGAAAATCATACAACTACTTATATTTCGTGATATATACGATTAGGATTGATAAGTAACATCAAGTAGCTTTTCTGAATCATTCTCTTAAAATTGGGAAATATGTATAAAAACATTATAGTATCACATAAAAAATCTATTAAAATGTATGTAATATCACGTGTTTTAAATACACATGAAATATCTAAAGGAACTATTATTCAGGCTCCATTCCACGCAATTATATTTGACAACAGCGATTTTGTTCTAACGAAAAACAGGAGGCGAGGAGGATCACATCTGTGAAGCCAAACGTTGCAGAGCGGAGCCGGTTCACGCCGGAGCATACTCTCACCCCTGCTTCACTTCTGTTCTTGATGGTACCTCTGTAATGATAGAAGGTAGTGATAATAAATCCTGTTGTAAGTTCCATATCAGAGTTGTAACTCAATAACGAATATTTTATTAAAAACAGTTTAATAGGATAAAAACTTTCAATTTAAATATCCGTAAAAATTATACTAAATCCTGCAATCGTGTTTTCAAATACTCACGAAAAATTAAACGCTAAAATGTATCATTTTTGTCAAATAGTCTGAAATATATAAAAAATGTAAAAAAGTTCAAGGAAAATAAGTATTTATATGAATATACCATTGTCTTTTCAGCGTCTAAAAGTCTGGTTCAAAA
>BOPP01000005.1:1322749-1338543 GCA_017312745.1 Gryllus bimaculatus | reverse complement strand
GAACGTAGAAGACTGGGATGTGAATTAAGATACCGTGGAAACGGTACCCAATGCTTCAAACAGAATAACTCGTTATTCATGAGTGAGACCGCACCTTAATTTGGCATATTGTGTGGATTGTTTTATGACAAAGAAAACATTTCTTTGGGATGGGAGTTTACAGAAATTATATTCTGTGTGAGCCTCGTAATTTCTGTAAGTAACTTCTACAAGGCTTATCCGTGTCAAGACCTCTTGAATCAAACTTCATGTTCATTGTACAAATGACCATAAGTGTCCGTAAAGTACTGAAACCCATAGTTCAGTTTCGAAATCTCCATATCTACTTCCGTCTTCCCGCCTGTTACCTAATGAGCTGTGTAGTATTGCAATTACCAGCTCGATTATTGATTGACGTTTATAGCATTAGGTACTTGAATTGGAACACAAATGTGTTATATTTGCATAGGCAAAAACAATTGATTAAAAACTCGGAGAAATTGTACAAGTTGATCCGTGTGCAGTCTCATTGTGTCTTATGACCGTACGACGACGTTTAGTAAGGATCACTCTACGAAGAGGGGGAGCAGATCGTGTGCGGGGCGATAATGGAGACGCAATACAGGGGTTGTGTACTACCGATAAGAATTCTCCTGCAGACAGCGACTGAATTCGACCTACCTATCTAGCTCATGTCAAAAATCCATCCACCGTCGGGACTGGAATCTAGGACCACCCGATCAGAAGCACTGCTGTGAGATCAGCTGATGCCCCGAGACACATCTGTAGGTGATATTCGTTGCGAATTTATGCGATGTCCGAAAACGAAATTATTACTATTGGCAGTGACATACCGACTAACTTTTATTTCACAGAATTCAATTTTCATTCTTTTTTATCACAGCTGGATAAAGATGTAATTTACCTCAAGTCTTTTGCAAAATGATAAACAGAAAGGAATCGTTATCAGGTAAACAGATTTCTGATATATCACAAATACCATCACCACTTCTGCTACTATCACTACTGGCTCTACTCCACTACTACCATTACCAGTACCATCATTACCACAATTAATACCACCACTACCGCTACAGCTTCTCTTAAGTAGCTGCAAATAACAACTGTCCGTCATTAAAGTCAGTGCAGTTGACTAACATAATGTAAATTGTACTTAATCGATCTTATCAATATTTATGACCATCCTAATTGATGATTTTCTCTACCGATATTTCATAAAATTAATTTCCCCTTCTCTGGTTCAGATCGATTTATTGGTATCTAGTTTCCGTAGTGCAGATTGATTCAATTATCAAACGCTGATTCCCTGTTGTAAATGATTTGCGGTAATTAATTGGAAGTGCGTTCATTTAATGATTCTGCCGCAGTCGCTTCGGGGTATTAGTATTTCATTCTATAGCTCTCGGGTAACTGCGGTGACATCTCATCGAAGCAAGGAGCGCTTGCGTTTGCGATGGAAGAAGGACGGGGGGTGAATCCATAAGCAAATTTCAACTAAAGGTTTCGTGGGAGATGTTTCTTAATACACGCATTGGTGACATTTACTTTCCAACGAGAAGGTCGCTATAACATTGATCTGTTACCTCGCAGGTAATTATTTAATAGTTGACCTGAGAAATAGTGAGAAAAGCTGGAAGACCGTCTACATTTAGAAGAAAGTAAGATTTATCGTAAGGAAAATTAAATAATTTCAACGACATTTTGATATTTGCAAGATTACCTACTTAGAAGATTGTAAATAATAAATTGCTGAAAAGTATGGTAAATGTTAGTTATTTGTTTCAAGATCTGGCTATTTCAAATAGATAATGGAATGCAGATTCTGTAACAAATCGTTTACAAGTAATTTGCGTGAAGTTAGCTTTCTAAATACCTCTACTCAATAATGTAAATGTGAATTAGACTCGCTTGGTTATATAAAATTACTTCTACCAACGACCATTCTTCTTTGCACTTGCGAGTTAGACCTCAGCAGAGGCAGGTTTCTCGCTCTAAACTGTCATTACCACGTGCGCCGCATAAATTCTCGCAATCCAAAGTGAACGCCTGATTTCAGTTCTATATTTTTTATATCTTTCAATTCAATGTCTGTACTATCTGAAACTTTAAATCAGGTGAAATTTTGATGATGGTAATCATGAATGTGTGGCCCAAGCGGTCGAGTGCCTTTATAAATAGTAATAAAAAAGTTTTAAGTGTTCTCTCACATTATATTCAGTGAAACTGCAGTTGTTAATATTAAGTTTCTCCAAATTTTTATATTCCATTTTTCATACGTTTCCATTTACATTTTCCATACATACATTTAATATTCCATACGTATATATTATACGTAAAATATAGACATTTATGTAATGCTGCGATAATCGATTTCGAGACTACAACACAAATACACGTATTGGGGTCCCTTTATTCCGTGTTTTTCTTCAAAACGTCCGTTCCTCTATCCGGTCATAAGTGAACAACACTAATGACTAAAATATTCGTATGATGTTTTTCCCAAAATAAATATTTCGTGGTCGATCTGGCCTTTCTCGAGGACATGTGATTTTGAAAAGCATTTTGTTTAAATTTTTAGTGATACTTTACATGAAGCATCAGAGCTTTCTTCAAAATTTTCTGATCAATGGCTTAATCATAACATATAAAGTTGGCATAAATCCGATTTTCACTGTTAAATCTGACGGCCAGACAGACTGACGGCCAGACAGACTGACGGCCAGACAGACTGACGGCCAGACAGACTGACGGACAGACAGACTGACGGACAGACAGACTGACGGACAGACAGACTGACGGACGGACGGACAGACATTTTGTCGGCAATCGATTTTTCGGTTTGAAGGCCCCACCGAACAAAAGTTCCGACTCTTCATTATGTTAGGACCGCGCCCGCGTTTGCCCTTGACCCGTAAGCACGGCTGCTTGAGGTCACTGCCACGGCGGGCAAGAGAGGTTGCTTAAGGACAGAAAGGACGCTGCCAGCTCGATAAGTAAACAATAACACACACAGTAGCAAGATTGTGATTTTATTCGCAACTTGGATTACATTGTATCGTTCACAATTAATATATTGTACGTACATGCATAAAGGAGTAGTTCATATAATAGTACATTATATATATATATTATATATATATATATTATATTATAATATTATATAATATATATATTATATATATTATATATATTAATATATATATAAAACATTTTTATTTCTGACATATTTTTTTACCACTTCATCTATGTTTAGAACAATAGAGTACTGTTCAAAAGAAGAGTTAATTTTAAATTATGATCAGTGAGACCATTTCTGTGGTTTGACTTTACTTTCCTCGCTGAAGAAACTATTTGTGTGCAAACGTAAGTAGAACCAAACATAGATATAATGTTTGCAGCACATTTAAACAAGCGTGAAAAGCGAATGCGAGGCAAATTTGTATAAGATCCGAAAGAAATTGCTGTTCAAGAAAATCGTTGTTTTAGTTGACTTCCACATGTGAAGTCAATTACTTCTAATTGTAACTCAGTAGAAACTGTATCCATGTTTACAGACTATTGAGTAACAAAGATACAAAATTCTATCTCCAATATTCCTAAATCTTGAAAACTAGATTCCATATTTTTGTAGTGAAATTTAAATATAACAATGTAGCTATCATAGTTGCTCGATTCTGATTGACTAATTAATTTGTGATTCTGATCGTGTCCACTGCTAAAAGCATTATTCCCGTCAGTATAGTGCATTATTTACAGCACGATGTGGTGGTGATCTCCCACTGAATCGCAAATTCCGGCGCCCACCTACCGCCGGCTTTCGGGGTTTACCCTCAACCAAGTAGCAGTTGCAGAGCACCTTTCCAGCCGGGACAAGCTTTCAGAACCTAACCGGTCTCTCAGCAAGTGCGGTAGTGTAGTGCATGTGTACGAAACAATCTTCCACAGAATTGAAATATCTCACCTTTCCTCTCAAAAAAATGAAGACGAATCAGTTTACAGGGTTACACTCATTGAGTTTTGGCACATGTAAAGATAAAATTTGATGAAATTTCTACCATATTTCGACCAATCAGGGGAGACCTTAAACACGGGTTATACTACTTCACTGCGACATATCACTTGCCGCAGACCGCCTGGACTCCTGACAAAAGAAACGATTTTTCTAGATGACAATCCCCATCGTCACATAATATGTAAAACGTAATATGTAGGTATGTTAAATATGTAATATGTAAACTGTTACGAATGTGTTATGAAAACACTTGGAACATCTACCATAAAATCCTGAGTTAGTCTCTAGTGATTTTCATCTATGCGGACTCCTCAAAACTCATGTGGGTGGGTGACGCTTTCAAAATAAAGGCGTACTTCAAGACGTTACTTATTGGCTGTGACAACAATCGTAAGACTTCTTTGATACAAGCTATCCAAAACTTTTAGACAGAGTAAGTGTCAGAATGTACAGATTGAATATATCAAAAAGTAAAATAAATTTCAGATAGTTATCTTGATCTGGTTTCCTCTTTTCGGTTTGCGACTTATTTATTGACTTACTCTCGTATTTATGTCGTCCAGATTTGGCTGATGCCCTTCTAGATATTATTAGAAAAACCAAAGACAGAAAACTTACAATCATCATACAAAACAACGTAAACATACAAACAATTGCCAAACTAGTACCAAGTTATTTTCTATATTGGGCGTAAATACTTGAACTAAGAACAAACATTTTTACCTAAGTTTATTGTGAAAAAATTTCTAATTTAGTTTTTATATTTATTCTATTCTGACATCAGTGGCTCGTTGGATAGCGAGCCCGCTTACCACGACGCAACCCCGGGTTCGATTCCCGGATTTCCGGAGCAAAAACTAATTGTGCGCTTTCCTGCAAATGTCACAGTGTCTGTTGCTGTGTGACGATGAGAAAGTTCAATGTTGACCAGAAGAATAGTTGTTTCCATGTTGACCAGAAGAATAGCCGCAAGGCCGGGATGTTGCTGGTAGGCGTTAGCTCGTAAAGAGCTGCCGTCCCAAAGTATATACGTGTATACATTTATAGTATGATAAGTGTTGTGTGCACAGCTGACTTCGAAGTTGGCGCTCGCGCACTGAGTGCGTGCGCGCTCTATATTAAAGTATACGGAGCAGCGAGGCACTCGCTCCATCGGACAACTAGCCAGATAGCCGCGGCGACCGGAATGTAATGGGCGGCCTGGCGCCCGGAAAGACAAAAACGTTGGCGACTGAGATTGTGTGCTATTAGAGACTGTTATTGTAACCGTTACGCTGACCACGCCAAGTGCTTCGTTATTCTTTTGGATGTTTGTTGATTAGGATATAAACTGGTACATCTGGTAGTATGCCGAACAGCTAAGAAATTGGTATTTTCTTTTCAAGTGAATGGTACATCTGGTATTGTTATTGTCTGATAGGATTATAATGCAGGAAAAAAAACTGTTTTCGTAAGTCACAATAAACTGTTTTTGTAAAATCATGCCTCCCTACTTTTTCACATATATCATTATGATAATTTGAGCATGCATACAGTTCGTACTAATTCATACTACTGTCCTAATTCGTCCCAACTACAGAACTCTTAAGAATTCTGTAGTTGGGAC
Organism: Gryllus bimaculatus; assembly: GCA_017312745.1. Taxonomy (NCBI): domain Eukaryota; kingdom Metazoa; phylum Arthropoda; class Insecta; order Orthoptera; family Gryllidae; genus Gryllus; species Gryllus bimaculatus. The sequence goes on along the minus strand of BOPP01000005.1, from coordinate 1,332,925 downwards.
GAATTAGGACAGTAGTATGAATTAGTACGAACTGTATGCATGCTCAAATTACGCTTTCTTAACAGAATCGAATACTTCTTAATTCTCATTTGTACTATTACGGCTTTAACTAATTTATTTCCATGATTAATTATTATATTCAGTATAAAATGCAAGTGCTAATAGCAGGTTTGTGTTTCTACTCCTGCACATCGTGTATCATATTTAACTTGTCACGAAAAAAACCTTCCCCGGTAGTTTTAAAATTGGTTTTCAAGGTATTGTGTGGTTGTTCTGATTTTGAAACCCTTTTGTAATTAATACAACTTTGAAACTTTATGATTATTTCAATATTCATTAGCACTCTTTTTTACTTTAAAGTTTTTAGAAATGAGACTCAAATTACTTTCCGTGGCATAATTATCTTATTTTGAATAAACTAAACAGTGTTTGAAAGCGTTAACAGCATTACAAGTCATTGCATATTAAATACAAGCGAACTTATGGTTATATTCAAAATTTGTAGAGTAGAACATTCAAATTTCTTACAAGATTTTTGAATATTTGGATATTTGAGAGTTACAAGTATTTGATTTTGTCGGTTGTTTCGGCTCTCTTTTAAGTTCAATTTCCCAATTTTCTAAATTCACGCACATTCATAGTTACTGTCCAAGTCTAAATGAATATATTTAATGACACTGAAGTAATTATTCTTTTTGGTTTCCGAATAATCTTTCACTCATTTTTCAATATTAAAAACAAACAAATTTTATTCCAAAGTTTTCTATTTTGAAGCAAACTTCTATTACTGTTATATGTTATAAAAATGAAAGTAAGATAATAACTTGCCACTTCATACTCCGTGAACTAACTGCCCATTCAACTGGTGTCGATGCAGGACCCCAATTGGTGTGAGGTGTCAACCACATTGTGGTCTAGCAGCCAGAGAATTGCCCAAATATTCCTCCATGCATATTGCACATGCAACCGTAACGAATACGTGGACAGAGCGTTAACAGTCACCCACGCAACAATTAAGCTACGAGAGCGCCGCGTTTACAGGAGAGGAAAAGATACGTTCACATTTAAACTCGTATCACTCGCACACTTTAAATATGTTTAGCAACGTGTACATTTACAATACAGTATTTATTCATATTTTGGAGCACATATGAGAAAGATTCAGAAAAGTTCCTTAACTACTTAAAAATAATTTACTTCAAAAAATCTTTGTTGATTTCATTAATTTTCTTTCTGGTTATTTGGAAATTTATTGATAAAAACCTCATATATAAAATGTACTATGAGGGTATGAATAAATATATAAACTTAAGAGCAAAAATCTTTTTAAAGCTTCTCTACGTTTTAAAATATTTACTCTTTTAGAAAACCTGGGTTTGGTTGGTTCTATTAGGCTACGTCTTACTGTACCCTTACTTCTTAAGGCCTTATAAACCGTTTAAGAATGAACTAATAGTGCTACAGAATAGCATTGAACGTCACTTTCTCGATTTAGTTTTCTGCTTTCTTTGGTGTATGTTCGCTCTTCTAACTTGCCACATACTCTTGCCGGCTGCCTTTCAACATCAGTAAAAGGACTTTTTCTTGAATTTGTCTCAATCATTCAGTTTCCGAATTGTTGTATTGAAATATTACTTTAAGAAAATTAAATAGGGTAGGACCTCCACCTAAATTAATATTTACACTGAAAAACATGGAGCTGTTTCTAATATTATGACATTCAAGCGTTACGGTAAATATTTTCGATAAACTTCATTTTAAGCATTTTAAATCGATAATTCAACAGTCTACAAGTTGCTGAAACTGTGCATTAAAACGGCTCAAAAGATATTTTTAAAAAAACATTTGTGTAATATTAAAAAAATTAAATTGATGTCATCTTAAACAGTGCAATTAGCACAATCCGAACCAAAAGTTTGAAGAAAGATTTGGAGCCGTTTTCGAGAAAATACCGTTCGAAGATTTCTGAAGACGAGGAAGTTTGAGATCGTTTCCTCAGAAATATTTTCAGTTATCGGGAAACTTTATAGTACATCATTTATAACATGTGCTCGTATATGAAGGAGTGTGAAGAAATCGCTGCTAATGTAAATATAACCGACGTGAGAGATAAATAAAAAAAATTGAAATTTTTGAGAAAATAAAAGAACATAGCAGAATGTAGTATATGGCGTCATACAACGTGCATTTAGGTATATATCTACCAACAGTTTAAAGAAAACAGTTGGATATATTTTCGAGGAAATCTTGTTTTTGTTATTTTTTTAATAGCACATATCTCACACAATATTGCCCAAAAACTACTAAACGTTTCAAATAATATGCAGAACCTTAATGAAAGAACTAATTATGGACAATAAATTTCTTCTAAAGTAAATATCTCTATCTTCAATATTGTAGTTGAAGGAAGTTTCTGAAATTTTTTTTCAATTTTTTAAAATTTAGAGTTAACAGTAAAAAACAGACCTATGTCACCTTTATTTCCCTTTATTCGTGTATTTCCCTTTATTAGTACAAGATTTTTAAAATTTGGAGCCATGTTTGAGAAAACTTTTGGAAATGGCCCAGGGGCTTCTTGCAAGTACCCACAAAAATTAAAGAGTGTTTTTCAAAATGGCATAGCTTTGACTTTAGCCAGATCAACATGGATTTCGTAAATGTGAAAAACATCTTACGCGCTAGTTGTGTTAACATAAATCGGACAGACGGACGGACAGACGGACGAACAGATGGACGAAGAGATGAACGGACAGACAGACGTACTAGTGGAGGTCGGATTGGAAGTTTGTAAGAGCCTTGAGGGCAAAAATTAAATTTCTTGTTAGGAAAAAATTTATCGCTAATGAGTTAAATTAAATTTTAATAACAAAACGAAAAAACTGGTGACAATTTAAAAATTAGTTCTTAAAACTAATATGGGTGAATGAGCACACAGTTCTGGACATAATAACACACATTGAGGATTATAATTTTAAAACTTCAAAACGTAATTACAACTTACATAAGTGATTAACTACAGAACTGATAAATAATTTTAAAACTTCCTTCAAAGAGACTAGTGAATTTGTTCATTAAAAAGGTGATTTGTGGCTCCGATGTGTTGGTTTTTTTGTCACATATTTTTAAAATGTCTTTTAAATGCTTAACACTTAAGTTACATATGTATTTAGCTTCACGTACTTCATTTTTGAGAACGTCTTTTACACCTATAACATGTACCAAATTTTGACAAGAAACGTGTGGCAAAGTTTTAAGAAAGAGATTCATTGGGATTTGCTTATTAAATTCTATTTAATTTCGTTCTCGAAATTTGTCCTGAATCGCATCATTAGCCTTGAGATGAATTATTTACATTCTTGAAGATACTAAGACGTGTTCAGTATCACATAAAACGGGTTCTGAAAAACGGATTCTTATGTCTTTGGAGCTATTATCCAAATTCATATGGAGTTATTAACGAAGTGAATCTAGTTTTGAACTGAAAGGATTTCCGAACAAAATAGAAGTGGGAACAGAGATTCAGTTTCAGCACTTAGTAACTTACAAGTACAGTAGTGAGAAAACCATTTGTTGCACTCTTTTTCTAGAAATAATAATTACTGCGTAAGTACCTTGATATGGGTGCATTTGTCAGATGTGAGGTTATTTTTTTCTTGGATTTTTTTTATTAATTTCATTTCGTTATCCTATGTATCAACTGTCGTGAAAATTAAACTGTTAAGAAGGTGTCTTAGATTTTGTTTGCTTAAGAACTTAGTGAGTAATCTCGTACAAAATCTCTTATGAACTTCGCTTTATCGCATTCGCTACTTAAAAGTTCGGCAGGTAAATATTCTAAGGTACAAAGAAAACATTGATATTTTATTTGCTTTATTTAAAAAAAATGCTTGTACACAATTAACAGGGAAATTTCTATGAAATATTCACCAGCAGTGTATAACAAGGATATCATTTCCTGGTGCTAAACTTTTCTATATATTCTTCAAGGTAAAATAAGAACTTCAAAATTACTGGACTTCAACTCCTTCCCCCCTCTGGGATAGTAGCAAATAAATTTGTCCGTGGCCAGCTGCAAAGAAAAACAATTAAGAATCGGATATCTTTCAAACATTCTTCTTTAATACCGAACGGGGAAAAAGTTTGTTTTTATTTCAAAATTAAGAGTTTTGTATGTTATTGATGTGAAATAACAAATTTCAAAGAATATTGTAAGCGTATTCAAGAAAATTGCTCGTCTTATAATACAGTTTCATAATACTGCTATCAAATAAATTTTCATTGTATTTGATAACTTTAATGTTGGTACAATAAAATTTGTTTACCTTACCTGAAAAGTACTAAAACGTAATATAAGAATATTTCAAGATAAGTGTTTAAGTCCTATGTTCAGTGGTTATTAATTAAAGATAGTATTTCTATTTTTAAAATAAAATATACATACCTTGGTTTAAAATTACTATCAGTGGGATACAAAAGTATTTTTATGTCTGATAAATAGTGATAAAGTTCGAAAGCTTTCGAATGCAAGTATGAAAAATAACATGCATTTTTCCTAAATATCATTGTATTATGACCAATGGATTATTTGGTTTTAAGAGGGCGGGGGTAAGTTTACCGCCACCTCTCGCGATAGAACATGCACTACATTTACAGGACTAATGACATTAGCAGTGATGCGCCGGGAGTCACTAATCAATTAATAACTCGGCGATACGGGTTTTCCTGCGACATTCGGCCGTTTCCGGCTCACAATTACATAACTTTCTCTTCTTACGAATTACCCTCGTCAGGACGATAAAGTAATCTTCTTCATATGAAATACTTTCGTAAGGGCGAGAAAGTAAAATTTGTTACATACCTTTCCGGGAACCCAATAATCCATCATGAAACACACCGACAAAAATATAATAGTTGAGATTGTGATTTCTCGCGTACTGTAGCCCCAAACGCAGCTCAGGAGGAACCCTGTTGTCCGTTGGATAGACCCATCTCGTAGGGAGTAGATTGTGTCAATACCTACAGAAATATTCGTTTTGTTTATAACATGTTCTTTATCTCTAAATTGAAAGCCTTTTACTTCTAGAATTTCTCTGAACCAGAATACATTTTACGTTGATAAAAATACTTTTACGAAACCTAAGTCAAAGAAAATGGACACGCAAAAAAAGATTGGAATGACACACAAATGGGTTGTGTAAACACGAATCTTAATTTTCCAAGACTATATATTTCGCCTATATTCGCACCAAAATTATACGAAAATCACTAAATTTTCAAAAAAAATTAAATACTGGTCCTATTTAAGACGGTCTTTTAAAAAAAGGTGTCTTTAAGGAAGAAAGTGCCCATTTTCAATATTGTAGTTGTAGGAAGAATCCCCCCCAAATTACTTTTTTACAATTAGAAACAGAAAGTGACGTTCAATGCTATTCTGTAGCACTATTAGTTCATGCTTAAACGTTTTATAAGGCCTTAAGAAGTAATGTACAGTAAAGACGAAGCCTAATAGAACCAACCAAATCCAGGTTTTCTAAAGAGTAAATATTTTTAAAATAATAAAAATGTAAAATATTTTGAAATATTTTACCCATAAATTTCTAAACAACCAGAAAGAAAATTAATGACATCAACAAAGATTTTTCTGAAGTAAATTAATTTTGAGTAGTTAAGGCCCATTTTCTGTATCTTTCTCATAGGTGCAGTAAAATATGAATAAAAACTGTCATGTAAATGTACAAGTTGCTAAATATATTTAAAGTGAACGAGTAATACGAGTTTAACAGTGAACGTATCTTTTCCTGTCCTGTGAACGCGGCGCTCTCGGTAATTAATTGTTGTGCGTGTAGGTGACTGCTAACGCACTGGCCACGTATTGGTGCATGTGCTGGTTACTGGTCACGTTACTGGTGCATGTGCAATATGCATGGATGAATATTTGGGCAAGTCTCTGGCTGCCAGACCACAATGTGGTTGACATTTCACACCAATTCGGGTGCTGCATCGACACCAGTTGAATGGGCAGTTAGTTTACGGAGTATGAAGTGGCAAGTTATCTTACTTTCATTTTTATAACATATAACAGTAATAACAGGAAGTTTGCTTCAAAATACAAAATTTTGGAATAAGATTTGTTTGTTTTTAATATTGAAAAATGAGTGGAAGATTAATCAGAAACCAAAAAGAATAATTACTTCAGTGTCATTAAATATAATCATTTAGACTTGGACAGTTATTATGATTGTGCGTGAATTTAGAAAAATGGGAAATTGAACTTAAAAGAAAGCCGATACAACCGACAAAATCAAATACTTGTAACTCTCAAATACCCAATGGTTCAAAAATCTTGTAAGAAATCTGAATGTTCTTCTCTGCAAATTTTGAATATATTTTAAAGGTCGCTCGAGTTTAATATTCAATGTTTTGTAATGCTGTTTACTCTTTCAAACATTGTTCATTTTAGAACTACTGTCCCAAAAAGCAACCCCGTTCGGAAATTGAGCGGAGAGGTCGCGGCACGGGTAAATAACTCGGCTGCAATAGAGCAAGAGGCCAAATCTAGGCTAAAACGTGGCAAACACTGTAGCCCTAGGCTTTATGGTCTCCTTAAGATTCATAGACCCGACGTGTCACTGCGCCCCATTGTGAGCTCTATTAACTCTCCCACCCACCCTTTCTCCCGCTATGTGGCCGACAAATTGCAGCCTTTGACTGACGACATCAAGTCAGCTGTTAGGAATTCGGCTCACCTTATTGACATACTTAAGGAGAATCATGTAAATTACTCGGACATCCTTGTCAGCTTCGATGTCACGTCTCTGTTCACAATGGTTCCGGTGGACGAGGCGGCCACTGTCATTCGCAGTAAACTTTGCTCCCGTGGACTCACTCCGGAATGGGCCGACTTAGCTGCGTTTCCTCTCACGCCCACTTTCTTCCAGTACCGTGAGCAACTATATGCTCAAGTTGAAGGAGCGGCCATTGGTTCCCCCCTCTCTCCGGTTGTGGCTAACCTTTTCATGAAGGCCTTCGAAACGGAAGCCGTGGAGAATGTCCCTCTAAAACCAACCTTATGGCTCCGGTACGTGGACGACACACTAGTAGTGTGGCCTCACGGTCCTCACACCTTAGCTGACTTCCTGCAGCTCCTTAATAACACACACCCCAAGATTAAGTTCACGATGGAGGTGGAAAATGAGGGAAAAGTGCCTTTCCTCGACGTGCTGGTGAGTCGGAAAGTGAACGGCAGACTAGGACACAGTGTCTACTGGAAACCCACACACACAAACCGTTACCTACACACTGGCTCTCACCATCACCTGACAACTAACAGGGGTGTTTTGAAAACGCTGGCCATCAGAGCAACTAGGGTGTGTGATAAAGAATCGTTGAACTCTGAAATGGAGCTCCTACAAGACTACATTTCGAGCCCACGGATAGAGCGCTAACGCTGCCAACCAAGCGGTACGGCAGGCTACGACTCTGCTGATATCACCAAAACTAGAGACAATCCCAACACAAAAATAGCCACTCTGCCATATATACGCGGTGTCACAGATAAGATTAGCAAGCTTCTGAGCCACTTTGATATAAAGACGGCCTACAAAGCCAGGAAAAACTCGGGGAAAAGCTTGTACGCGTGCAAAATCACGTCCCTCCCCTCATGTCATCGGGGGTATACGAGATCCCATGCAGCTGCGGCCATAGTTACATTGGCGAGACGGGACGTACCGTAGAGGAACGCCTCCGGAAACATATTCGTAATTATAAATACAATAATACGAATAAATCGGCCGTAGCCCTGCACGCATGGAAAACTGGCCACGCTATTGTATTTGACAACACACGCCTCTTAGAGAAGACCGCTGGGACACGAGGAGGGTAAAAGAGGCGGTGGAAATCATCAAACACACCTATAACTTGAATACTGACCAAGACATACTCTACACGAAGCCTGGAAACACCTATTTTACCAGGACGTCCGATCTCGACTGGACGCGGTCCTAGTGTGGGGTCTTTGCCGCGACAATAAATCACAGACGTGAACGGTTTGTAAATTATTAAGTATTTATTTAAAAAATGCTCCAGCACCTGAATACTATGTACAATAATTACAATAAACAATATTGACCCGTTACTAGAAGGAATGTTCCCTGGTTACCACCACCTCTGGCCTGATAATTAGATATCATATTCGGTGAGATGCACCAGTAGCCTACGTGAGCATACAAGCGAGTATGCCGCCCCTCCCGTCTCGACGTAGCACGCCGGCTTCAGTTCCCTGCCTCAGTAGCCTATGCATTAAAATGCAGCGCCGTGCACAACCCACACGACTTCCTACCGACGCGCCCAAGAATCAGAAGAAGGAGTTTAGGACCCGGATCCGCTAAGCGGTACATGCGGTTAGCACATAGCCATCCCTAAGCTGAATTCTGGTATTCTTAACCAGAGAAGTGAGCCTTCTCATCGTCACACAGCAACGGATAGTGGGGCATTGCAAGGAGTGCACAATTAATTATTGTCCCAATCGGGAATCGAACCCAGGGTTGCGCTGTGAAGGCACGCTAACAAATGAGCCACCGATGGCAGAATAGAATAAATACAAAAAATATACATTTTTCACAATAAACTTAAGTAAAAATATTTGTTCTTAGTTCAAGTATTTAAGCGCATAATAGAAAATAACATGGTACTAGGTTGGCAATTGTTTGTATGTTTACGTTATTCGTTTCGCATGATGATTGTATATTTTCTGTCTTTTGTTTTGCAATAATATATAGAAGGTATTAGCCAAATGTGGACGACATAAATACGAGAGTAAGTCAATAAATAAGTCGCAAACCGAAAAGAGGAAACCAAATCATGATAACTATCTGAAATTTATTTTACTTTTCGATATATTCAATCTGCACATTCAGACACTTACCCTGTCTATGTAAAAGTTTTTGTTAGCTGGTATCTAAGAAGTCTTACGGTTGTTGTCACATCCAACAAGTAACTTTTTGAACTATGCCTTTATTTTGAAAACGTCACCCACCCACATGAGTTTTTAGGAGTCCGCATAGATAAAAATCACTAGAGACTAACTCAGGATTTTATGGTAGATGTTCCAGGTGTTTTCATGACACATTCGTATCAGTTTTTTGCGTTTTACATATTATGTGACGATGGGGATTATCATGAAGAAAAATCGTTTCTTTTGTCAGGAGTCCAGGCGGACTGCGGCAAGTGATATGTTGCAGTGAAGTAGTATGACCCGTATTTAAGGTCTCACTTGAATGGTTGAAATTTCATCAAATTTTACCTTTACGTGTACCAAAACGCATTGAGTGTAACCCTGTGAACGGATGAAATCGTCTTCATTTTTTTGAGGGGAAAGGTGAGATATTTCCATTCTATGGAAGATTGTATTGTTTCCGGTTGAAAATGGTGAACGCAAGACTCTCCTTGTAACAATTTGCGCCATGAAGCACTCTCGTTTCTCAGTATAGCAGTACACTCAGACAACTGGTAGAACATCCAACGTCCAAAAGTTTCACCAAACTACATCTGATCCTTCAAGAAGTAACCAAGAAGTATTGTGTGAACAGCTTACAGGATCGCTGTCATCGATCGTTTGCAGTACTTCCGCAGTACAATCAGAACCTCCTGATAGGTGATGCTTTGCCCTCCCTTATAAAACATCTCGATTAACCTGTATATAGTAGCTATCCATGATAAACATCTTTCGCCATAAACTCAATGCATTTCGCGACGTAGTTCTTCTGTCGAGAGTCTTTTGGCCCACAAACAACAGACAACTACACACTTTCTCTTCGTGCACACTTTTGCAGACATGCCACGGGCTGCCACAGACTGACCAGGAGCTCGCGAGACGTCACACAGCCGTCATGACAAACCTACGTCTGCTGCCAAAATATGCGCGTGTAATTTAAACATTGTATATAGTAAACTAAATTTTGTGACTTATTTAAGGATTTGTCCTCATATGTAACATTAAAAACATTAATCATAAATGTGTGAAAATAATTACCAGATACAATTTTGAGAGAGTAAGAGCGATTTTGGCTGCTTTAGTACATTCTCATTCTGGAATGAGCCATCCGTCGCCCTTCTCTCCGCTCTGAATAGACCAGCCGTGCAGGCCCTCCCTGTTCCGTTCCTGTCTCCGAGCCGTTT
>BOPP01000005.1:1305559-1319612 GCA_017312745.1 Gryllus bimaculatus | reverse complement strand
CCTGAAGGTTCAGATGGCTTTGACAATGACGGCATGTATTCAAATTTACTGTCTTTTGCATATTATTACTACATTCCTGGTAGTCAAGTGAAGACACTCCAAGTGCCGGAAGTGTCATTTTCGGGGATCACTCGCCGTAGCTGATATTATGTATAGCCTAGCAGTTGTACTTTACTTGAGTTTGCCAGCTGGAGTTGAGCGACTTCAGATAGGCAGAGAACTCTCGGTATAGCTTCTGGATCATTCTTTTGTTAGTTATTCCGATCGCGATATGTTGTGTGGTGATTGGTTAAGTTTTAGATATATCGATTATAGGAAACTGCTGTGGTTTTATCAATGTACGTTATATCGGGTCTATGCGGCCGACATATCGTTGTCAGTGATTAATGGAACACGATCGCGGCAGTAGAGTGTGGTGCTCACTACTGCTTTCAGTAAAGCAACCACACACCTGGTCATCATACCTGTGTGTGGTTGACATACCGACCAGTAGATGCAATAATGTAAGATAATAATAATAATAATAATAATAATAATAATAATAATAATAATAATAATGATATTAATATGATAACAATAAAAATAGTAATAACAATAACAGCATTTACTCTACATTTTATGACTGTTTTTCACAGATATTTTAACTAATAAATACACTTTAAATACACTGCAATTCCCTTCATTTCACTTTTCTTCGTACTTCTCTATTGCACTACACGTCACGATACAACACGTCACGACACTCCAATTCAAATACTACTTTAAATATAATTATATATTCAATAAAGCAATGCATTTAATAGTAAATATCATAGTACTAATAATAAAAATAACAATTATAATAAAATAATAACTATGACTTCAGAATTTTCTACTAATTGTGAATCAATTTACACCAAAGTTAATTCATTTGGTTTAGAAATTATACCAGTACATAATTATCACAAAACTGTTGTTTTCGAATTCTCAAAAGTAACTCTGGTAGCAATTTAAGACTTTATTGTAATCTTTGCCTCTTTCTTGAATATCCGTCGAGTCCAGCACACTATCACTACGAGTACTATGGCTACTTCAATCACAGTATTTTAAAATAAGATTCTTCAGCATTTCACTTGCAACATTGTTTCAGCAAGAAACATCACGTAATGAGAAGGAATAACATACTACAAGGTACTAAAAGAAAACAGTTTGTTGTAAGTTAAAAAAGGATTTGTCTTACGTTATCCAATGTTTAAAAATTATGTAGGAAATAATAAAATGACTAATTTGTTATAAGAATTTATTTACTTTTTTCTTGAATGTTACGTATGTTGTACAAGGAGTAGACATACGAAACATATTTAATGTTAAATAACATAAAAATATGCTTTTTAACAACAGATTTTCTGAGGAACATTATTAAAATAAACTAATGATACTACAAGAGCTCATAATTTCCCGCAATATTAGTAAGAGCTACGTAATATTATCATACATGACACAAAAAAATGTTTCCGTTCTACATAAATCTTACTTGCTGCTGGAATTTAAAAACAGGTCCTTGGAAGTAAAAATCCATTCGCGTTAACCTTACACCACTAATCTCACAGCTAAACTCTGATCTCCACAGCTCAATTTAGTAGTGCCACAACAAAGCCTTATTTGCACTTTCTGGCCTTATTTGTATATTTTGAAATTTTCGAATATTTGGAGACTTTGCCTAAAATGCTTATAGAAATCCTCTCAGAGGAATAAAAATTAAAGAAACAAATTGGAGCAATTTTTGAGAATGTGTACTAATATATAAAGTCACACGGACCTTGCGTTACAGCACGATAATCTCTAAATGTACTGGTCGTATAGCGATGAAACTTATGTGCTGGCTTCCTTTGAAGGTCCGGAGTGCTATAGGCTATGATTTACAACTAAACACCGTAATATATTCACAAACTAATTATTTTTTTGTACTTTTTCGTCCAGCATTGCATCACAGACTCCAGAGTGCATCAATGTGCAATAGTGTGACTGTGGACCTCCCCAGGATGACGACTGAGGTCTACGATTGAGTTCAATTCACAGAATCAATTCATCAAATCACAGAATTGCGTATATCTTTAGCTGAGGACTTCGTTGATTCTATCATCATTTTTTAACGCGAAATATTTACTTTTATAAATAATTGTGACTGTTTTTCATCACTCTATTTATAAAAGGAACTTCAATATAGATTTCAATTGTATCTAGGCGTGAAAAGCTTTAAGTGTACAAGAGAGAACTATACCTTATTCTTAAATAAAATGTTTGGAAAACGACATTATGCTGATGGATGTTTGATATTGTCCTAAAAAGAGATGAATGCAGACAAGTTTTCTACATGAAATAGTTATTGCATTAGTTGTAGGTTATTAAGTATAATTATTACGTATTTGCGAGTGAAATTGGGGGATGGAGTGGGTCGTGGTTGGACGGGGGTTAAAATGTGAGAGTGAAACTTATTTTGAATGATTCACGTTTTAGGCTTAAACTGTGAGAGTTGGATGCATTTTTATAGGGAAGTGTTTTATTATGGTGGAGTAAGCGTACCTTTGGCTGGAGAAGGAATTATTATTTGAATTGAGGAAAGTTTGGCAAGAAGAAGTAGAATCGAAGTAAATAAGTAAAATGAAATGGAAGGAATTGAATATGTTTCATTACTGTCTCTGGAGGTTGTTGAAACTAGAGCAAAAGAGCCTTTAGATTTCCGAAAAACTATGGACAAGACGGGATCCACTGTGTGATCTCAAAGTTTTGGAAATATTATAATTGCATAAGTGGTTGATTGCACCTTTCCGTCAGCCACTATTTATCCTGGATACTAAAACGCGAACTCAAATTCAATTAAAAGCACTTTATTTATATTTGCATTGACTCATTGTGGAGTCAAAGATAATTTTCTAATTTTTCATTATAAATACACTACATGAAAAATATGAAAAAAAATAAGGTTTCAATGTGGCAACTGCTTGGAAGTATGGGAATAATACATAAAATTCAACAAAAATAATAGTAGTACATATTTTGTTAGATTTTGTAATGATTTTTAATTAAATAGTGAGTGAAGTTTTGGTGCGGGAACCCTGACTATTAAAAAATAAATATTTTTAATGAGAAAGTGAGTGAGGAAGACAGGGTATTTCCAAGTGGGAGAGAGGCAGAAAGAGGTTGGGCGAGACGGACCGGGGATACAACTAGGTTTCGTGAAAGAGTGGGAATAGATGGAATACCTCATTTTGTCTAATAAATTATTGTGATAAATACCCTGACAATGCAGGGTACTTATGATAATTGTTATATAAATCGCATTAACTTCGAGCAAAATCTACACACAAAGTAATAGTTAAAAAACTGTACATGATGTTATTAAACGATCTAAGTTTTAGAACAGAGTCCATTGAGGAAAACATTTCTGTTTTGAGTTTACACCGATTACACTGCAATGATACATTTCCGATAAAGGCGACCCAGCGTCACTGGAGTCGACCAATCGAATCCTCGCCCGTCGCCGTGCAACTGAGGGCGCGGCGTGGAGGCGGGCGGAGCGCGACACGTGGGCGGGCGCGTGGCCTGTAAACCGGGACGTGGGCGACGTGCTGTCGAAGTCGCCCTCACGCGGCGCGCCAGGCGCACGGACAGACGAGGGCGCGCGGGCGCCCTCAGACGCCACCCTCGATCACGGGAAGGCGCATAATTTATCTGCGGACCGGCTGGTACCGCCCACCCACCCGACTTCCTGCCATCCCTACCGCCCACCCGCCACCGCGCTACCGACCGTCCGCTTGCCTGCCAGCCCGTCGCGCGCGTCCGACGTCTACCCGTCCGTTTCAGCCACTTGCTACCCTCACGCATTCCGCCCTTTAACTCCCACCCATCCACCCGGGGCCTTCGCCCACCCTCAACACCTAAGCCACTCGCGCCCGCCTGGACCACGCATCCCATGCACTCCTCCGGCAGCCATAAGCCGCGACGCACTCCCACACTCCGCCGTCTTACCTGAACCGCACTTCACCCCCTCTGCTTCTACTTTTTCCTTCCCCGTAGTCATTCTCAGTCTACAGTGCGCGCGTCTCAATGCTCTATCCTCCACCCCAAAAGTTATCCTGTTCCTTGAGCCTTACTTCTCCGCCAAGTTCCACTCCCCGCTATGCCTCTTCACACTCATCTACCACCTCGTACCACCTCGCTACCCACTCGTTACCCACTCGCTTACCACCTTCTCCACTTTACCCCCCTCGCTACCCCACCCTCGCTACCCACCACTCGCTTACCAACCTCGCTTAACCCACCTCGCTACCCATCGCTTACCACCTTGTCGTAACCCTACCCGCATAACCGTCCCTCGCTACGTCCCTCGCTACCACCTCGCGTACCCACCCTGGCTTACGCAGACTCGCTTACCCATCCTAAGTTACCCCCCTTGTTACCATGCTCATTACCACTTCGCATATCCACCATCGTTACCCAATCCTTGCCTGCCCACCCTCGCATGAACTTCGCCAGCGTATCCCCTCGCTTACACCCTCGCGTAACCCACCTCTGTTTACCACTCGCTTACCCACCTTCAACTTATGTACCCTCGTTACCCCAATGCTGCATTACCCACTTCGGCAATAACCCTCGTACCCCCCTCGCCTTCACGCTTACTCATCCTCAAATCCTTGGGCCGAGCGCCAACAACCCCACCTTCTCCTCCGCTCTTGCGCCTCCCCCTTTTTCCTGCGCCCCCACCCGACGGGGGACGTCGTAAAATTCTTGGAGCGCCGCGCGGCCAGCGGCTGGCGGGGGCAGATGCTCCGGTGCTGGCGTTCCTTCGCACATGTGAGCGGCCGCACGACGTTGCTGCTGTTATATTGAAACTACAGCCTGCCTCGTGCATTAAAAGTATATTGCATTTCTGATGTGACGCGCGTCCTTCTGTAATTTGCTTTTAACCGTTCGTGCGGCGCACGCCGCATACCGAATCACCGCAAGCTGTACTGCTCAAGAAATATTCCCTGTTTCGATACGGGTAAGGCAAATTTTAGATCGAGGTTCTAGGGTGGACGTAAGTGGGATCGTTTGAAGGTTTAGAGAACTTCTAAATTGTTTCGACTTTGAAAGTTCTAAAAAATATAAAAGAACACTGCCTGTTAATGATTCTTCCCTTCAATACCTTTATTCTATCTATAGTTTACTCACAATAGTGAATATATTATGTTTTGTTTTCATGTTGACATTGTAAAAGTAATTCTAACACATGTTTTAGTAGTACTATAAAATATAATAAAGTATATTTGTTTTCATTTTTCAGAAGATCAATAACCTTGTTTTTTGAAAGGACAGTACATGAATAAGGAACGAAAAACGTAGAAAGATCTGAAAGTAACCTTTACTTTATTTTGTAAGTAAAAACATATTTTTAAAGAAAGATACTAATTACATATTCATTTTGGACAGCAATATTACACGTTTATGGAACAATAATCATTCTTACTTATATTCGCATGCGTGAACTTTTACTTGCATTTCCATTTTTTAAATTTGTTGTACGATTACTTTGAAAACTGAAATACTCCGTTCTGTATCAAGAAGTAAATTGAGACATTGGAAACATTTTGATTGCTATAAACGTTTTCGAATTTTCATTGTAAAAGTTTTTATTATGAATATTTTACATCATATTGATAAAACGCTTTTTTTGTAGCTGCGATTAGATAACTGAAAACAGAAATGGTTAGTATATCGAACTTAACATATATATTACGAAATTAGGGACCAATAAATCAAAAAGATAGTAATCTAATATCCTCAAAATTGTCGGCTGTCGATTCAACTCAGATTGATAACTGAAAGGCTCAATGTAAAAAACTTTAAAACAAGCTATAAACAAAGAAACGCATTAGTGAGTAAAAGGTATACATTTTATATTTCTACTGAACCCCATTAAAGCAAAGCTTGCTTCTAGGGTCTTGCGGAAACGGCTCGGCTGTATATGCTCTGCATCTGACCTCTCTCCTCTCTACCTCTTTTGCCCCAAGGCGCTAGTGGAAGAGGTGCTTTACACCTCCTTTTAGAGCACTTTCGCCCTTCTGAATTGCTACTTGTTTTATCTCGGAGAAAATGTTCTGTAATAAGGTGGAAGGCCCTCTAAACCGCAGCCCTCTAGGCGAACTTGGGGGGGGGATGAAGAGAAAAATCTTTTGGGGAGAAATAATTGCCTGTTGTGCGTAATTTATGTTAAACCAAGTTTAATTTTCTTCGAAAATAACCAGGCGGCTTTCCTCTTTTTAAGTTTTGTGTTTACTATGAACATATCGCTTTCGTTTTAACATGTTCTATTGAATGTAATCCAGTGTCATTCCTGCATATTTTAAAATATGTTCGATTAAAGTTCATTCTCATATTACTCATAAATAAAAAAATATAGCAATAATTTCATTAACTGGAGAACTCTGACATAACTCGACTAATGAATAGCGTGTGTTTTTATATATTTTGTATAACTTTCACTACATTATTTTGTTACGACATAGTGAAAAATGCAAACAAAGAGTTTTGTATGTTTGAAAATATTGATACTATTATGTAAATGATGTCTCACGTATTTTAACGAGAAATTAGAACCCTCTTTTCTGCAACAAAAATTATTTGTCTTTATATCTTTGACAGTTGGCTAGCTGTCTTTCGACTTTTGCTTCATGTAATCATAGAAATCATAGAATATGTGAGCTTAATACTCAATAGTACACAGCATCATTTTCATTACGAAGTTGTTAAAGCGCACAATTGCATTTGGAAATTGTTGCAATTGTTATTTGTAATTAAGGTCGTATATGTGATTACATGTATGGCGATAGTAATACTGGCATACAGTACAAATGTACGGGTCAGTAAATGTGCAGTACACATTTTAAAAGCTATCGCATTCTGTAAATGTTTATTCCGCAAAGTAGTAATGCTGTAATGTGGAATTCACTGGCACACAATGGACACAGCCAGAGAACTTGGGAATTGTACATAATACATTTCCCATTCTCTAGAAGTCGCATCGAGATTGGGATCGTTTGCTACAACTCCGGAACCGTTCGTAAAAAAGAAGCGTGTAAATCGGACTCAATGCCTGCCTCCTCACTACCACCGACCGCGCGCGATATTTCTTTCCTCTTCCTCTCTATCCTTTCCACCTAAATTACACACACTTACACTTCCATGCACTTCACTTCCACTCTCGTTAGGTGACCAGTAGGGAGCTGTGAGCTTATCCCACTTTCCCCACCTAGTTGGGGAAAAACTCTGAAAGCCAGCGTAGGTCGGTCCCGGATCTCGGAATCCACTGAAATACAATCACCGCTATCTCCCGCGATGAAAACTTGCACTACACTTACTGGACCACTGGCCGTGCATGACAAGACTAACCAATCAATCGCGTCACTTGCCGAGTGAGCGGATGGGGCGTGCTGCTAGGGATGCGGCAGGCGCGGCAGTGGGTCGCGCGCCGCTGACTCGCAGCCAGACGCCTCCCTGCGCGCCCCCGCGCTTGCGCCGCGCCGCGGCTGCGCACGCGCCGCCGCTCACCTGCGTTTGCATAAGTCGCCATAACGCTTCATCTTCGCGCTCCATGCTGGGCGCTAATGGCCTTCCACGCCGCGGCCGCGTCAGCCGTCCCCCCCTCCCTCCCCCCTTCCCCCCCTCACACCGCCAGGTGGTGCCTTTCGTTGCGCATAACTTGATCACACACGTTAGGCCCTCCCCTCGCCAACCCTCATCGGCTCAACCCTTGCTGCTTCACAAGAAAAAACTCTGCTCATTTTCTACCTATCTATCTGCATACACTTAATCCGAGGTTTGGCGTTCCGCCGTTTCCTGCTTCATTCTTACCTAGTCTGCCTTTACCTGTTTGACTTTTACTAGCTCCACTCTTAACCGTTTAAACTCTTCCCTTTCCGCTCCCCCCATTCCCCTCCACCCATAATGCCTTTAGCGCCCTTTCCGCGTCGCTCTTTCCGCTCCGCGCTTTCCATTCCGCTCTAACCGGTTCCACCCTTACTCACTCTGTCCTTACCGCTTCGACCTTAACGCACCATCCTTTCCGCTCCACCTTTTCCTCTCTGATCTTACCCGCTCCACTTTTACGTCACTCTGCCCTTACCTCTTCGCAATTTCTGCTTCTCCTTATCTCCTCCAACCGTTTCAACGCTTTTTTCTCCGTACTTTCCTCTCTACCCTTACCACTCTGCCATTACGTCTGTTCTATCCACTCCCCTTCTTTCCCGCTCTTACCTCACACTCCGCTCTTACCGCTCCACAATTTCTTTTCTGCCCCTATCGGCTCCATCTTTATCAGATTCACTCTTACCGCTCCACCCTTAATACTTTGTACTTGCTACGCCCTTAATCACTTCACTGGGTTTTTCTCTGGGTCACATGTATCCGCTTCATCCTTTCTTGTGTCTTAGTATCAATCGTTCTATTGCCCAATTCCTCTTTCCCTCAAACATTCCCGATCGGTTCTTTTCTGGAGCCTTTTACTCACCCGGACCTTACCCGCTTCTCTCTTGTTCGTTCGATTTCGCTATTTTTTGCTACCTTCCTCAGAGTCGTGTTTGCTTCTCCTTTTTTACGTGAGCAGGGTTACGAGAACAGATTGTAAAACATCTCAAAGGCTGTTCGAAAAAATGAAAAACCTTTAAAAGCTTGCATTATAAGCAATAACTTGCAAGTTAAAATATGGTTGGATATCGTTTGTGACTACAGAACAATACCCAATGCTTTTCCGTCTCCCATCAACATTCTATTGAAGACTGTTCACGTCCGCGCAACAGTTCTTTTGCCCATTTAATTTTTTAGATCGTCTTTATCCGTTGACGTAAGTGTTATCGGACTTTCTAGAAACGTGCCCATCGATTGTGTACAGCCTCTAATTTCAGCATTAAGTAAATTCGATTAATTATTCAGTATTATAATTTAACGTTACTCTGCGTTAAAATATATTTTCATGGTGATGTTGTTACATGATTAGACTGTGGTGGCTTTTGGTCAACAAGTACATATACTGACTGCAAAAATGTCTGATAATCCGTGACATACAAAATTCGGAAGTAGGGACACTTTTAATTATACAACGAAGGAACCAAATTACATCCAAACAAGTTTTCGAACAAAGTGTGAAACAATGTTTTTCTTTCATGCCCCTTCCTGAGTATCAAGAACTGTTCTTGTATTCGCTCCTCCTCTTCCCTTTCCATTTAGTTCAACTTCCCATTTCCCTTTGTTCTCGACGATAAAAAATGTAAAATTTTAAGAAATGCCAATATTTGTATTAATATTTTCCAGTATTTGTATATTGTTTCATAAATGAGTTATTTATTTTACCTTTAAAATATCGATATTAAAAACTGTAATTGTACATTTAAAGCCAAATCTAACTAGTTAGAAATAATTGGTGTCCATTCTCTTCTGATGTTAATTTCCTGCGTGAGATCACAATGATACTAAACTAGCATTTTATTTCATGAAAAGCGTTCGGTATTATCACTTTCAAACTAACCGCATTAGCAAAGTATGTAGTTTGAGGGTAGCTTATCCCCAAACAGCAAAAGACGGCGTATGAAAGAGCACGTGCATGAAAGATTTATTGAAGGAATGAACACTGCTATCGAAGGTCTTGGACGTATCACGGCGGGGGTGGCGGCAGGGACAGGGGCAGGGGCGGGGGCAGTAGACCGCGTCCACTTGAGCCGCTGGGACCCTCGTGCGATTATTGGCTCGGCGGCTGATCCTTGTCGCCCGCGCCCCCGCCCCCGCCCGCCCCCACGCCGACGGAGGTGCACGCCCAGGGACGGCCATTGATCTATGTGCGGCGGGGCGGGCGGCCGGGATCGCGACCGCGCCCGCCGTTCGATATTGTCTCTTGAACCCCGCCCCGCTCCCCAGCCCCCACCCCGCCCCTCCGCCGCCACTCCCGCCGCCCGCTCAACCTCGTTGCCCTTGCGGCGAGCAGACGTCTGCCCTCCCTCCCCCAGGCAGCTTGCTGCTCGCTGTCGTACCTCACCCCACCCACAGCCGCCCCGACCCACTCTCCTAACAATTCACAAGGATTTCTTGCTTCATACTGCCTCTTACTAAGGCGATATCGTGGTGGCATCTTAATATGGAATCCGTTACTTTGGACTGAACGCTAAGTATTGAGAGATTTCGGAGAATGTTTATGTTGATGACGTTACATAACATTCATTGTAATGTACGCCTGTTTTTATAAACTTAAAGTATGATCAAAGGGTCCCTTCTGGACGTATGTATCGACTTGGTTGAATATTCTTGCGTCTTAGTGGTATTTGGATTTCAAAATCATGATTTGATCGAAAATCTCACGATTCATTATTTCAAGACCCGAAAACTATTCGAGGAAATTTAAAAAGACGGAAAACAAATACCTTTTCGAATGATAAAATAAATGAATAGTTCATATAATTTTGCAACAAAAAAATTAACTTTTATTTGAGTGTACATATAATAGTAAATGTAGGCTTACTAAGTCACGTATGTCATTATTGTCCTCAAAATTTACAAGTATTACCAACCACGTAAATCTTATTCCAGACCTCTCCAGCGAGAATATCGAATATCCAGTACATCACATTTATTTCTTCTGATACTTCTTACATTAGAAAGAGAGATGAAACAAGATATGGGGAACATGAGACAGGGGAAAAAGAGAGAAAAAAGGGAGAGGAAAAAAGAGTGAAAAAAGGGAGAGGGGGCAAGAGAGAGGGGGAATGAGAGATGGAGAGAGAGAGAGAGAGAGAGAGAGAGAGAGAGAGAGAGAGAGAGAGAGAGAGAGAGAGAAAGCAGGACGTCCGGCGGGTCTTGCTAGTGCTTTGTACAGTCACCGTGGCATGCAACTAGTCGCGTCGCGCGATGTACCTACGCGGAATAGTTGTGGAGTGGCGCGCGTGATGTTCTGTGAATTCAACTATTGAAACTGATTAATCAGGAGTGAAATTGTCAACTAATGTCACCGGTAAATCCAGAGAGACGAAGCGACACTGACGATATACCAGGAAATATTAAATATGTTGTAACAGTGATATAGTACATAGTTGTAAGCATACCTACACCCAGCATGTAACCTTGAAACCATGAAAGTCTGGTCATTTCTTCATCCTCTTATTTCAATGATTTAAAATAATATAATATTTTACATCACATTACATTTTGTAATTTTAATGTCTTTTTTTTCTTACCAACATGTTGCTTATTGATTCTTACAATGTTTATATTTTTATGTTCTTGTGCATTTACGTTGCTTTAAGAATTTCTTCAGATTGTCTCCATGTGTATCCTTTTCTCATTGAGATTTCAAACACTCTCTTGTTTGTACTCGAAGATAGCATGAAACCGAATTCATCAAGAGTTTCTTCCTCAATTCTTTTAGTAATGTTTTTCTTTTTCCCTAAGGCATATATCTCACGTCTTTCTCAATAAACTGTTTTCCCTCTCTTACTTTCTCACATCAGTTTCGAGGATCATTAACAAAACATTTTTATCCACTATATAGTAAAAGAGTGTTTTGACCCTTTCGATGCTCATTTGTCGATTAAGTTCATCGCTTGAAAGTTCAAAAGGTCGAGTTCCTGTGGTTGTATTTCGCGATAAAACCTCAAACAGTAGGTTGGCCAAAGTTTGCCTGCCAGAAAATTTTAATTATACTATTTCTGGGAGTTTGGTTGATAATGACATAATCACGATGTTTTTCCAATGACGCCCGAACCCCACCCCACAACTCGAACTTTTGCGGTTTGCTCGGCCGGTTAAAAGTTTACTTGATAATGATGACGCTGTTCTACGAATCAAAAATACATGCCGCAGAAATTATTTTCACAGTGTAGAATATTTACAACTAATTGATTACCCGGTTTTGTCGAAGAGTATTTGTTTATCACAAACTTCTGTTAAACAATGTCGTCCGCCTTGCGCTCTTCGCTTGTCTCCCCCGGACGTTCTATCCGACCTGTCTTTCTCTCGCCTCTCCTCCTTTCCAGCCCCTAACAGCTCTCCACTCATCCGGCTTCTTCCTATAGGGTTAGTTGATTCAGGTAATCAACTGATGTCACTAATCTGACCGGGAAGGATCTAGACTCGAGTCCTGATGGAGGCAGATTATCGACACTAGTTATATAGGTAGTTCGATTTCAGTCGCTGTTTGAGGCGAATTGTAGTGGCCGGCTTCTCTGATAGGTAGTTTTCCGTGGTTTCTCCAATCAACACCAGGCGAATGCTGGAGAATTACCCTAGCTAACTGGTGACGGACAACGCACCATCTTTCCCTCCTCTTCTTTGTCCTATACTCACCCCCTACATACAGGGATTCCTTACATGCACTGTACAAAGTTGCCGGGAGACCGGTCGGGGACTTAAGTCGGGGACTTAAGAGAGTCCCGGCTGGGGCGGTGCCCCGCTGGAGGGAGATACCTGGTTGTGGAAAACCTCGCAATGCGACGGTTGGTCAACGCCGGATCTCACCATCCAACGGAGGAAGATCACCGCCACCTCCCGAGAGAAAATGCACTACACTTACGGGTCAAATTACCTTAGCAGTTGACGCGCCCGGAATCAAAGAATTAAAGCCGGAACCGGTCCGGATGGCCGAGATCGTTAGTACAGTAGTGCCGTAGCGATCTCGGGCCGAAGGAGCGCTGATACAAGTATCGTCTTGGACATGGTTGAATTTGTGTTGGTCCTTTCACCTACCATCATTATGTCATGTCATATTCACAGTTACCGTACCGTTAAATGCAATAGTGGACGCTAATGATCTACATGTTGATGCGACCTTAAATAACAAAAGAAAAATCACATCTGGCTTCTTCTTCTCTTCACGCTAAGTTCATTTCCGCCACTCGAATACTTTTTCGCTTCACCTACTCTTCCTTTTCCTTTCGCTCATATCTCTCTTTCATCTTTTACCGCTCATTCTACTCCACCCTATCCCGTCTTTTTTGCTCATTCTCCTCTCCAGCTTCGGTTCGATCCTCCCGGTTCCGCCTGATCTGCCCGCTACTTCCGGGCTCACTTGGTCCCACCCCATGTGACAGGCTACATTTTCACCCACATGCAGTGGTGATGGTGGCATTTATCTAAATAATGTAAAAGAACAATTATTTTGAAGGAAACGTTTTGAATCCCAATTTTATAAATTTTTATTCTTGGCCACTCAAAAATATTCGTCCCATGAAGCAATTTCTCGAGTTGTACCCAATTGCTTGTGGCACATACAAATATACATGCCTATACTTGTACAAGATAGATCTGCTAGTTTAAAAATATTTATTCATTTCATTGGCTTTAATTGTGTTCATTGTAGTTTTATCGTTCATTTAACAACATTATTAAAATATTATAATGGCTATATGTTAACGACACGTTAACCAATGGCTTTAAGGCCGAGACGCTGCTTGTAAGCCTTAGCTTGAAATGATCTGTTGTGCCAAAGTACATATACATACATACATTGAAATATTATATCAGTCAGTGATTACTAACTCTTCAATAATATACCAAGAAGTGATAGTGTGTTCTGAACACCCGCTACATATATCATTCCAAAAGTGTGATCTGCGCTACGTAATGTCCGGGAATCATTGCGGAACTGGACGCCCAAGCATATTGCACTAATCCACAGAAAACGCATTCAATTTTTTCATGCCTTCTCCCAGAGACAATCTTTCAGTTATGTCTCGCGGTTTCTTTCAAATAAGGGGTGCATAATTACAACAATTACAATTACAACATATTAAACCAATATTTAAAAAAACACTTGCTGACGCATTAAGCAAGCAATAGACTTTATATTTTTTACAGAATTTCAGACGTTCAATGAGGTAACTAGTTGGACCTATGACCTTGTTCCTATTCCTCATCATTTTGTCACTACCCCTCCCTTTGTCTTTCATTTCCTACTTTTAACACCGTCTGCACTGCCGTCTCTCCTGTAGCCCCTCCTCCACCCCCTCCCTCCCCGTCGTCCCCTGCGCCGCCCGCAGCCTGCGTGCAGCGCGTC
>BOPP01000005.1:1281693-1304555 GCA_017312745.1 Gryllus bimaculatus | reverse complement strand
CTCCCTGGCGCGCGCTCGCCCCGAGCGACGCGGCGCGACACGCGCGCGGCGCCATCCATCTCCCCCGCCCCACCCCCACCCCCCGCCCGCGCGCCCCTCGCGCTCAGCCTCCGCGGTTCGCTCAGAGATTGAGCCGGCGCCGCGGCGCTGCGTGGCGCAGAGGCCCCGCGCCGCACCCCGCCCCGGCCCCGCCCCGCCCCGCCCCCCGCCCCATCCGGGCGAACAGGGCGTCAGGCAGCGGGCAGCAGCTTCAATGCCGTCTTCAGTTTACGACGGACGAGTTGGAAATTATTCACCGCAGGCCATCGAGCCCAAAACGTACCCTGCTTACGAGAATATGTTTGCTTTCAAATGCGGCTTTTTCTACATTTAATGCAGAAATTTAATAATAATAATAATAAATAATAATAATAATAATAAATTGAATTAATTACTCAATAATAGATTAATAAATTACACTAAATAATAAACAATAAATAATTAAAATAAAAAATGAAAGTTAGTAAGTATTTCTTAACTCTTTCATACATATTGAATTGATTACCTTTCCAATTAATTTTTTTTTTTCCGAAGAATCAATTAAGTGCTGGGGATATTAATTTATTGGTATCTGTGAGTGAAGTTTCGTTTGGCATTTACAAGGAAATAGTTATATGATGCGCCATTGCCCAAAAAAATTGTTCCTATTACATAGAACCTTTCAATGGCTAGCCTATCATCAACAACCTTTCTGGCTTGGTGCAGCCATTAAAACGACTACATGTTCAGTCGCGCAGAAAACTGCATTATGAAATGGCTAAGCCAGCGAAAGCTTGCTATGTGTAATAAACCAATATAGATGGCAATGGACCACTCATATATTATTTCAATTAGTATGATTCCAAGATCTAATAGCCTTAAAGTATCCCGGAAGGAAGGTTATTATTTTCTTCAACTTTCCACCATTCGTAATACAGTGAAGCACCGGACCATTTAAAAGGATGCGTAAAAATTGGCCGTACCTTGTTTGAGCAAAGTTAAAACATAAGTTCAGATTTTTTATCTCGTGTCTCCGGGAACGTAAATTGATCGATAATTAGTACGTAGGTAGGTGCATTTTTTTACCAACGGGGGGAAGCGATGATCCTCCCTCGCTGATTTGGCGAGATCTGCGTCCCGCCTACTTGGCGCCTTTTTAAATTGGCCCCACCCAGACAAAGCTCCCGACTGGTCTCTCGCACCACGACTGACAGTAGTGCGTGTGGTGTAGGTAAGAGGTGGAACGAATAGGACACAGGAGAGAAAGGAAAAGAAACGCGTGCGGATCCCTGGCTCGTTTGTTATGGAACGGAATTAGCATTTCTCGTGATGTTTCAGCGAGAAACCCCCGAAAAACTACGACAGAGAAGCCGTGGTCGCAATGTCCCACTCTGAAAGCAGTAAAATATATATCAGAACACCCAATACTAAAAAAATCACAAATGTTATTACTGAGTAAGTGTTTTTAGGCCTACATTTCTGTACGGTGGAGAAGAAAAAACTTTGGTTTTATGTCATTTTTGTCACGTACTCCTCGATAATTCTAGGTAAATCTTATTGATGTGTATAAACTAAGTAAACTACAATTCTCAATGATACTAATTTTATGTTTATTTATAAATATTTTTTGCTTTCAAAAACACAAAAGGAGTTATTTTAAATGTTAATTGGAAACTTCCATTCCCAAACTCATATATAACTATTGAAAATGCAGCATTGTCTGATTGCTTTAGAGGATAGACATCAGACGTAAAATATTAAATTAAAACGATTTCTTTATTAACTGAATTATTCGAAATGTGTCTCATTTGCTTAGCCACACGTCATTTTACGATTCAGAAAGTGATAAAACTGAAGTAACACGTTTTTACACTTACGGGAAAGGTTAGAAGCGTGCAAAGAGCGCCCACAGAACAAAACTTCAATCAGCTTATCCGCATTCACTTTGATGCTACAGCCTAATAATCCTCTGGCCCCATAAGGAGGCTGCCCACGAGGAATCGACAGCTTCCCCTCGGTGATGTGTCGCCCCGTCGGCAGCGCTGGCCCAATACGGTCTCTAGTTGGGGTGCTACCATTGCAGCGGTGGTGTCGCCCCTCACAAGCCGCCCTCACTCCCTTCCCCGCCGCTGCCTACTTCCGCCTCCATCATCCCGTATCTACTGGCCCGCCCGCCCGCTGCCCTTCCACGAGCCTACCCCGTTACTCCCGGCGCCGCCACCCCTTACCCGCCCCTAACTTCTCCTCCCTTCGGCCTCACCGCCCACACCGGCTCTCCATTCCCGACCCCCCCCCCCCCCATTGCCGCCACCTTCGCCCTCTTCCATCTCCACCCGCCACCCCCCATTTCCCGCCCTCCTCTATTCCTAACCTGCCGTCCCCTCCATCCTGTCCTCCTCCATCCCACCACCCCCCACCGCCCCACTTTCCCGCACCTTGGGACGCTTCAACCCCACCGTTGCCCCCTTCCCAGGCCGAACTCCCCCTCCCCGCTGCTCCTCGCCGCCGCCTTCGCCGCGCGGGGGAAAAGGGGGGGCCCGGCCCTCCATGACGCGGAGCGCCTCTCGCGCCCGGATTTACCGGCGCGCGCCCCCGGGCCGTATTCTTGCGGGCGCCCGGGCCGCCGACGCGGAGAACGCAGCGCCGCCGGGTGGGGCGATGGCTGTGATGACAGCAGCGGCGTCGGTGGCGCTACCTCGCCGAGTTGAGAAGTCTCGTCAAATGAGATGAACTTCCTTCCGCCTGCTTATTTCTGCTCTCCACTCCGCATATTCCCTTCCATCTCGCTTCCTCCTCCGTGCATTATCGTCGCGCCTCTTCCGCCGCCGCCGCCATTGCCGCCGTCGACGACGCAGAGGCGGAGAAAATTTCCGGGAGGAATTTTCGTCGTCTGCGGCTGCTGGCAACGACGTCCCCGCGCTGTCATCTCCCAGGAGCAGCTTCTTCTTCGCAAGGTGTTCCCTCGCTTCCACACACGTGTGACATCTTTATGCAGATGCGGCAGCGGAGGCGAGAAATCATCGTGAAACTCGTTGGCTTCGCACTACATATTTAGTATTACTTTCGGTATACCTACTTTTAACAGATGGATTTTTTTTCTGAAAGGGTAGCGATGGATTTTGCATGTAATATTCTTAACGAAGATTTTGGTTTTTAAGCCAAGAGTTGATGAAGAGTATTTACACAGGAAAGTTTTACGCATATATTTTGAAACAACGACTTAACGTGAATAGAGTTGAAGTGTAACGGTCGTATATTGTATTTGACTTATTGATCATTTCATGTGTGACTCCTTGATGCAGATGTTATAGAGGTGACTCGTTGACATGACAATAGATTAACAATCTCTTTAGCTCGAGAAAAGGCGTAAGATAATATAGACGTAGTGAAAACATTTTTACACTTTTGCAGTGCATTTTGCGTTATTCCTACAAATTTAAAGAAAAAAATTGCTGTCGGTTTTGAGAATCAAACTATTTTATTACATTTTAATATTGTTTAAATTTCACTCAAAACTATATTACTTAGTTATTGTACAAAAATCACTATTATTAATTTAAGAAATAATTATGGAGAATATATTTAATTCCAAGAAAAATCTCTTTCTTCAAGATTGTGGTTTTAGGAAGATGCCTAAACAATTTTAACTTTTATAATTTTCAAAAATTCAGTCTTGACAGTGAACATCGGACCAATGCCACTTTCATAAGCATATTACTCTCTATTCTTACTAGAAATTTAAAGAAAAATATGGAGTTTGTGAGTATATTTTGAAAATGTCTCAGATGATTAATGTAAAGTACCCCTCTAATTTAAAGATAATTTTTCAAAATCGCAAAGCATAAAATCGGGCCAGATTGACCGGGGAATTTTCAATTTGAAAAACATCCATTGATTTGTTAAGGCGCTAGTATTGTTCACAGACGTTCAGGCTGTCGGTCAGACGGGCCGGACCATCTTCTCTCTTTGATATCCAGAGAGTTCAATCTTCAAAAATTAGAAGCGCCTGGATTTGTTTAAAAGGTCCTTTATTTCATCTCAAAAATCTATTTCATTAGTGTTTTTTTTCATTTCTTAAAAATTCTAAGCTAACGCACATTTAATTAGTTTTAAAGAAGTTTTTGAAGGATAAAATAATGTTTTCTGTATCTAGGTTAAGAAATTCTTGAAGTGGGTAGGCTGTACTTATCTAAATATTAATTGAGATACATTTTCGGCAGTCTGTACTGAGGCAATGCTAGAATTTTTCTTATTTTGATAAATGTTTTGGGTTCATGACCTATTTTCATTATTATTAATTTAAAGTTTAGTTCCAAATGAGCCTATTACATTGTTAACAAATCAGGATAAGTTGATCTTTGCTCTTAGAAATGCGATTCGTATGATGTGTAATTTTTGCTTGTTTGTGATGGGATCTTTTAGTCAAATTGGGATAGCGTAAAACATTAACGATCTGTCTGTGTTTGTTTAGGTTCGAAGGATTCAAGAACTCAATTAAGTTAATTGACGAGGAGAAGAAGTTGTATTATTTGGTTTTGTTCAGTTCGGTTCAATTGGAATAAACATATCTTGAGATCCTTGGATGATGTAAAGGGCCGCAGAAATCTTTTTTTTTGTCAATGAATATGGGGTAAATCTCAGAAACCGCAGTGATATATGCCCATGATTGATAGGGAACTCATCTCACTCTGGTGCACGGCAGGTAAGTAATATGTTTACTTGCCATTACAATATGAGTTATGTAGTAATTGGGGCGGTTGTAACATGCGTAATTTTTTTATAAGAGAGTCCATTCCACATACTCATTGACAAAATGGTTTGTTGACGGCTCCTGCACTAGAAGTTGCTATTATTTATTTTGAGAGATCCGCTTTGATTACTACGTGGATTCACGGAGACAATGACGAGTTATTCTTGACCTTAAAACAATCCTGAACCGCTGGAGCGTATTGCAACTTAGATGGCGCCAGTGATAAAAAGAATAATGACTTCATGTGCAAGTGCTACCTTCAGTTTTGCATCCCACTCGATCACACTGTCTCTTGAACAGTGCCACATACATCGAGACTGATGATGGCGGCAAATGGTTAAAAGTCGGCTCTTTACATGAAACCAAGTTGGCTAGAATGACTTCCATTATTTCCTCTTTGGATAATGTAAACACCTCATCTGTATTCTCACAATCACCCTTCTTCCTACAACTGGTTTAATTTGATAAACCAATTCTTTAGATGCAATGGTTACACAGATTTATTTTATGAGAAATCAGCAGATGGAGACTTTTCAGTAGCCACGACTTCTACGATTTATTCCTCTCGCGGCCCACGGCCCATACCGAGCGGAAAGGGAAACTCAAGAAAAAATCGGAGGCCGCCGCGACCCAGCGGAATTTGTAATTCTGAAGAGAGCCGCTCGCGGCGCTGCGGGTGCCGCCCGCATTGATGGTGAACGCGCGTTTGTATTTGTATTTTAATCCAGCGATACGACCATTTCGCGAGCAACGCTTTCGACCCACGACTGCCCTTGCATTACAATCAGGCATGTTGGCCCCGCTGCCGACATCTCTCCCTCGCCCTCGCTTCCTCCCCGCCTCGCGTCCGTCTGTCCACCGCTCTCCAAACGCAGTTCCTCCTCGCTTTTTCTCTCTTAGTGCTCCACGTTAAATACTAAGGTATGTCTCGATTTACATATAACTGATCTGGCCATTCGTGTAAATACATGGATAAATACGTTTCCTTTTTCGTTTCTTGAATGAAAAGAAAAAGAGAGGATTGCAGAGTTGGAGAAGAAATAAAGTATTTAAGTACAAAATTCACGTCTGGAAATACATATTTCTAAAACGTAAAGAGCATATCTTTTGTGCGATAACTCATTGTGTTTTTAAACAGCTTCTACAGAATTCTCTTTCAGTAATGGGCAAAAGTGTTTTAAAGTCTTCTGAACCTGGAAACATTTTAAGAAGAGAAAATGAGGAATCAGTTCACTAATGGGCAAAGATGCGACTTTTGGGTGCTACACGAGAAGAAAAGAAAGTATTCCGGGAAGGTACGTCATCCCAAAAGCTTTGTTGATCGATTTTATGTAAACTAAGTCGCATGAAAATGTAAAATGCTGAAGTGGAGAGTGAAAATTACTTCAGCTTAGTAGATACTCTTTTGGACATGACAGAGAATATTATGGATTGTGTAAGAAGCGTCTTTCTCTACATTCTTCAGGAAACATTCTCGAAGAAGAATGAATACATTTGTTTTGACTCACGTTTTATTGCATTATTCTGTTATTGTACTCCTTTACAATGATGTAATTCCTAACATAAGAATATCCGGCTTACCAATACCCACCTGATTTGGTCCGGCTGAGTCGATTCTCAGTCTCCAAGGATAATTCTTGTGTACTGAGATCACAAAACTTTTAATTTAAATCATTATTAAGAATAAAAATGTATTGAATTGGTGTGACACAAGTCTAGAAGAAAAGATTAAGAGGAAAAGAGAGCTCTATTTAAAATGGCTTAGTGGCAAGAAAACTGAAACTAATTTACAGTACAAAGCAATACGTAGAGAAGTAAAACAAGAAGTGTTATCAAGGAAGAATAAATTGTGACTGGATAAATGCGAGTATATAGAACAATTCATAGGTGGTGCACGGAGCTCAGAAGCCTGGAAAGTAATTAAATCTATTAAATCAAATGAAAAAAACAATATCGCATTATCAAACAGTAGAATCAATAAATGGAAAGAGTATTTCGGAAGACTGCTGCTACAAAACACAACGTTCAGTCACAGAAGGAAGTGAAATTTGAGCATAGGGTAGATCTGACAATTAATGATTTAGAAAAAGCACTTAAGACCATGAAATCCAATAAGTCACCTGGTCCGGGAGATATACCGGCACAATTACTGAAATATGGTCTCTATAAACTACACCAAATGCTCAAAAACACGTTTTCAATGTGCATTAATGGGAGGGATCCTCCTCAGGACTGGCGAACGTTTTACCTAACGCCGATCCATAAGAAAGGATCTAGAGACAATGAAACAAACTACAAAGGAATAGCAGTTATTGAATCTATAGGTATACTGTATAGCAAAACATTACGAAATAAAATAGAAGAAGAGATAAAAAGAAAAATAGAAGATGAACAATGTGGTTTTACTGCCGGTAGATCGGTCATAGACAATATATTTACATTAACACATCTTATAAAAAAGAGAACAAGGAGAGGTAGAGAAGTTCATCTGGGTTTCATTGATCTTCAGAAGGCGAATGACAATGTACCGGTTGCTAGAATATGGGAAGAAATGGATGGCCTTAAAATCAATGAAAACTTAAATTGGTGCCACACAGAGTCTTTACTCCTCATTAGGTATGAGTGTTACACAACACAGTTCAGAAGTTTGGCTGACTAGCTCTAGCGCTGACCGATGTAAGGAGAACATGTCAACAATTCAATATTTATTTTTGCTGTGGTTTCTCACATATTTATATCAACCCTTCAACCACCACATCTGGTAAAGTAAGGAAGGATGAAAAGAAATAGGGGTCACGGTAAATGTAAGGTGGTTGGGAGAACCCCTAAAAACTTCATCACACATTCACTCTCGAGTCTACATTCCAACCCACGTGCTTTCAAGGTAAATTTCAAAAAGTCACTCTATATTCACGTGTTTTGCCTTCGGTTTTTATTACAAAGTGAAAAATATGCAAAGAAAGCATTATGATCCATTTATTTTTAAAAAAATCCACACAAATCTCATCCGTACACGTCCCAAACGCACTAAATATATTTTCAATGGATATGGAGTCACCTCTCAAACAGATTTATGATAACACTTCGCGTATTCTGATACAGAAAGGAATAGGCACATACCCTACCCTTAAAGCACAATATGCTATCACATCACAGAGTGCACAAATATAGTGTCCCACTAGCTGTAAATTAATAATGTTGTTAAAAATTTTATTTTGCTTACAGACTTTTCACAACTAATTAGTTTCTTTTAGAGTTTCCTGTGTGTCAAGTTCATGGTGGTCTGATGTCAAAAGACGACAGATCTCAAACCAGCATCTGCAAATGCAAAGTGAAAACAGTACAATATTTAAATGTTTTATTCAGCCTTATATGCTTCCATTAACATAATGGTAAGAGTTAAAAGGATGTATGGTACTCGAGAGTAAATAGATTTAATTCACTATGGAAATTAGCCTCTATGACTCATTGCAATGGAATGTTAACTTGAGAACAATAATTCAATTCAATTTTATCAGTAATTTGTTTACAGGACTGAACGTCTTTTGAATATAGCGTGCAAATTAACGATGTTGCACATTGCATTCATGGTCACTCTTTAACTACATTTAAGCAATTTGTCACAACTTCTACTGCCTTTTTACCTCCAAACACTTGAACTGAATTCTTATTGAATCCTGTGCCATCACCAGTTAACTCCACTTCCCCGTGGATCATCTCTTGTTCGCGTTCCTCACGGACGTCAGCTCCAGAAACAGGCAGCGCGTGGGTGGTGCTTTTGAGACTTCCCTCCCCCTCCCCTCCCGCGCCCTCCGCCACGTCCCACGTGCCCGCGGCGGCGCCTACCCTCCCTCCCGGGTCCTCGCCATGCGTCATAAATCTGCTCCCTCACAAAGCGCCTCGCCTTCGGATATTTACGCCGAGGCATCGCCAACGCGCCCTCCCTCACTCGCTCGCTTCCCCGCACTTTCTTCTCCTTCCTCTGCAGTCATTTGTTGTCCCTTATCAAGGCCCCGCCCTCGCCTGCCCCTCCCATACCCACACGCGCTTCAGTCGGGGAGAGAAGGTGGGGAAAGTCAAGTGCTCTGTTATGAGATACCACGCCACTCGTGCCATTCCCGTACTCATAACTTCGCAACGACGTTGTGTAACACATTTGTTAAAATAGGCAAATTGTGACTTAAACTAAGGCGTTCTTTATCACACTTCAATTTTCTTTTCTAAACACCTTAGGAAGCTCGTAGAGAGCGTGCTATATTTACGTGATGTGATCCAGGTTTTAATGCCCTATCAGGGCAAAAATAGTGCTATAGATTTCCATTACATTTGTTTCAGTTTCTTTAGCGGAGTGACGAAAGGAAAGCTTAGGCAGCTAAGTATGTTTGATGTGGTGAGAGAATTACGTCATACTCGCCAAATTACCTTGTCCCCAGGTAAAATAAAAACAGGGCCCATACCCGGAAACACCGCTAGTAGGAAAAAGTCGGATTGATCCGACCCTAAAAAATGCCAACTCGTACGTGTACATTTTCTTTTCTTCTGACTTGTGTTTTTCTTCATATCTTACCTTATTTCTTCCCTGGAGAACAATATTATTTATTGATTGACTTCTACTAACGCACAAAATAATTATCACTTTAGGTGCATTAATGAGTTTCCTTTCTCGCAGAAACACCACTTTTCATTATTGGTATTTAGATTACAGTCTAATTTAGGGTCACAAAAATACGTAGGTAAATGAAAAACTCAACGATTCGTCGCGACATGATGACGACGTAACTCTGCTATAACTGCAACATCCGTTGACAGATTTTTTGTCTGATGACACAGATATATTTTCGCATTTATATGTCTAATTGTAAAAATAAAGGGAATTGTCTTTGTTTGCTAACTAGACTTATCTTAACTTAAATAAACTAGAAAACAAAACAATCATTGGAAAATGTTCTGCTTATAAATATTTTTATTGTTTTATACTGAATTATTTTAATATCAAGGCAAAAGTAATGCAGGATCATTCCAAGCACTTACGTAATCCACCATTGAGAATAGCACAATGAAACTGATAAATATTACACAGCTATTTTATTATTTTAACTGAAGTCACGTAAAACTTTTTTTTTGTGAAAAAGTGTTTTTCTGGTATTTTATTGCTGAATTATTGAGTATTGGGTTATTTCATCTACAGAAAAAGGACCAGTATTGTGGGCGTTATATGCAAATTGCGTCGCATTGTAAAGTTCGCTCTCCTGAAAATCGCCGACCTGCGTTTGGTAACTGCACTCTAGGATTGAGGTACACCGAATATTTCAAGGCCCTCTAGTATTCTGCGGAAGGGCTTTCAATTCCATGCGCCAGTCTGAGCTCTCCCTTTCGTAGGGGGCCTTGACGCCCAATATCTCAGCCTAAAACGAACTGCGTAACCTACACATTTCCAGCAACGACAGAAAAAAGATAAGTTTCGGATGAAGCCAGGAATATGGTCAATATTACGAGTAACAGTTAAATCGCCCATTCGCCAGACGGTGTGGATAAAACTGTATGAATGATAATGAACGGATAATATCGCACTTTATCCGACTAATATTGGTGTCAGACACAAGGCGCAAGCGTCGTATCATAATTGTTTGAATGGATGTCGACGTTTCTGATAGCATGAAATAATTTGGCATGAAAATGATTTGAAAAGATTCAAGGATGTTTTATGTAAAATAGCGAAAGAAACTGAAACGAAGCTGCGTAAAGCTATGTTCTATAAAATAATTTGTCTTCATAAAATGTTTTTTAAAAATTTTATTGAGTAATTGTACCATTCATAATTTAATCCAAAGAATAAATCAAAAACTCCAAAAGTCTGTAGGACAATATTCAAAATACTTATATAATTATCTACTGACCTACAAACGTTTTACTTTTCTTTTAAAACATACCTACAGGTCGAATTAAAACTTTCTTCTTCTGAAGCTGATTAACGATAACATAAAGAAGCAGTCGTACAAAGAAATTGGATGTATGTTTCTGAAAATGTTCAAGGACGTGTTTGTTAGTATTGCAAATTAACCAATATTTTTGGGCAGAGAAAGAAAACACGTTGTTAATGACTATCGCTTGTAGCTATCAACTTCTTGTTCTCTCTTTGATAGACGATGTAAGCCCAGTCCTGAGTACAGAAAAAACGAAATTTGAAAAGTGAATTTGCAAAACGTCTCTCCAAATATATTTTTCTGCTTTTCAAAATGTGTGATCCAAGAATATATCTTTCTGTAAAATAAAAAATGCTAATAATTACTCAAGTGGGGAGTAATTGTTAATACACACATATTAAACTTCTCGTAAACGAGTAGAGTACCAGGTTTTTGATGTCAAAGGAACTATTATTCAGCTCTACGTAGTTTTCCATGCAATATTAATTATACAAGCCACTTCTATGTTATTGCGAAACTGCCCTGCAATGCATCCTTCACATCTGGTCACCGCAAACTATTCCAGATAAATTGGCTCGCCGGTGGCCGGCAGCAATTTGGAGAAAGTTGCCGGCACTCTTCCGCGCAAACTTTCTCGACGACCACAATTTAAGAAAGTTTGGGCGTTCAGGTGAGGGCCCCGTGACCCGGCTCCTAATTGCGTGGGCGGGGGGGGGGCGTCGCGCGGCGCGAGTGGCCCAGAGGCAGAGAAATGGCCGCCGCGGCGACGCCCCTCGCTCGCGCCGCCGCTGTCCCTCTGGAGGCAGGGGCTCAGGCTCTCCTCACCAATTGCGTGGGCGGAGGGAGCGAATTGTAGGGCTGAGAAGCGTCGGCAGCTCTTCGCTTGAGTTGAAGTTGGAGTTGTGCGTAAGCATTGCGTAGTGGTTTCCGTACCTTGTGATTGTGAGGTGGGGAGCAAAGATAAACCATCGTTTATTCACTACATTGAATTAAATCATCTTTCATTTATCCATTATTGTCTAGGAAAGCCTAGATTAAATTGTAAAACTATCAGCTTAGTTTACAACGTCCCGTTAGCGAAATGATGAAGAAAGAAAAACGAAAGGAAGAGCTAGTCTTCGTTAGAGATCTCTGTGAGATGTTTTATAATATTTTGATCCAGAGGCTATTTACTCGTAGGAATGTATCCCTATATTCTCCATTATAAAATACTGTATACACATACATACTCGAAAATTTTTAAGTACGGAAAAATATCAAAATTGAAGAAAAGGAGTAATGCAATAATAAAAGGAAGAATAAGGTGAATATTTGAAAATAAAACGATAAAAAGTTATGTGAAATTAAGAAAGAAGATAACATTTTTACACTTTACATTTTGTTTCTTCCTTTTTGAATGAAAGGAACTCAGCATGTTCCTAGTAAATCATGAACACGTGAAATATATACAATACTTTAGAGACGACGTATGATTAGACTTCAATGAGAGATTTATCACTTTGGGCACTGTATCGCAGGGACGTCACAACGCGAACTTCGCTTCAAGAGTAATATTATGGTTTTCCTGAAGAGCCTAAATTAAGCGTTGTAATAATAATGCTCTGAGCGTTAGTATAAGAGTCTAAAGCTAAAATGATAAAAGGAAAAGAGAGAAGAGAAATAAAGAACAAGTTTTTAATGGAAGAAGAAAGAGAAGTAGCAAGCAATAAAATAACTGAAGAAAACAAAGAAGTACTGATGAGCGTGTTGTAACCACCGTGGGAGAAAGAGGAAGAACTAAAGAAGAGCACAAGAAAGTACACGAGAGTATATTGTTTGGTCCAAAGGGATAAGAGCAAAAAGGAAGAACTGCTGTTAAACACAAGAAAGAATGGGCATGGACCAGAGAAGAAACAACAAGACAGGAATGGACTGAAGAAGGACACAAGAAAATACTCAAGGGCATGCCACGTGCTCCAGAGAAGAAAGAGCAGAGGAAAGAAATGAGAAACTCAAGGAAAGCAAGGGCATGCCGCTTACTCCAAAGGACGACAAGCAAAAGGGGAAAGAACTGAAGAGAAGGTGGAAGAAGAAGAAGAAGAAGGAGGAGGAGGAGGAGGACGGGCCACGTCACGTAGTCCACATCAGACGAGAAACAGCAAGAGAGGGAAAGAGGGAAGAGGAGCTCAAGGAAATATTCAGGGGCATGCCGCGTACTTCGGAGGAGAAACATCAAAAGGGAATAAATAAAGAATATAGATAAGTATGTCTCGTCCTCCAAAGAAAAAACCAACAAAACTAAAAACACTCGAGGGAGTACCTCGCAGGAACGGCATCTTGGGTTCCAGAGGGAGACCCGTGGCGCCGCGTGGGTTGAGCGCCTTCACAGGTGCGGCGGCGGGGGCGGCGGCGCAGATAACGCGGTCGCGCGGCCGGACGCGGTATTTCCCTCAGCTAAGCCTCGGCGGCGGAGCGGCGCGGGGCGGCGCAGCGCCCGAATTTACCGCGTTCGCGTCCCCGCGGCCCTCGCCGGCGCCTCCTGGGAGAGGCGCCCACTGCAGCGCGCGCGCCCGTCAACAGATTTACACTCGCGCTCTGGCGCACGCCACGCGAATTAAAGTTCAATTACTTCGCCGCCGCGCCGCGCTGCGCTGCGCGGCGTCGCCGGGTTTATTTGCCGGCTAATTTCGGCTCTTCAGGAAAACAGTGCTCTTGCGGGGAAACTCGCGTGTTTGTGGCCCTGAGATTGAGTACACAAAGGGGATTTTCTGTGCTAGTGATTGAATGTGCGACCAGAGGAACAGACAAAAACACAAATCGTAATATTTGTTCGTCATGATATGTTATATAGTACTTCATATTAAAAACAATGAATATTTATATTCAATTGTGACCAACTGTAGAGTTGTTGCAATGAGTGTTTCTGCTTTCTCATACTTCAAGTTTGTGAAAATGCTATTCCCGTACAAAGAAAACTAAATCACCGTTGTATCATTCTGCGTTCCACAAACCTAAATGAAATTTTTTAACTCTAAATGCAAATTAATGCAAATACACCGAATAGTTTATTCCACCATGGACACTCCCTACATCTAAATTCTTCGTGATTATTATTTTTCTCTTTGTCCAAAATTTTCTACATTAAGGGGCAAAAAATTAACGTTGGGTTGTTGCATTTTATATTTTATTTTTGTTGAAACTTAATAACCTTTAAATTTTTAAAATTATGCAGTTCCATTTCTCTATATTAGAGAAATAATATGAGCAATGCCTGTATCGCAAATTGCTTGAGGCATTTATCAGTATTGTTGAGTAAAATATGAATTTCTATCTCGTGAAGGACTTAGATATTAACGGGGATGACCAGAGTGGTTGGTGTAGCATCTGTTAATTTTTCCTTCTTGGTGTTTTAAAGTCTATGCCTTAGTTGTTTTGTTCAGTGCATGCTCAAACATGTTCAGTACATGCTTTCTTACTACACACTATTATTACACACTTACTATTATGAATTGCATGTTAAGAGAGGTTATGCATCAATAATGCCTTTTGAAAACCCATCTTTGACTTTTTGCTCGTGTTCCCTTGCAGCTCCCGCAGGCCGGTGTCTTCCGCCGAGGGCAGACGTAGTTCGAGGCGAGAGCGAAGTGCCTCCTGAGCAGATGGGCTGTGCGGGCAACGGTGCGCAGTGGAGGGCAGAGCCTTTGTGGGAGGGGCAGGGGGAGGGNNNCGGCGATCTGTCTGCGGGCTCGGAAGGCCAGTGATGGATCGCGCTTCGAGGCTACGAGGCGACCACAGTGCACCACGGACTCGCCCTCCTCTGCGGACTAGCGCAAGGAAGGTGGAGACAACGCGATTCCATTTCCTGCTTCAACGACCATTGGCCTCAGCAGAGACACGAATGTTCTCTACCCTTCATCTGTAAGTCATCTGCTTTCAAGCTCATATTGCATGTAAATGAAACTACTGGAAAATGAATTCTGATTGTTGAGTAGTTGGGTGATATACGTTTAAGCGTGCCTCTGAAGCGATTCCCCCAAGCCTCTCATTATTCACCTTGGAATCTTACCATTGCATTGCTTATTTATTAATAAATCAGTATTTTTTGGTGAAAACTGACTTGCTTAACGATGGAGACATATTTTCATGCCAAATTGTTATAAATAATTCCATTTCATAGTAATCACATACGTCAGGGTTCAGTATCAACAACCTTACAACACATTCAACCTTACTTTACAACACATTGCCAGATGATATTAATCTAGTAAAATCGACTCACAACACACAACTTTCAGCTCAAAGTAAAAAAATATTTTTCTGTCTAAATGTTTCTGTATAAGACTAAACTTCCCATTAAAAATAAAATTCATATTTTCACCATATAATGCATTAGTTTACATTTGTATTGTATAATTATAAAATTAATTGGTGTGCCTATGACAAGTAAGGTACTTTAGCTTCTGACTCGCACACAAGAGTCAATGTATGAAGTTTTCATTCAGTTTCCCTGATCTATGAGCAAATGTTGAGACGGTCTTTTGTTTTGATTCTGAACATAAATGTAGGTTCTCTATTCGCACATTTTTTGAAATCTTCTTTTGCAAGTAGTGGTAGGAGTACAACAGGGATTACGGTTACTATTTTGTTACCAATACTAAAAAAAATTAAATCTGTAATTCGTTTACCAATGCAAATAAGTTTTCTATAACTCGGGATAGAAAATGTCTACTTTTCTGATTTACTAACCACCGCTTTGTTGGAATTGGTGATTCATTATTCTGCTATCTGTGAATAGAAGGTGGGAAATAGATTCTATTACTCAAGAAAACGTACATGTCCTCCATACGTCTCATACAGTTTTTAATTCTTTTAGAGAAAATAATTCAAAAAACAAATTGTGCGATTGAATAATGAGAACTTTCTTTGGAGATCGAGTCATCTCCAATCAGGAGAGCAAGACATCCAATGCTTTGTTGATGTTGCATAAACCTGTAGTACATAATTTTTCTTCTATTTTTTTATAAATTTAAAAGTATACTAAATTCTCTTGATCAATCATTCAGTTCCAAATACGAAAGGAAAATAATATAGAGTAACTCAAAACTTATACGTTGGTGTAAAGGATCGAGTATTTGTTTCTATTCGCCCATATTAATTCTTAATTGGTTACGATATTATCCTTAAAATATTATGTTATACACCAGATGGACATATTTTAACTAATTTTTAAAAGTTAAAACATTGTCATTTCATTAATTGCCCATTCAGTCAGATGAATTTTGAGAAACCTTTGCAAAAGTAAAATGTAACACTATCTCAAATAAAGTGAGATAAAAGTGCAAAGAACGTGGAAATTAAATTTAGTATCTTAGGAAGTATAAAATGGATATTCTTGAGAATACTTTTAGCAGCTAGTTGCACACCCTAACAAGCAGATTATTTTCGCCAGGTAAGAGTACTTAATGAAGTCGTAGGCTTCCGCGACCAGAGTCATGTGGGTGATCTGGGCTGTCCGGGTGACGCCGCGTCGAAGGCTGAGTTGCCGACGTTTCGACCATCCTGTCGTGGTCTTCCTCAGGGCTGGTATGCGCCGTGATGGTCAGCGCTCGTGTTTATATTCAAGTCTAGGCCGTGTGCTCACAACACGCAAGCTTTGAGGAAAGAGTTCAAAGACTGTCGCAAGCAAACTGTTCCTGTCTCTAATATTTCGGTTTATGAATGAAAATTTCCCAAAGTCTGTTTTATGTCTTATTGTCTTAATTTTCCGCACGTGATCCGCTCTACCGACGTATGTAGGTTTTCCTACACGACGGTTATTTTCATTCCAAGCAGGGTAGCCTGTGAATGCTTTCTACATAGCATAGAGTTGCAACTTAATCCGCCCTTTTTCAACTGACTCTCATACCCCTCTATTTTTTGTTCCCCTGAAAGTGAATTTTGATCCTCTACGCTGGAGCTTTTCTAGAGTACCTTGCTGTGATATTCTGTATGGGTCCCTACATATCGTGCCATATCCTAACACGGGTCGTCCTAGTGACGTATATGCTAATTCTTTACTTGACACTGTAATTCTCTTTAGAATCCGCATAAAGAAATGTAAAGATCTCCAGGCTTTTTCCACAACGAAAAACCCTAAAAACCCTATGCCTTAAAATAAGAAAAATGACGTAAAAATTTATCAAAATCAGTTCAGATGAACAACTAAAGCTGTGGAATATGTCACTGACGTATTCGAGGCTTCTTTCTTTCGTTCAAGTGAAATCATCAAGCAAACTTTAGTTCGGACCGTCCTTTACTAGGAAATCTCTGTCTTTGATTATCACGAAATAGAGCGGAATTCTGTGGAGAACATTTGTTGCATGTCGTAAATATTATTTGAAACAACTACTATTGAAAACAGATTAAAAACGAAATCAGCGAAAAATGCTTTAAAATTACGGAAAACATTACAAAAATTACGTATTAGTCGAAATAGACGAAAACTGCCAAAAATATCACAATCATGCCACAGAATTCTATAAAAAAGGTTCCCTTTCTTTTGTCATAACATAAAATTAAAGTCCATCCTTTAGTATAAGGAATTGTTCAAAAGTAAGAAAAAATGGCATTTCATTAAAATCCGCGCCCTATGAAATCTACGAAAAATTATGCTTTATACAAAATTATGCTTATACTTAAATGGCCTTCCAAACCCCAGATCACCCCCCTGCCTGCCGCACACAAACACACTTCATAATTTGTAGTATAATTTCAGGGTCGAATCAGAGACGAATTTTGGGATGGGAAATTTATCTGTTCAAAGTGTTTAGTCGAAGGTGTAATATTACCGATTATGTAGAATGCCGCAGACTGAACTGAGCTCATGTTGCTATACAAATTTATTCGTTTTAATACTTGTACGAAAATATTTTTTTTGAAAGTTTCGTGACAAATTAAAGTAATAATTACCTAAAAATTTGGGGAGAAGAAATTTCTCT
This sequence comes from Gryllus bimaculatus, assembly GCA_017312745.1. Classification (NCBI taxonomy): domain Eukaryota; kingdom Metazoa; phylum Arthropoda; class Insecta; order Orthoptera; family Gryllidae; genus Gryllus; species Gryllus bimaculatus. The sequence continues at coordinate 1,286,907 of BOPP01000005.1, read as the reverse complement.
CATTTCCCTCCCCGTAGATCCCAGCCTGATATTGTGCGGTGGTACCAGGTAACAACCTTCAATTATCCGTTTTTGGCCTAATTTGATCCGGTTATATCCCAATTTCCAGACCGTTCACATCTAGAAGGATTGAATTAACCTTATATAAAACGCCTAGGTTTGCTTGGATAAGGATATGGAAGACTTATTGAATTATTTGTTCTTAAAAAGATTCATGCGTAAACAGTTTATTTTTTAATTGGTCAAATACCTTTTACATAATGAACCTGCATTATAATAACTATCATTATGCAAAGAGGTGCAGCCATCTAATAAAAGAACCATACAATGGGACACACAAAAGGTTTTGTTTCACGAGAGATGTCTGTACTATTGGTACAGAATTTAAGTGGCTGCATTAGGGCAATTACACTCAAGTTTTCAAATGTTATTGGAAAGTACATTGTTGTATCATTACTCATACGTTTTTGTATAATTTCTTTAACTTGTAATTTAATATTGAAAGTAAACATGTTTGATAAATGAATTCTAAATATAAAAGAAAATTCTGTTATGGCATTGGGTCAAGCGAAGACGTATGAGAGTATAGAAAGAAAGCTGCATAACAGAATATTTTCGAAGGCTTGCTTTGAGTTCACGGCTAATTATGGGCATTGCGAACAAACAAGCAGCCTCTGAGAGTTTGCACAAAAACGTGTTTCACATTGCTTGTATATACGTGAAGCCAACAACTGATTAAATTGTTGCTCCACTGCCTGTTAAAAGACCTGACAAAAGGTTAATTAATAGTTAAATTGGGGAATTTTTGGGCACCTTTTATTTGGTCGTATTGAAGCTTTCGATAACGACGTGGAAGCCGGGCACCTTCCTTTGTTTGCGCAGAATTTAATATCGCTAATAATTAAGGGTGCTCCGCGCGCCCTCTCAGGCGCACTAATTGTAAGCAGCGCCAAGAGAGGGGATCGTCGCGGCGGCCTCTTATCTTGGATCGAGACGGAGGCGGAGGTGGTGGCGAGGTGGGGGAAGGGCGTGGTGTGGAGGGGGGTGGCGTAATAGTGAACGGCTTGGAGGATCTCGTCGAATGAGAGATGATACGGGACGGTACGAAGCGGTACACGTCGTCACGGAGCGATAAATACGGTACGTGGTGGTTCGTGGTTGTTTGAAGCAGTTCGGGGCTGGGCGGTATGATGTTGCTCTCCGGCTGGCTATCCGGGACGAGCCACGTCAGTGTCATGGTGGCTAACGTTTCGGCCAGCGTATTGTGGCCTTCTCCAGAGCGTACTGCTGGCGTACGGCTGGCTGCGTACGGCTGGGCAGTACGCTCTGAAGAAGGCACAATACGCTGGCCGAAACGCTAGCCACCATGACATTGACGCGGCTCGTCCCGGATAGCCTAGACAACATAAACTCCGGCGCGGAAGCCTACGCAACGCTGGGCGGTATAATGATGTGTAGCAAGGAGCTGGGGAGGTGAGAAGATGGGAGTACGAGGTTTGGGCAGTGTGGAGATGCGACAGGGCGGACTGGACGGGACGCAGGCCGGGGTGGTACGGGCAGAATGTTTTGGGGGCATACGGAGCGGAGCGGTACGAGTCTGAGAGGTACAGGGCGATACGGGGAAGGCAAGGGGCAATACGGGAAGGTAAGGGACGATACGGGGCAGAAGAGGGGTGGTATGTGCGGTAGGGGCCGTTTCAAATCGGCACGGGGCGGTACGAAGTGTCCTGGTGCTGTGGGTTTGAACGGAGCAGATCGGGGCGGAAGGTAGCCGGAGGCGTGGTCGGGACGCGGAGGAATAGGTAGGCAGCGAACGCGAAGAGAGGCGGGCGGCGGAGGGGGCGGGGAGGCACTCTGGAGCGGGGGAGGGGAGGTCGCGGCGTAATACGTAGAGGTGCTATCTGAGGAGGAATAAGGGCCGGCAATCCGCCTTCAATTGCACTTGAAAAGGTCTTTGACAAAAGGAGATCAGGGAGCGACGCAAATGTTGATTCGGGAAATGAAATTCTCACAAAGGTAGGAAAGGGCTTGGGAGGCAAGGAAGAGAATTCGTCTTTTACGAAGAACTGAGTCACTTTGTATTTATTTACCTTAGTTTTGAATATATTACGTGTTTTCTGGCACTGGGATAATTTGTATTTTCCTCTTCAATTTTATTATTTTCTGAGCGTAGTAAAACGAACTTACAGTAACATCCGTCAACAAAATTCGTTATTTTTTGTTAAACATTTTCTGTATTTTATTTAAACTTATTGTTGCAAAGTTAAGTTATCATAAATATAAGTATATCACAACAAATTCAGTATCTTTAATTACACTTCTAAAGTTCGCCTCTATTACAGGTGGACAAAACGGATTTTTTGTGGATTTGTTGTACGTTCGACAGTTTTCTCTGATATTCATTCCACTATTGTAACAGAATCACCCCCCTGCCTGGCCCACACAACACACACTTCATAATTTGTAGTATAATTTCAGGTCGAACCAGAGAACGAATTTTGGGATGGGAATTTATCTGTTCGATATGTTTAGTCGAAGGTGTAATATTACCGATTATGTAGAATGCCGCAGAAGACTGAACTGAGCCTCATGTTTGCTATAACAATTTTATTCGTTTTAATACTTGTACGCAATATTTTTTTTTGAAAGTTTCGTGACAATTAAAGTAATAATTACCTAAAAATTTGGGAGAAGAATTTCTCTCACTTTCCTCCCCGTAGATCCCAGCCTGATATTGTGCGGTGGTACCAGGTAACAACCTTCAATTATCCGGTTTTGAGGCCTAAATTTGATCCGGTTATATCCCCAATTTTCCAGACCGTTCACATCTAGAAGGAGTGCATTAACCTTATATAAACGCCTAGGTTGTGCTTGGATAAGGAATTGGAAGACTTATTGAATTATTTGTTCTATAAAAGATTCATGCGTAACAGTTTATTTTTTTAATTGGTCAAATACCTTTTACATAATGAACCTGCATTATAAAACTATCATTATGCAAAGAGGTGCAGCCATCTAATAAAAGAACCATACAATGGACACACAAAAGGTTTTGTTCAGCGAGAGATGTCTGTACTATTGGTACAGAATTTAAGTGGGCTGCATTAGGGCAATTACACTCAAGTTTTCAAATGTTATTGGAAAGTACATTGTTGTATCATTACTCATAAGTTTTTGTATGATTTCTTTAACTTGTATTTAATATTGAAAGTAAACATGTTTGATAATGAATTCTAAATATAAAAGAAAATTCTGTTATGGCATTGGGTCAAGCGAAGACGTATGAGAGTATAGAAAAGAAAGCTGCATAACAGAATATTTTCGAAGGCTTGCTTTGAGTTCACGGCTAATTATGGGCATTGCGGACAAACAAGCAGCTCTGAGAGTTTGCACAAAAAACGTGTTTCACATTGCTTGTATATACGTGAAGCCAACAACTGATTAAATTGTTGCTCCATGCCTGTTAAAAGACCTGACAAAGGTTAATTAATAGTTAAATTGGGGAATTTTTGGGCACCTTTTATTTGGTCGCATTGAAGCTTTCGATCAACGACGTGGAAGCCGGGCACCTTCCTTTGTTTGCGGCAGAATTTAATATCGCCTGCGGAAGGGTGCTCCGCGCGGCCTCTCAGGCGCTCTAAATTGTAAGCAGCGCCAAGAGAGGGGATCGTCGCGGCGGCCTCTTATCTTGGGTCGAGACGGAGGCGGAGGTGGAGGCGAGGTGGGGGAAGGGCGTGGTGTGGAGGGGGGTGGCGTAATAGTGAACGGCTTGGAGGATCTTCGTCGAATGAGAGATGATACGGGACGGTACGAAGCGGTACACGTCGTCACGGAGCGATAAATACGGTACGTGGTGGTTCGTGGTTGTTTGAAGCAGTTCGGGGCTGGGCGGTATGATGTTGCCTCCGGCTGGGCTATCGGGACGAGCCACGTCAGTGTCATGGTGGCTAACGTTTCGGCCAGCGTATTGTGGCCTTCTCCAGAGCGTACTGCTGGCGTACGGCTGGCTGCGTACGGCTGGGCAGTACGCTCTGAAGAAGGCACAATACGCTGGCCGGAAACGCTAGCCACCATGACATTGACGCGGCTCGTCCCGGATAGCCTAGACAACATAAACTCCGGCCGCGGAAGCCTACGCAACGCTGGGCGGTATAATGATGTGTAGCAAGGAGCTGGGAGGTGAGAAGATGGGAGTACGAGGTTGGGCAGTGTGGAGATGGACAGGGCGGAACTGGACGGGACGCAGGCCGGGTGGTACGGGCAGAATGTTTTGGGGGCATACGGAGCGGAGCGGTACGAGTCTGAGAGGTACAGGGCGATACGCGGGAAGGCAAGGGGCAAATACGGGAAGGTAAGGGACGATACGGGGCAGAAGAGGGGTGGTATGTGCGGTAGGGCCGTTTCAAATCGGCACGGGGCGGTACGAAGCTGTCCTGGTGCTGTGGGTTGAACGGAGCAGATCGGGGCGGAAGGTAGCCGGAGGCGTGGTCGGGACGCGGAGGAATAGGTAGGCAGCGAAGCGAAGAGAGGCGGGCGGCGGAGGGGGCGGGAGGCACTCTGGAGGGCGGGGGAGGGGAGGTCGCGCGTAATACGTAGAGGTGCTATCTGAAGGAGGAATAAGGGCCGGCAATCCGCCTTCAATTGCACTTGAAAAGGTCTTTGACAAAAGGAGATCAGGGAGCGACGCAAATGTTGATTCGGGAAATGAATTCTCAAAAGGTAGGAAAGGGCTTGGGAGGCAAGGAGAAGATTCCGTCTTTTACGAACGAACTGAGTCACTTTGTATTTATTTACCTTAGTTTTGAATATATTACGTTGTTTTCTGGCACTGGGATAATTTGTATTTTTCCTCTTCAATTTATTATTTTCTGAGCGTAGTAAAACGAACTTACAGTAACATCCGTCAACACAAATTCGTTATTTTTTGTTAAACATTTTCTGTATTTTATTTAAACTTATTGTTTGCAAAGTTAAGTTATCATAAATAAAAGTGTATCACAACAAATTCAGTATCTTTAATTACACTTCTAAAGTTCGCCTCTATTACAGGTGGACAAAAACGGATTTTTTGTGGATTTGTTGTACGTTCGACAGTTTTCCTCTGATATTCATTCCACTATTGTAAAGTCACTTTCTTTACTTACCTATTATATATATATATATATATATATATTATTATATTATATATATATATAATCATACTCTTAGCATGCT
>BOPP01000005.1:1229171-1273525 GCA_017312745.1 Gryllus bimaculatus | reverse complement strand
TCTCTCCCGCTCTCTCTCCCGCTCTCTCTCCCGCTCTCTCTCCCGATCTCTCTCCCGATCTCTCTCCCGATCTCTCTCCCGCTCTCTCTCCCGCTCTCTCTCCCGCTCTCTCTCCCACTCTCTCTCCCGCTCTCTCTCCCGCTCTCTCTCCCGCTCTCTCTCCCTCTCTCTCTCCCTCTCTCTGTAATGAAATTGCACCTATGACGTTCTGACAAAATGCCCCTAATTAGTTGACAATTCATTTTGCACGTATTTGGGAGACATAGACATTCAGAGGATAACTTACTCTTTACCAATGACAATAATGAATTTCTGTGTTTATTTTTAGCTTTAACTTGACAAATGTTTCGCTTTGACGTCCATAAGGTTTGAATCAAGGGCGGTGATATATGTCTTGACGGCGATGCATATATTGCCCTTTAAATGTTTATAATAATGACACAAATTTTAATAATTTTCACTACCTTTAGGCAATATCAGAGTTCATATTCTTGTCAAATACTTGTACAGTCAGGAAAAATGGATGCCAAACCAACAACGTTACGTGCACTACTGTGCTTAATGAGCTTACCCGCTACATTTTTATTGAAAGGAAAATATAATCTTCTACTTTTTTACCTGCCCAAGAAATGTGTAACATGTGAACCACCCTGGAGTTTGCAACTGGCGCATATAACCTAACATTGATCAGGCATGGATTCATTAGAATCAACTATTACCCAAGAAAAGAACGGAATTTCATCACTTGCGGGAATTACGTCCTTACTGCTTCAAGTCCTATTTCTCTGCGCTCCGCCTCACTCACTAATCATCCCCGACCCACTCCACTCCTTGTTAGGCTCCAACTCCCCTCACAGTTTGCCTCGTACATGGTCTATCATGTTGCACCCTGCTTCACCCTACCGCAGCCATGACCCGAACTCCCTCGAAGGTCATGCTTCACCTTGGACTACCCAAGTGTAATATGGATTTCATTTTAATATTTTTTACTAATTTCGATATGAAAGTGTGATATGAAACTCTTCCTAGTCAAGCTGTATGAGTGTATATTTCATAAAAATCAAATTATCGGTTAACACCTATTTGTATAATATATAGAAGATTATAATTTATTCTATTTGCGCATCGTGAATGCATTTTAAGTATATCGTGGTTTAAAATGAAAACACTGTATCAGTACCGCGACGAACAGACGCCGTGACATAGTACAGAGAGGCAACAAAGCCATACTTACTTCGCCAGCAGTTTCCAAATCACATCCGTTTTCTCGACGTCTACGAACATGAACGGGAGGTTGTCGACTCCGTACACTCTGGTGACCTGGCTGGCCACCTCCTCGAGGGTCTGCAGCTGCGGGGACTCCCCGAGGACAGCGAGAAATCCCATGAAGCGGCCGGTGAACGCGTTCACCATCACGAGTCCGAAGGCGCTCAGCAGCAAGAGTAGGAAGTTGCCGCGGCGGTCTCTCTGGCATGCCACGAAGCCCCCGTTGATGAACGCGTCCACGATCTGCAGCAACACGTTCCTGGAAGCAGTGCGCCTTCAGTTAGAGTCGGCAAGATGTGTTAAATGTACCTGGAGACAAGAGCGTTAGAATGTTTTAGTTTGGGAATTCTGAAAGGATGGTTAAAGCCCCATGATGTACAGTTTCCTATTGAAGAAAAAAGTCATCGGTCCACGTTTCTGTACGTGTTGAATATCTCGAGTTTGTCCAGGACGAGACAGGGTGAGGAGTGGCTGAGCAACGTGGTTAGTGAAACAGAACAGATCAAATGAAGAAACGTCAATAATGAACGATCCAATGCTCATAAAAAGTGGTCAGAATCCAAAACAAAGTTTTTTTATCACTTAAAGGTCATTATCACTGCAAATGTTCTAGTGTTTGAGTTTTAATAAGGATTCCTGTGTTGGGCATCACAGGATAAGATGCACAATCCGATAACTGCCCTCGAATATTTTAATAATGGAAGATTTTTAATAATGAAATATGTATGCTTATTAGTTTCAGGAAAGAATGTGTAGTAGACAATTAATAAGATTAATTATTGAGATGTAATTCGAAATTAGCACACAATCTCTTTATGAAGCATATGAAACTTAATTCGTAAAACGCTGAAGTGATTACACTTCAACGACACTAGATGATGTAAAATTAACATTAAAGGGAAACGAATATTGTAGATGAGACGAATTGTTGAGATTTTTTAAAAGTCGACGATTCGAATGCCTCGCTTCTGAGAGCGTAGGCTTCCGCGGCCGCAGTCAGTATTTATTTGGCAGTGCGGGTGACGCCGCGTCCGTGGCAACGGTGCCGACGTATCGGTCTCCACTCTGAGACCTTCCTCAGGGCGTAATACCCTGCAACCGGCACACGGGTAGAGGGGGAGCTTAGCTCTATTTTAACTCGTGCGCCGTACATCTCCGCGCATTACGCCCTGAGGAAGGTCGCAGAATGGCGACCGAAACGTCGGCACATTCGCCATGGACGCGGCGTCACGCGGACAGCCAATTAAATACAGCCTCGATTCTAATACTCAGAGAAGTAAAGTATATCATGTATGAGAGAGAATGAGCATCATGTATTGTACAGGAAAGCCGAATCCGAGGCGAGAAGCGGCGTGTACCTGCGGCCGACGAGTCGAATGGCGCCCGCGAACGCGGCGAGGCAGACCCCCGTCGTCGCCCAGGTGTCGACGGAGAAGGACTGCAGAATGCTCTGCGGCCGCCACTGCCGCCTCTTCGCCACGACGCACATGTCGGCGCGGTGGTGCGGGTAGAGGTAGCCCAGCTTGCCGCGGTACGTCGTCAGCCAGACGGGCGCCGAGCTCACATCCACGGACGCGTTCCACAGGCTGTGCGCCACCTGCGCGGGGGGCACTTGCACGCACACGCGGCGCTTGAAGCGGCTCGTCACCACCTGCGCAGTCATCGGACATTTATCGATTCATTCATTGATCGATTGTTTGATGCTTCCCAGCACGTCAACTGCTATGGTCACTAGTCTTATTGAGGTAGCGCATTTTCTATCACTGCATGTGTGGTAGTGTAGAGAATGTAAGTGTGAGAGCGTGTGTGAATAACGATTGAACATGGAAGAGGAAGGAAAGATCGTGCGTTGTCCGCGCTAGAAAGGTCTTGCAGGAATTGCACGATTCTTGGGTGATATAAGGGTTAGCGGAACGGACGGTTATAACCTCGTTCGCGAGTTGAAAACCACTCAAAGCCGTAGATTTTTAAGGTCAGAAAAATTTTTTATGTCGTACTTTGTAAATCTGTATATTTTTTACTTAGAATGGAAAGTATAGACGGCTGTTGGCTGTTCCATGTTGTAGGTTTATTGCATGTAAAAGATACTTAAGCTTAAAAGAAGCATCTGAACTAAATTTAAACCACACACTTCTTCGCCCCACTGATACCTTCTTTCTCTGTTAGATGCCTCAAGGAGTATAGCAAACTTTGTATGGTCACACGCAATAGCTGACACTTGCCACTTAAAATAAGGCGTCCCTGATTGATCTTGTGAGGAATGGCACACCCTCTTCCAAAAATTGGTTACACCCTCTCTCAAAAATTATTCTTTAGTCAAATCGTGTCTACTCAGAATTTCGGCAGTAAAAATTACTTTCTGTAACTGAAATGAATCTAGAGTATACTTCCGTTAGCCGATGAGAGAAATCGTCCCGTCCTGGCAATTAGCAACAGGAACAATGCAAAACCCAGTACACATGGTACAGTTTTCGGACAGAATCTCATACAGTTTCTGTACAGAAACTTCAGGATTTCAAACTGGAAGTATAAAAGCCAAAAGTCGCGTATAAGCGGTCTGTGCGTTTTCTGCTAGAATTACGTATGTATCGCCACAAGACGCTGCTAGGGAATCTACAGGATAACTATTACTCGCCGAACTTTTCTTGAACGATGACCTTGTTTCCCTCTCTGCCACAATAAACAGTTGAAGGCAAAATCTCGCAGCGAGCCCTGGATATTCGTCTATATTATTTAAGAGATATGTTTCTTTTTCACTGAAATTAGTACTACACTATTAGATATTAATAAATATTTTAGAAAACAAGTTTTTGAAATTAATTTGTATTTTCACGTAATCGTGAGTCAAATCATGGCCCTTTGCCTTAATAACGTTAACAAGATATCCTCAAAAGCGGCTCCAATTTGTTCTTAATATACTTAATGAGTATTGTGCATTACACACTGACGTTTTTCAGACAAGTGATATTGTTAATAAAAACTTTGAACTTTCCTAAATTAAAGATAATTATTGTTTTCGGGAGTAGATTATTGTCATTTACGTGAACTGTCGAACAACGGCGGTCGAGGCTATCAGTTAAGCAGGAATTCTTTAATCTCAGTTTTAAATTCTTACCCTGAAAATTATTTGTGCTTGTTGGAAAAAAACACAGAGGTTTGTTTATAATCCGGGAGATGTTAGATGCCTTATTGAAATATTCCGATATTAGCCCCGAAAACGTTTCGGTTTCCCGCCATTAATTGTTAATTGATTATCTTGGCTCAAATGGTACCAATAATCCATGCTTTCCTTACCTTTTTGCTTTAGTCGATTTCATGTGTTGTGAATGTACAATAACTTCTTTGTTGTAGCAGTCAGTACACATGATGTTTCAGTATAAATGTTACAAACTGAAGACAACAAAGTGAATGATAAATTATAACATTTTGCCAATGAACGTGATATGAGATTTTATAAAATAGAGTTATACATGTAATATTTACCCCTGATCATACACATAAAGGAGAAGGTAGTAAAATGAGCCCCTACTTGTATTTCGACATTTAAAAAAATAAAAAATGCCTTATTTAAAACAAGATACGATAACTTAATCTCCAACATTTGTTAAATAGCATTTACATAGTATATGTATATTTACATATATATTATTACAATACACAGAACCCACAGTTCCTCCACGGTGGTGTGCTGAAAAATTTCTCCACAAAACGAATTAGTCGCTTGGATATCACAGGGACTTTCAACCCACATTAGGGTTTCCAAATCAGAGACTCCTGAATTGATGGAGGAGTTTGATTCTTCTGATTTATCGTCTTCACGAAGTTCCCGTTTGAAACCTTGATCACGGGTGGTTCCGGTTATCTTATTAGTCTGTTTTGTGCGTTTAGTTGTTTTCATTTTTATGTTGTTATTTTTTTATGCACTACATGGACATTTTTTCTCTAGCTACCATAAGAGACTCCATGTAAGGAGATGATATGATAAGGGGTACCTTTGAAGTTAAAACATGCTTTTGGCAATTCATCAAATGGTCGAAGGAATTCCTACCGGTTAATGCTTCTTCAGTGATTAAGGTGTTCATTTCCATTTCTTTCACAAAGTTTGTACGCTACCCCGCAAAAATATTTTCTGGTGAGACCACAAAATTTACTTTCTACGATCTGCAAATACTTGAGCCTTTTCCCAGATCATACGCCAACATAGGTTTTGATACTAATTTAGTTAAAACTACTTCTTCCAAAGCTTTGTCAACACAAATAAGCCAGCACACATGCTGGGAGACCGGTCGGGAGCTTAGAGCTTGTCCGGGCTGGGGCGATGCCCCGCTGATGGGAGATACCTGGTTGGGGAAACCCCGCTGGCCGACGGTAGGTTGGCGCCGGATCTCGCCATACAGTGAGGGAAAGCTCACCGCCACCTCCCGAGCAAATGCATGCACTACACTTATGGAACTAATGACACTAGTAGTTGACGTGCCCGGAATCACTAAAACAATCAATCAACGAATAAGCCTTTGAAGGGTACGTTTTGGTACGAGAAACGTTACGAAAGGATTTCTCAAATCCATTTCCTTACTCTTAACTGCGTTGTCTTAACAATGTTTTCAGTTTTTCCTTTTTGTTTTAAGCCTAGAACCTTTTGTGGCATCTAAAACAAAAATAGTACCAACACAAGTTGTAGTGTATGTAACATGAACCCCTTAAAGTTTGGGGCTCATTTACCCACCATAGCTCGGGGTTCAGTTTACAACCATCGCCATATTAAAATTCTGCAAACCAAAATCGGTCTTTATGACGTTCAGACTGGTAATTGAAATTACAGGTTATGGGCACAAAACAATGTTTAAAACTCATTGTATTTCATTAGTTAGAAATTAAAATCGGTATAAGCGAACACAAACTGTAATTAAGAGCCAAAGACTTACCTTCCAAAGTTTTTAGAACCGCGAAAACACGAACACCTCTTATACACATCAGCTCTCATTCACAACTGAGCTACAGAGAAGGCAATAGCAATTGCTAAACTAGTAGTTAAAATCTTTCCTGCTAGAATGTTTGCGATGTATGGACAGATACAAAGATGGATCATATTAAATGCATGGCTCAGATTACCACCTTTGTCTCTGTAGGTAAATGATTTCTTCTCTAAGGCATGAGAACGTGTCATCTCTGCATCACTATTTGCCTAATAACCAGGGGGAAATTGTCGTAGGTGTAACTACGCAATACAATGGGTAAGAAGGGATTATTTTTGGACCCTCAACATACCATAGAAATTTTAACATTTATTCTAAGACATCTCTAGATCTTTATAGACACTATTCAATTTCGTTCATTAATTATTCGCACTTACAATTAAAACATAATTAGGATTTTTTTATGATGAATATTAAAAAATAACTTAGTTTGGGTTAAGAGTCTCTGGAATAGTCATAAATAATACCACATTACCTCAATTAATTTTTCATCCGGTGTTCCAAACATCCATTTTGTGTTGCATCTGCCGTACGTAATGGAAAAACGAATACTTTCTTCGGAAGACTGAGAAACGTTTTGCTTAGTTACAGAGCTTTTGTTGCTATTTTGTCGAAGAACGGGCAGTAGGCAAACTTTACCACTGCATGGCTTTGTCGTACGAATTACTAAACATAAAGTGGAACCAAATAATGCAATAAATATCCATATATTTTGCCGCAGAATACCCATGTGAAAATTTTCCTTCGCCAGTTTTGGTTAGTTTTCTAGTGAGTTTTAATGCACTGTTAGAGAAAGAGTTGAAATCTCATGAATAAATGCACTGTTTCCCTTATTTCCCGAACAAAAGCGCTTCTCCCTGCCCACCGTTCTAGTCTTTATCTTTTTTGAGGTGACGAAATTCTCTTGACATGTTTTAGAATAAATGGCAATTCGAATCAATAGCTGTGTTGCGACAGAGCGAGCGGCCACAAAAACGACCGCTAATGATGTTTGCGTGACGATGAGTTTCGAAAGAAAATCATGTGATACCTAATTATAATATATTGATAAGATATAATATATATTAAAATATGGTAGAGCACACAGTGATGGGCAATTTAAGAGTAACAAATAGGTTTTATGCAATACATAATTTTTTTAACAATTGAAAATTCATATTTGGTAAATTAATTGCTACATATATGTACATTTATGAAGATAGTATGTTAAATAGCTGAGCATTATATTTTACATCTTATAAAATGTGAAACTAAATCAGACAGAAAATATAGTGATGGGCACCTTTAAGTCTATTGTGGGCACTTAGTAATATTGAGATGGGCAGTCAGAAAAATGGGTTCCAAAAAATCCAACAAAGTCAAATAGTATTGATGAGCGTGATTGGCTTGTTACTGCTGGTTTATTAATCTTCAGCCATTTAATAAGTCTAATCATTTTACAAAAAAAAATATTCTCATCATCTGAATCACTTTTCTCTACAGAAACGTCTGAGGAAAGACATGATTTGTGAAATGCTTTTTAGAACAACTGCCAGAACATACCATAATACTTAAAATTGAATGTGTTTCCACACTGGAATCTGCCCTGAAGAAAATACTTCCGTGAACTTCTGGAGGAAGGGGACTTGCTGCTGTTTCTTTCCATCTTGCAAATGCTGTAGAAGAGCATGGCTGACAAACATTCTTATTTATTTCACATTATATAAGTATTTAATCCTTGAATGGCTGTCATTATTTGTGTAGAATTGACGTTTGTTTTCCTGCGGTTAACCCGATTACTGGTTTTCTCTGGTGAGTTTTCTGCTCAATGGTTTTGATATTTTATACTCTTTCTTCTCCAATAATATCGCACAATTTCTCAAATGTTAATGATTTGTTCTGTGTGTTGTGGTTACATTTTCATTATCCACATTTGATGCGATGTCATTGTACATCCGCCCTAGACATTTAGTGAAATTAATGCACTCGGGGCTCCAAAAACAAGGCTACAAGCTCTAAAACAATTTAGTAAAGTTTCTGTCTTTATGGCGCGCATTACCTTCTCCAACACCGGAGCGAAGTCTTCCCTAGAGAGAGACTCAGAAGGATGTTCTCGACGCCTTGTTAGCCCTCCTTTCATCCAAGCATTCTTGATTGGATGGAATACAGATCAACATATCAGAATGACATCTTCGGGTTGAAGAATTATTGTGGCTTTCGGATACAGTGCTATTAAAATTATTTGTAATTCATAACGGAGCTCACTCGTCTGAAAAGTAAAGTGATTTTTGTGACCATCCAGAAAAAGGAGAGAGATATTTCCTTGTAAAGAACAGTCCAAACCAAAAGTCTGCAAACTTAGTTTACTTAAACGAAGGGAAGAAGTCTCAATTACATCAGTAACATATACAATGGATGTAATTGTTCACTGTGAGAACTTCTCTCTCTTCAGAGCGTCTTTATACCTCAAAATCAGTGTAGTTTAATAGTGTGGGATGATCTTAGTAAATTTGTATGTCGTTTTTCTTACTTTTGTAACACTTTAAAGACATTTTAAGTGTTATAAAAGCACTAGGTGTCACTGAATGTCCGCCACGCTTCGGGTGCGCGTTTCTTGGAAGTTTCATATTTGACATGAACGATATGTACGCAGCCACCTAAATGCTTATTTGCAACGTATGAGAGGCCATTGGAAGCGATCTTTGTTGTTTTGCGTATTATAGTAAAGAAATGTTCACAAATTATATTTGCAAGAACAGGTGTGATGAGTACTGAAGGCGATTGGAGTAATAACCTTTCAATGTTTAGTGTTTCAAATGTTCCTACTCTATTTTTACACACTTATACGCGATACAATGAGCTCATGGTTGTCAAACAATGCTACTAAAAGGGGAACGGTGTGTTACAGTTACAAAGAAAACTATTCATTCTACTTCCAAAATGGGTTAAATATGTATTTCAGTAAAATACTTGTCACTTCAAATTGTTTAACTTTTATTCAGAAAGATTAGCAAATGGCTAACAATGCCATTGAAAGAGTGAAACGTGATATTCACACAAAACAAATCAAATCGTCACAGAAACTTGTACTTTTACGAAATCTTTTTCGCTAAAATAGTTTACGTTCTGTTCAGAATTATTCCTTGATACTTTAATTTAATAATAAAAGAGTGGAGACGTGCGATACACAAAAACATCAATTTTCTTCCAAAGAAGATTAAAAATGTGTTTTTGTAAAATATTTTGCGCTAAAATTATTTCATGCATTATACATTCATGTCTAAACATACTACTGAAAGGGTAGAAGCGTGCAACATACAGAAAGTATTCAATTATCCACCAAATCAGATTCAGTATGTATTTTGGGAAAGTTTGTTCGCCATAATTGTTAACCTTTCTTCAGAGAAATTAATTCATTGCCAAACATACTACAGAATGTATAGAGACGTGGAATACAGAGAAAAAATATTCAATTTACCACCCAAACAGATTAAATAGTATATATGTTTGCAAAATAGCTCGCCAAAATTGCTAACCTTTTCTTCAGAGATTCATGGCCAAACATGCTACTGAAAGTATAGAGGCGTGCAATAAGGATAAAATTATTTCCGATTATCCAGAAACTATTCAATTCCCCCACCGAACAGACTGAGTACGTATTTGAGCGCCATACGTTTGCTACGTGCGGTTGTCTCGGTCGGCAGAGAGCTCGGACGCCGGTTGGCGAGCGCGTGCTGCAGGTGGCGCGCCGAGCGGCGCTGGAGCGCATGAGGCTCGAGCCGCTCAGCGCCTCCCGAGAGCCGCACGCCCTTGAGCCTCCCGCCGCCGCAAGCGCCTCAGCCCCCCCCCCTGCCCCCCACCACCACACCACCCCGCGCCGCCGCCTCCCAAGCACCCTTGCTTGGAGGAGGTCGCACTCGGCGATCGCGCTCCGCGATATAAGCTTCCAACCGCAGCGAACCGAGAGAAAATTCCTTCCGCTAGACAGTTCTCTTCTCATTCAGATTATAATTTATTTTATTGGATTCGCGTTTGATTAATTGGTTGAATGAATGCTACGCGTAAACATAGACCCTGGTTAGTTTTATTTTGCATTCTGGCTTTTATTATTATATTAATTATTAATTATTTATTATTATTATTATTATTATTATTATTATTATTATTATTATCATCTTCTCACAAATTTAAAAATGTATTTAAAACCTACTACAACTCTAATATGTAACTTGCTCTTCCCATTTTTCTTATATTCTTTGCTTTTCAAGGTATATTTATTTTGTTAAATTTATTATTTTGTCAGGCCACACTTCTTTCACAATCATAATGGATTTATTAGAATATTCAGTCAGAACTAATTATTTATTGTTTAATTCATTTTGTTTTGACATTTACTTGTTGATATATTTATGATTGTATTCGAACTGAGATTGTGTTTGATTTTCGAACATTTTTTGGGTATCGTGTAAAATTCAAAACTATCATTATTACTAATATTGTAGATTGGTTTAAGTTTCTTTCACAAATAAATTTTCCAGAACTTTCGCTTCCTTTCAGATTTGGAGATATACTATTTTCTCTTTTCTCGCGTCCGGTCTTATGGATGTTTATGTGAGTATGTCATATAGACGAAAATGGAGCGCGGCTCCCAAGCTAAGAAAGAAATTGAGAGAAGGAATTATCCGAGAACAGGTCTGTTTTCGTAGAGACTTTACCCGATAAACTGAGAAAAACACGTATCAGATGGGCGTTACGCATTCTCCCCACACATAAACAGATCAAGCAGCGCTTATTTGCGAGCATCGACTCCCATCCGCAAACACAGCGCTTTCTCTACTCCAGCGCCGCCACGCGTCTGCCTCTACCGCCCATCGTTCACAGTTTATTCGTTCCTCTGGCGGCGAGCGAGGCGCGGTGTCGCACGTCGGAGATGATATTTCGCCGCGTGCCGCGTGGGTTGCGCGCGTGTAGCGGCTGGCGCGCACGCCGCTGACGGCGACCGCGAAAGAGAGGCCGAGCGGGGCCGTGGAAGGGCGTGCGGGACGTGGAGGGGTTTTGGCGTGGCGTGGCGGGGCGGGCAGTGGCGGGGCGGGGCGGGGCGGGCGTGGCGGGGCGAGCGGGGCGTGGCGTGGCGTGGCATGGCAAGGCTTGGCGGGACGGGGCATACGGGCGGGGGCGGGGCTGGTGCTTCTGGCGTTGATTGGTCGTGTTATGGCGGAGCGTGGCATGGCGGGGCGTGGTGTGGCGAGCGTGGCGGGGCGGGGAGGAGCGATGCGGGAGGGCATGGCCGGGGCGAGGCGAGGCGGAGCGGCGCGAGCGGATTAGTGGGTGGGCAGAGCAGGGCAGCGCAACCGCAGAGACCGGGAAAAGGGAAATATTTCACGATTCCAATCTACTTCATCCTTTTTACGGCCCTAACCGGCACGCTGCAAACATTAATGAACCTCCAGTCTATTGATCTAGATAGGCGCAGCTTAGCCGGTGAATGGACCGCCGTAATGCGAAGGGCCCGCGGGGTCCCAGGGTCAGCGCGCCCTGTCCGTCCGCCGCCCCTCCCCCCCACCAGATTTATCGCGAACGGGGCTCTGTCGCCGAGCGGAGGGAAGACTGCGGGGGAGGCACCCGCACCCCCGCGTCGCCCAAGGGGAGCGCGTCCCGCAAAGTTCCGCAACTGCTTCCTCTACATATGTCGCTCTGCGATCTAAAGCGTATGTCAAAGGGCGCTGTCATGGGGAAGAATGCGGAATGCAGCGGGCCAATACAAAAGAAAGCAATGCTAATGGGGAAGGATAGAAGGTAAATGGAAAATGTCTCTGTGAAGATGGAATAAGCGAAAATGAGATAATGAAGAGAAAGCAAGGCACAGTAAAAAAAGACTGAACCACTTGTAATTCGGAATAATGGAGATGGAAACACGATAACAAAAAAATTAAATAAAGGAATAAAATATCTAGGCAAAAATATCTATTCTATAAAGCAACCTTTGTACGGGACTCTGAAATAGAAATGCAGTTTTGACGCATGGCACATCTTTGCTCTAGAAATGAACAGTGTATATTACGATAACGTCTCAGTTTTTCAAAAGAGTTACACAATGTTTGCTTTGAAAGAGAGGTTGCTCTAAATCTCAATGAAATAACTTTTTTATTTTGTTTCGTGTAAAGAATTTTTTTTCTGAAACAAGAATCTTGCAAATATTAACTAACAGATATTATCAGATTTTCTTAATCTAAGTTTTATTCAGCGTTATAAATTATTTAAAATATTTTTCCTTGCTGACATTTAATATATTATGCACAATCGATTGATCGACTATAGAATAACTGATTCTTGTCTTGTTTTGGATCAGAAAATATTCAAATTCCTAGGGAAATGACAACGTGGATATTCAAATATGCATTGATTAATTTGTAGAATCTGAAAAAGTGTCAAAACAAAAACACTGAAAATGTTTATTTTGTTATTACATAATTAGGATCAAAATTGCGTAATAATTTGTTGCGTATGCAAATGGAACAAATATACATTTATAAAATACAGGAATGTTTTCTGAATGTTCAATTGTGTGTTTTAAAATGATGAGCAGCAGTGCCTGCAAAAATTGTGACGGTTACACCTGAAAGAGCTAACTGCAGTTTGCAGTTTCGAGATCAACACGGCAAACGAGAACCACAGCGCACAATTTAATGACTCGTGCAACAGTTATTTGTCCTGTCCTTTTTGCAGCAGCGTACAGTTAGCCAACACTCTCATTTACTTTACAACCTCCATTTTTCTGCAATGGTAGTGTTTATTTTCCCAGTAAACCTATAAAGTTGATTTCATTGCTGATATTTACATTTAATTGTGAAGTTACAGTCAGTATAATGTTATGTACGAATCGATTGTAAAATAAATGCATACAACAAAATTTTAATATTTTTATATTGATAAGATAATTTAGTTTGAGGATATTTTGAGATTTGCAGACAAGTCTTGACCGTAAAGCTATAATTTAATTCATGTGAACTTATAGTATATTTTAGTTTAATTTTTAATTAAAAGGCCATCAATTAAAAAAAAACTGCTTAGTTCATTACTCGTATAGGATTCTACGTAATTAGGGCAAAGGTATTTCAGCAAAGGTCTTACAAAGCATATGCACTACAATTCTTACCTTTCGAGCTTTATACTTTAACCTAGAAGATTTTTACCCCCATCGGATGAAAACAGTAGAAAAGAGACTGCATATAAAGCGATGGAAAATCCTCTTGAATGGAGAATCACCAGTCGGCAGATTTCGATTACATTATAATCTCAAATTTTTCAAAAATAACTAATGAAGACTAATAAAACAATACGTAACAAATGCAATCTCAACGCCACATAAATAGATCTTGAAAGACAGTATTTGGATACGTAATGTTTGGAGTGGGAAAGCCCACAATGCAACAACACAAACACACATAGACATGGGATTCGAATTCGCAGTAGTTGTTGCAAAAGCTGCTAAAGCGATCTTGCTTAGGAATCTCGGAAACAAATGTAGGTAAGGTAATACATTTATGCAACAGCATTTCTACATTAAAATGATTCCCTGCTGTATGAAAAAAAAGCAAGTGTTAATTGACGGAGAAGTTACTACGAACCTCACGTATGCACTCGACTTTTTCCATTCATGTCTTTAATTGTCAGTGCTCCGTACTCCACCTTCTCCCGAGCGCCTCTCTCAGCTTCATCTCTTCTCCATCGCTGCCGTTACCCAACTCAGTGAGACACGCCGCTCGCGCCTTTGCTGCCTCTTTCAGTGGCGGGGCCCTATGTGAGGCGGGCGGGCGCCTCTTGACTCGTAAGCCCCGAGGGCCGCCTCCGCCGCCGCCTCCGCTGCCGCCGCCTCCGCCGCCGCCACCGCCGCCGACGCCTCTGCCGCCGCCTCCGACGCCGCCTCCGCCGCCACGCCGCCGACTCCACCGCCCGCCACATCCACCGCCGCCGCTCTTTCCGCGCCCGCGCCGCCGTCTCCGCCGCCCTGCTGCCTCCGCCTCTCCGTCGCCGCTCCGCCACCGCGCCCACTACCTCTGCCACCGCTCTCGCCGCAGCCGCCGCTTCACCGCCACCTCCGCCGCCTCCACCGCCGCCGCCTCTACCACCGCCACCGCCGCCCGCTGCCTCTGCCTCCGCCTCCGCCTTCACCACCGCTGCCTCGCCGCTACCTCCTGCCGCCGCGCGCGCCGCCGCCTCTGCCGCCGCCACCGCTGCTTCGCCTCCGCCTACGCCACCGCCCCCGCCGCCTCCGCTGCTACCTCTGGCGCCGCCGCCTCCTCCGTTTGCCGCCGCCGGAAGGGTCTTTATTGGCGCGTGGGCCGAGGCCGCGCGGCCCGTGGTAATGAGACGGCGCCGCCGCGTGCACGCGCGCCACCCACTCGCCCTCCCGCTGGCGGAGGTGTGCCCTCTGCCGGGCGGGATCGATACACGCCCGCCCCTCCCCGCTCTGTCCTCCTCGCCCCGTTACGCTCTCCTCGCTGCTCTGCCCACTCCGCTTACCCCACTCCGCACTCCCGATTCCCGAAGTTTTCTCCGCTCTCCTCTCCCCGCTCCTCTCGTTCCCGCTGCTCTTCTCTACCCTCTTGCCCGCTCCACGATCCTTTCTCCCCGCTTTTCTCCGCGCTCCGATCTCCACGCTCCGCTTTTGCCAACCCGCTCTCCCCGTTCCCATCTCCCGTTCCTCTCTTCCCACTCCACCTTTCCCGCTGCGCTCTTTCCGCTCAGCTGTCCCCGCTCTGCTCTTTACCCTCCGCTCTCCCCAGGCCGCTCTCTCCAGTCCGCTCTCCCCTTTCCTCTCTCCCATCTCTAGTCTCCCCGCTAGGTTCTTACCTTCATATCTTCCCTCCGCTTCCGCTCTCCCCGCTCCGCGCTCACTTCTCTCCTCTGTCGCCTGTCCGCTCCCCTTTTCCGTCTCTCCCCTCCTCTCTTCCCACTCCGCTCTTCCAGGTCCTCTTTCACGGTTCTGGTGTCTAGCTGCTCCGATAGAGATCTTTCCGTAGTTTCTTTTACCAGTATCATGCGGATGTCTGAGTAGTTCCCTAATTGTGTGTTTTGGGTATGCGTGCGATCATTCCTTCCTCAGCCTTGTTTCTATCGTTTTGCTAGTACACATATAAACACTTCATTATATTATACTATCACGAGTCTAGTGGAGTACGTACCCGACTGAGGAGGTTTCTTGTCGGAGGAAATGCCAGGAGGGAAAAATTTCCACTCGATGTCGTACAGATCAGCACTGTATATCACGCTTCAGTGCAGGAAGAACACAAGAATCCTCCGAAATACACTAATCCAAGGAATCCTAAGAATTTAATGGAATCGATATTCACTCTCACATTTCATCACTCAAAACGCTCCCGCCTCTACAACTTTTCACTTTGGATTTATTCTCTTAGCAATGTCTAGTCGCTTTTCCCACTGGCTAGTGTTCCTTACTCTGCTCCGCTCCTCCGTCGACCGTCCAGGCCCACGCGACCCCCCCCCCCCCGGCGCCTTAACTCTTTGTCAGTTCTGCTTCATCTCTCTGCCATCGACCTCTCCACCGATTCTGTTACCTCTTTGTTCCGCCTTGTCGGTTCTTCCTGTTTGTACTGTTTTCATTTTGTATTTATCAGACGGCATGTCGTGGTTAACATTAAGCAAATGAAATCGAAGAAATGTGTTGTTGACTTTTTTGCTTTTAGGCTCTCTTCTAATTACTTCTTTAAACATATGTTCTCTAAATCAAACAGTAAAAGTAACCTTTATTACTATATCCAGTAGAAATTCTCGTTAGACTTTCACTTTTGCATTTTACAAAATATATTTTTTTCTCTTATTTTATTTTCGGTCACAATAGTTTATAATAAATATAAAAATCAAGTAACTAGTTCTAATTTGTGTAATGCATCTTCATAAACAAATAGAAACGCGATACATGGGAGGCGTGTCAAATCTCTTATATGCAGGGTGCAGGGCTCTCTGAGGGGAATCAATGAGGCTGGATCACGTGACGTCGTTTGCTCCGTCCTTCCGCTCGCCATTTTCTTGGGGCGCCGTGGGCGTGAGTGGTCCAATGTGCAAGAACGAGGCCATCAATACCATGCTTTCGCCATCACCGCTACCTCTCGCGGTGGGCCTTGCCTTCGCCCCCTCCCCCCAACCGCCACCGGCGATGCTGCAGCAGTCATTGTTGGCGTTGGTTCAACCACAGTCAATGACACTATCACTGCCACTGTCAACACCAATACACCTCTAAACCCAGTTGCCAATGTTTGCCATCATTTCTATTGCCGTTATCTCTTTGTCACATACGTTTCCTGTCACGTAAAATTGCACGGAAAATGTCAGTCGGCTGAAACATCAGTTAATTGACAGAGAGGTAAACGTAAACATTGTTTTCCACTTACCACTAATACGTCACTTCATTGATCGAAATTAGAGGAAATGCGTTTCAATTTACATTCAATTCTTACTTACTACTGGAAAATTAAAAATGTACACTACAATTCTTATCTTTTACGTTACGCCGACATTACACCTTCTTAGCTGTCATTACTGATGTCCTTTCACGCCTCACACTTCTCTCCATTGCCATCATCGCTGACAAATTTTGCTACCGCACCAAAGTCGTCGTCTGCACTCATGACACCACCCCCTGG
Organism: Gryllus bimaculatus; assembly: GCA_017312745.1. Taxonomy (NCBI): domain Eukaryota; kingdom Metazoa; phylum Arthropoda; class Insecta; order Orthoptera; family Gryllidae; genus Gryllus; species Gryllus bimaculatus. The sequence continues at coordinate 1,256,640 of BOPP01000005.1, read as the reverse complement.
CAGCAATATTGCCTACCGAAGTAACTCCATCTCTTTGCAACCCAACCATCACCACTGCAGTGAACAGCGAATCATCAATATTCATTCATTTCCCCAAAATCAATTCCTCCGTCATCACTAAAATTGATGACTGCTTTAACTACATCTACTGACGCTGGTGACGTGTTAGTTTGATGATTGATTATGCACCATGTATTAGGTAAATTATACGGTTGTTTGAATGATTTCAAGGATAAATATAGTTTTCCTACATTTTTATATTTGACATTAAGCAAGACGTGGGAGGACTGATGGTTGAACACCGAGGTGATTGGCGAATGTCCCAGTTGGGCATTCTAAAACCAAATTTAGCCAACATCGTGTTTGGCGCTCGACAAACCGCCCACAATCCATCCTTGCTACTCGAGAATCGGCGAGAGGTCGCTTGGTAGTTGTCAAAAGCCGAATCTGTAGCCATGTTAAAGAATTTAAAAAAATTGTCAAGTTGTAATGATTACTTCAGTATAATTATATTAAATTCATATGTCGGAGAACAAAATTTAAATGTGTATTGGGAGAATCCAACAAACGTCGGATAAGAGTCCAATTATAAATAATTACTACAAACACTCTTACACAAAACAATTTTCTCTTTACATTACTACAAATCTACACTACATGACTACAAAACTCATCTATACGTTCTTCGCACCATTAATCTTCCCCTTCACGTTCACGGCACCAATCTTCCCCTTCATCCGTTTCATTCCGATCAGGAGTACCTACCACCTGAAGAGATCGTGCCGTGTTGGCTCAAGCAAACGTCTTCCACCGCTGGAGTCTGGACTCGACCCCGACCAAACCATGAGAAGTCTGATATAAACTAAGAATGATCTCACCGGATGTTCTCAAGGTTCTCTCGTCCCCTTTTCTTTTATTTCATTATTGCGCCGTTCACGTCATCATTATCGATCATTGTAATTAGTAGACTATGAGCCCCTTAATTCCAATGAATAAATAACTGACCCCAGAACCCCTACCTCACTCACCATAACCACTGTCACTTTCGCCACCGACAACGCATCGCTGCCACTCCCGCAGCCGTCTGATGACGAGCCCAGCGCCCGCATCCGCCCCGCTCGCCCCCGTTCCACCACGCTCTGCTCCGCCCCGCCCCGCCCCGCCTTGCGAGCACAAAGCGAAACGGACCAGCGCAGCGCAGCGCAGCGAGAGGCAGCGGCGACAGCGCCTGCAGTGCTGGCAGCGGCAACTGCGGTGGCGGCGGTCGCGGCGGTGGCGGCGGTGGGGGCGGCGGCTGGTGCCTTCGATCCCCTGCGATGGGGGCGGCGGCGCAGCGCAGCGCGTCGCGGCGCGCGCTCAAAGTGCTTTAATGGCCTTTAAAGAGGCCGCGCGCAGATTCGTTCTCTCAGCCCAAACTTTCATCCGCGATGTTGGCACCGGTCTCATCTATCTTGCGAATCAGAGAGAAAGTGTAATTCTCAGATACTAACCTCATTCTTCTTGTACGTGTAAAGCATGCGATATTACGGAATATAGTCCGGAATACCGACTTCGTCAGATCGTGAAATCTGGCGCCGACCTACATGTCGGTTCCAGGTGTGGTAGAGACATCTGCCTGGGTGGACTGCTGAAGCTGGCGCAAGCTTTTAGGTCCTGGATTGTCTCGTGACGTATGTGGTAGTGTTGTGCATTTAAATGAGTATGTACAGGGGAAGAGAGAAGGACAGAGTGACGAAAGAATAATTGCGCGCGGTACGTGGCCAGTGTCTGGCGTTCACGTGGTACTGATTGGAGGAAGCAATGTATCAATTGAAAAATCCACTTCTGGAAACCCCACTTCTGGAATTAGCTTTCAGGCAGAGATTAAATTCGACATAAATAGCTATTTGTGTCGAAAATCCACCACCGTCGGGACACGAAGCCTGGAACAACGGACATCGCTGTTGCTTCGGAGCTAACGACACCGATTTCTCTCGTAGGCCCTAATTCGAATTAGTCTGATTGGTTAGGTCTAATTGGCATTAAAAATAAACATTCCACAAATAATACACTTTTTCATTGTCAATATGTCGTGTTCTGAAAATTTGTTTGGTTGACATTCGTCAATTACACTCTTATCGTGTTATTCTTAATTCATAAAATGTTTATCCATGATGTTATCTCATTACTGATTATCAGTAGTATGTTCATATTTCAAATAATCCGCATCATTTGCCACTCCCAAAGACAATCGATTTTCGTTTTTCAAAAACATTTTCAGAGTAATCAGGAACAAAAATTTCAGTCTATATGATTATGTCACTAACATTTTGTCCAATATTTGTCGCGTTGGGTTACATTTATTCATTAAAAATACTTCTATAGATTAGTACTATAACATATGTTATTGAATACTTCACATTGTTCATAACATAAATCCCCCAGACTTTCTAACGAATTCGGGTCTCCTAGTTTACATCCGGAGCTCATATGAACTCAACATATTTCCGACGTAATTGACATTCCAAAATTGTGACAGGGTGGTGACAATTGAGTATCAAATACACGGGCAATACGCTGGCTCACGGAAAATGTTCTGGTTATTGGTGGCCCGGGGAATTTAGTGATAAAAGCAAACCAGCGTAAACGAAGAGGTCGCGATTCTATTTAAATTATGAATAAATGGTGTTTTGAATAGTTTAATGTTAATAATTATATAGTTTTCGATTTTAATTAAAACTGTACTTGAATAAAAAAATTAAAAGTAACATACTCTGACAATTTATTGTGAAAATACCAATGAAAAATATTTAATACACTGACTTTTGTGGTTACTTAAACGTTTTTAAATGATTCAAAATACTAATTAGGGTAAATAATGTGTAGGGTAAGTCTTGTGATAAGGCAGAAAACACTCCCCTGTAGGTATAAACGTTTAATGTTGCGTTTTTGTGATTTATTTAGTCAGACATAGGGGAATGAAGGCGACATGAAGGGTTACTGCGGTGGATGATATACATAAAGTCGCGGAAAATAAATGCTTACAGTCCGCATACAATTGTCTCCTATATTGTTTTAATAGTAAGTATAACTTTTGCGGCTCTCAATCGCAGCAAATATGTATAAACAAGAGACGATAATTTTAGGGAGACGTGGCAAATTGAACTTTGACTTGAAAAATATGACGGATTAAAAAAAGACTCTTAAAAAAAGCGCACCCGAAAATTGATGTCAAACGCAATCCGCATCACTTGGCAGATCGTTAAATAACCCCTAAACAAAGCAATCTATGACCTTAAAAACTAAAATTTTGTGACAAAAGGTCCAAAAGAAACATTTCTCACATCGTAATCTATAGTATGAGATATTATTGGATATTCTATTAAATGTTAGCTGGTTCGGCACTTATCGATACTTCCAATGCCACCTATATTTTAACCCTTGGTGATGGTGATAATGGTTTCTTACGCGTGTAGTGAAAACATTTATTTAACGTTTCGTTGTGATCTAAAAGTGATGTGCATCTAATTGTTGAGTAATTTGGTTGTACAGTCAAGAGTGGAGATGTGTCTTGTTAGGTTTGTGTTGTGTTTTACCTGCACCAATATTTTCGTTCTCAGCACGGCTTCTCCCGCTCAGTGAGCAGGGGTACATGATTTTTATGGATTAAACAAGGTAGACGATTTAAGGTATCTAATTGACATGTTTATATACTCCATATTACGATGTACATAACTACTGCTCTGTCTTTGATAATCTTTGAGAATTACTACTTTTGTGTTGCTTGCAAAAACAAATTAACGCACAAAAGAACATTGAAACATAAACAATACATCTAATAGTTTAAAGAAATCTCGCGTCTTTCACACAGTACATGGTGAGAGTTCAATGACCTCGGAAACGAAGCGAAGCCGTCGAAAGGTAGTTCTCGGCCTACTGGAAAGCGCATGGGGAATAAACAATAACAAATACAAAAGAGAGACATATACTTGAGGAGAATAAAAAAAATAACAAAAGTTTTAAAAGGGCCGAAAAACGTGGGAATGTGAGATGTTACTCGTATCCATTGAGCCTATGCTAATGAGTAATTCAGTGAAACTTTCAAGTCAGCGTATTCAGTCACGTAGCTTTCTCTAAAGTTCCCTTTTCTACTATTTTTGTGACTATCAACGAAAGCAAAAAAGATAACTGTCAAGGAAGATTGAGTAATTACTTAAAATGTTGTTTTTAAGGAAGTGTGAATTGTTCGAAGAACATATCTATGTAATACTGAATAAACCTTTATTGAAAATTTCTTTCAAACATGGGAAGCATCTTGGTGACTGAAGGGGAGAGAATCGGCCCTTGTTGTCGTCCGCTGCTGCGCTGAACCCATCGTGAAAGGATGGGCTCCAGACTTTGTATTACATGGAGACGCGCTGTCAGATATTGGCGTAATGAATTAGAAAGAATCGAATTTTAAACTTAGGAGTGGGATAGTATTGTTCATTATTATTGCGAGGAATAAAAAATAATGATTTTATTTATTAAATAGTAAAAAGAGCATAATTTCAATTAAGGATGATATCGGGGTCATGTTATTTCATAAATAATTTATTTATGGATGATAGGAAGTGAGTCGCCCGTGAGAGGTGGAAGGTTAAGAAGTATGATTTGTAGTATTTTAGTGAATTAGGAAGTATAAAAGATTGAAAATATAAATATTAATATTAGTCGTGTGTACATGCTAGCCGATTATACAAAAAAACACAGATTTATGGACAGATTAAATTAAATATTCAAAGAGATATTTAAGATTACTACAATATACATTTACGAAGTATATTGTGTCCTAAAAAGTGTTTGGATTCTCAACACTTCTAATCGCTGGCCTTAATTATAAATGGTCATACTGCACAAAAAGGCTTTTGTATCATATTTTACGTACTTTACAAGCAAATGTTTGACTAAGTATAAAGTAGAAATTGGCCACATTTTAAATACTTCTGTATAAAAATAAAAATAACTATTGGTATACAAGTAACGATATTAATGCACTTGGATGTATTGCAAGTATTATTTGATAAAAATATTGAAAAATGTATTAAAATGTTAGTTAACCACCATGTATTTTTAAAACATCTATTTTATTACTTTTAAAGAATTCAAATTATACAAATTAAACAAACAAACAAATAAATACATAAATGAATACGTAAATAAATATATAAATCAATAAATGGTAATTCGTATTTCAATTTCTATTAAGATATAGTATTAAAAGTATTATTATTTTCATTATTTTTTTGTAACTCTGTGCATGGTTTATAAACACAAATATTTTGCATCTCGATTGAGCAAAAATACCCAAAATAAATTAGGACGATAGACAAAGCATAACACAAATCATAATCTCCAACCAATACCTAAATATATCTAAAGTTCACAAAACATAATCATTTCACATTTCAGGTAAGTATATATGCAACAGTTGTAAATATACTGTTACATTTCACCAAACGTCGGTAGTACGCTACAATATCTTATACAGTTCTCCGTTTGTTCGTTGAAGAAATTCTAATATCGAAAGCAATACTTAAATTCTCAATGTAATTAGCTTCAAAAGTTCGTCTCTTTTCTAATAAAATTAAATAGATATTTCTAACCCGGAAGCTATCCCTTTGAATTGAAACTTTTCAACACCACCGAGTTTATTGTAATCAACTCGTTCATCAAAGTAGAAAACATAATATTGACAATAGGCTTTCGACAAAAAGTGAAACACTTGATACCTTTGTTGAACGCGTAGTAGTTTCAACCAATAACACAAAACACAACAGACACTTGTTAGTAACAACGCTAGAAAACATTAATTACATATGTAAAGGAGAACATAACCCACACTCTGAATGCAGATGTCATGTGGAAGTCTCCATGAAAACTGGACGTATCGCAACAGCCAATGGCCTGAGAACGCGGCCGGTGCGTTCTGAACTACGTGTGGTTCACGAAGGCTGCGGTGATTTGCCCAGAGGCGGAAGGCTGGCGAAGTTGCGATTTTGCGATAAGCGCGTTGATACCACTGCCCGCCATCCGCTGGCAACGCGTGTGATGGCCACTCTTCCTTGCACAACAACCGGAGCAGCGCACTTTATGAAGCACCTGTGGCTTCACGATATCATGCCGATCTTTATTTTTGATGGGTTTTGGGGTACCTTCAAATTTGCTCCTTTCGTTGAGAGAAAGTAATGTTATAACGTGAATGTGAAAAAAACTGTGGTTTAAACTTTCTGATATTCCTTTTCAATATCAATATGAATTCAATATACCTGCAACCGAATTGAATTTATTTCCAATATTATTTCATTACCTATCTGCTGAACACACTAGACTCTTACTTGCACAATCAGTTTATATTTTTAGTTCATATGTAATGAATTTATTATCACTGACAGAATAATTGTCGATTTTACTTGCGCACACTTCATATTTTTGTTTTTCTCCTCATTGTATACGCTATGATAAAACGTCCATGCTTGATATGTAGAGGTCCTTACTTATTCAACTTATACGTTGCTGACATTACTTAACTAAATAATATTCAAAGAGCTCAATTTGCGGATGATACGGCCATATTTGCTTCAGACACACCCATCAATCTAATTAGAAATGGAATAAAATTATACCTCAACATGTTCGATAGCTGGACTTCCAAATTGAAAATCCAGTTAAACCCAAGTACAAAATATTTACACTACGTGTAAATTCTGTTTCTTCCCGACTGTTTTTTCGGAAACCTTTTTTGCCTCAACCTATTTAAGGCAATCTAAGGATAATTTAATCTGTGTGACAGTTTCAAGGAGGCAAAACTGTAGGAAAGCAGGAATAATTATTGTAAAGAAAAATAGCATTTGCCTCAGTTAACAGACATAACAAAGATATAGATAATTCTTTAGAAACGCTAGAAATCTTAAAGCGCTGAAATTTTAAAAAGAAAAAAATTTTGTATATTACGATACATAATTTCCAAAGAATCTCAATTGTATTGTTGCCAAAATCGTGGAACGAAAAGTCACTTTTTAATTCCCATTTAAAAGAAATTCTAATAAATTCATTTATTGACGTTTTAGTTCAAAATTTAGCATAAATGAGTTTGATATTGTCAATTTGAATGTATGTAAATTGCAATTTTTCTATTTCTTGAAGTAATTATTTTAATTTTGTTTATAATATTTGACAATTGGGTTTTCTAAAATGTTTTAATCAACTAAATAGTCCATTTTTATCCATTAAAGTGTATTTAAAATAAATTATTCGCATTATATATTTTTAGAAATTTCAACAGAACGAAGTTTTGAAAAAAACATAGAAATAAATAAAGTATGCATCTGTATATTTTTTTAATTTCACGTATTTCGTGAACTATATATGCGAATAAAAAATAAAAAGTTTGTTTTATAGTATATTGTCATAATATTATTCAAAGTAGACAGTTCAATGTATCTAAAAAATTTTTGTTAACTGATACGAGTATGAAATAAAAAAAACGCGCAGCAAAATCATGAGCTCATTTCGTACTGATCATTCTTTCTTAACATGCCTTTGAGCAATTACGTCACAAGACACGAGCTTTGGGTGGAAGGGTGAAACCGTAGCGGTGTCGCGCGACGCGTAGATTGAATGCCGGGTTGTATAATGCAATGATCCATGCTGTGAAATTCTTTGCCCACTTATTTAAATGGGCAGTCTGCCGTATTTCTATCTGCAAGGACAATATTTCACAGTTTCCTTCTGCTGTGCAGTGCTATGTATCGACATATTCTTATTATATTTTATGCTCATTTTAATTCACAAATAATATTTTAAAGTAGTGATCTTTTGAAAAAATATATTTTAACTAATTTTAAATAACAAAAACTTAAATTTAAAAAATAATTTTTAACCAAGAATGTTATAATCTTCAAGTGAGAACATAACGGAGGAAACTGAGAGCAGTCTCTCCCAACGAGATTGATATAAAAATGCAGGCAATTCAAATAAGGGCAATGTTTTGTAGCACTTATTTCTGAACATTTTCCCTCATTATGAAGCTGAATAAGAGTTTCCAATGAGCAAACATGTTTAACGATATTTTGTGTGCAAACATGAAATTATTTTGAGTATTTTTAAATAAAACGCAAAGGGCTTTATCTTTTTTATACGATGTCGTAAATGATTATGGATAAATAGTGTTCGTTTATTTGATCATTTAATAGGGGTCGACGAAACTAAAAGGTGAGAATCCCTGCTCTATACAGAGCGTCTCCCCATTTTAGCCTGAGTAGAGAGCTGCCCGCCAGCTCAGAGCTACAAACGAGCTTGACGGAGCCTATTAACACTTCTCGCATTGTGCCGGGACAAGTCCCTCCTCTCTACCCGCGAATATCGAGCATCGCCGATTCTAAGCCGAGAGCCGAACTGGGCACCACCTGGGCTCTTACAAGCGGGCGGATTGGAGCCTTAACCCATCTCACTGCGCTTACCGTAACATTAACGACGGGTGGCGGGATTTTGGGCATCCGAGAGGGAGATTTGCGAGAAGAATCTCTTACTGTACTTACTCGGGGCATCTTTTACTGTAAAATTTCGCTTCGAAAGTATGCAGTATATCAGGCTTTATGATTAATAATGTTTGCCTATATTCGACTAATGCAAAGATTATATATGAACTTAAATATATATTCGGAATAATTACTTAATATTTTTTATCCGTGCTGCAATTTGTTCTTGCAACTTCGCTTTCCACCGCGACGTTAAAATCTGAAATGAAACTCTTTCAGCAGAGTTCCCCAAAGGAACGACAAAATACGCGAATGAGCGTATCTGTGTTCTTCCGGACTTTGCGCCGATACGCGTTAATCTTCATCGATTGGTGGAAAGAGAAATGTATCGCGTTGGCGGTCAGCATCGACAGATTGGGCCTCTGCCAAATAATCCCTCTCTCTCCTTCAAATAGGACTCGAGTCAATACCACTAAAATGTTCGCAGAAAAAGAGGGCCTGCCTTTAAATACCATAAACCGATTATGAAAATCCTTGAAATTGCGCGCAAACGTAAAAGTGCGTACTAAATATTAAAGTGTTCCCTACAGCCATGACATTGAGCATTTGTCATGCTTATTCGATTGTCAAATAAACTTTTGTCGCCACGAAATCAGGTACTTGCCAATGTTCCTTATTCTTTTGTATGGTAGCGACAGATCTATAGAATATTTTATAAATACTAAAACTTGATTTCGTTAATAAGCAATTTAATTTACTGATTTAAAAATGAAACATAGGATGATAATGAACGAACCTACTAGACACTATTATATTAAAACCAAACTTGTAATTAATTGAGATAAATCTTTCTTCATTGAAGAAATTTCAATATTCAATTAGCTTAGTGATTTTATAAGATGGGTTCCATTAGTAAATAATCCATATAGGAAAAACATTAAAAATCGTAAATAATTGTCACCATGACAGTGTCTGTAAAAGAAAAGTTCTTCGAAATTTTCACAGATGCCTTAAGTTCTAATACCAACATTTGTACTATTAACGGGGCTCAGATTTGGATTAGTCTCTTGACCTGGAATCTCTTGACAGATCCAGATTTAAGTCGACACAAAACGTTTAACCTTTCTCGTTGTTGCTTCAATTATTTCCTTTGCCTCATTAGTACAATCTAAAAATTCATTTTATCTAAAAAAAGGTCATAATTTTGTGGTTAAGTTGAATGTACTCTGACATGTGTTAATATTCTTATACGATTTCAATCTCCAAGACTCTGTTCTAGCTCCAAAAGTTCTTGAAATACATTCTCTTTACTCTCCAAACAATTACACAAACCTACAAACAACAATCAAAAATAAATGTATTTTATGCAATTCGGAAATATTTTATATACTATTGTTACATATTATATTGTTATCTGGAATTCCAATTTGAGAAACTAGTCTTTATAATTAAACAATCCGTAATATCACCAGATGGAGTTAAATATTGCAAAAATCGAATAAAACGCACAGTTGATGTTTTCCAGATCTTCAAGTATCAAACCGAGAGAGGTAGTTCTGTCCGAGACGTCATAAGTTCGAGTCCCGACGGTGGGAGGATTTTCGTCACAAGCTAGAGATCTGTCGCTGTCTGGAGGACAGACTATTCTAGCAGCCGGTTGCTCTGATTAGTTTCCATGGTTTCTTTTGTAAACACCAGAGAAATGTCGGAGCAATACCGTAACCAAGGGCAAAAAGAAGGAAAGATCGCGTGCGATCTTACCATCCTTTTCATTGTAATATCCTATTCCGTACTTCTAATACTTATGCCGAGAGCCCGGTCGGGAACTTGGAGCTTGTCCTGACTGGAGATTTACCTTGCTGGTGGGAGATACCTGTTTGTGGAAAACCCCACTAACCGGCACCGGATCTTATCATTCAGTGGGGGACGATCACTGCCATCAGTGCCATGCACTACACTACCGAGAGTAATGACCTTAGCAGTTGACGTGTCCGGAATTACTAATCAGTCAATACAAATATCAAAGGTTTAAAGGAAAATTTGATATATGCTATATAATTAAAATAACGTCGCTTCACCTGTCGTTTGAAAATAAAATATATATCCGGAATATATTTCAACTGCTAATTTATCCATTAATGAAAGTACAAATTACTGATATTATACAAATGTTCTCATATTAAGGACAGTATTATAATACGTTAAGATTACGAAATGGGACCAGAAAAGTTAGAAGTTTTAACTCGAGAATCGGGAAGGCGACATCAGCTAAATTGATTGGGGATATCAATTTTAACGAAAATCTTGCTTAGTGTTTAGCCGCTAGCGTTGATTTCAGGCGAATGGTCAGACGGACGAAAAGAAGGTCAGATATACTTGTGCCCTGGTGTTTAAAAAATTTGCAACACCGAGGAGGAGACATAATATTACAGTGGAATCCATTCCACATATTAGGAATATTACAACAAACAAATAATTTGAATTACAGAACTGCACCTGCATTTGACCTTGAGTAACCAGCAGACGGCGTCGAACGGTCGACGCAAACATGACCACATCCGTAGCAGTGCGCCAAAGTCGGCCCAACACTGCGGAGGACGCCATTTGGTTGGTTACGGCCATACGGACAAGGTGGCAATCATCACGCGCGGTCGTCACATTGCGTGGTCCAGTACCCGCACGTCGCTGGGTATGACCCTCCTCTAACCATTAGTTTATTCCATGCCTTACTGTCGTACCAGCGCGCCCCTTTCGAGCCGCAATGCCACGGTTCGACAACCTCGCTTCCCGGAGATCGGTCATTGTGCCTTCTTTCGATCTTAAACAGATGCTCATATTGCTCCCTTTGGTGTCGACGAGCTATACCGGCACTTGCATGTTTCCACGTCGCCATACAGCTCTTCACCCACTGAGTGTGGCATAACTCTGCTCTGACTTGTCACACAAAGGAGGGCGCTGCTAAGCCAACGTGCACACTATGTCTGTGCAAATTTAATCACTTTTTTGGATAACTTTGGTCTAAAGATCCATCTATTTTTATGTAATTTCCACTATTCCTTCTCGGTGTTGAAATTGTCGCAAACATCAGTGTATGGTTTGTTACAAACCAATATTTTTGATATCAAGTACCCGCAAAACCTGGATTATGACTCGAGTTTGTGAGAGAAGTCATTTAAGATAATTTTAAAACAACAATCATACTATTCTTTGGTACCATGGCCCCACAATTCACGCTTTTCTGTCGTAAAATTGTCGTTTCGCCCGAGCATTACAATACGTTCTCTATTCTACGTGCGTACCATGCGAGAAAGTAAATGAATAATGAGGCCAAAAACTTCTCAATTTGTAAATTTACTTCTAAATAACTCAATACGGGATTTACATAGGATTCAATGGCATAACTAAATCTTACATTATATTAACTTTTCATCAAAATGTTATAGTTTTGTTGTAAAGATATTTGATACAAATCTGAGGAGTAATGCTTTAGTAATAATCTAGATATTTCGCGGAAGTTTGTGCCGATGTTTTAAAATTGAAGTTATCAACATTTCTCCGTGTTAGGATATTAAAATAATAAATGAGCACACATTATTTTTTTTACGTTTATCACACTATTGCCGAAAAATAATTACTTATTTTGGTCACTGTTTCGGTTTATAAGACGTATCCCCTCTGAAAATCGAATAAAACCATGTGTTTATTAACCACATTTGAATTTTCTTTTTGAAATAGTGCATTAGTTACAGCGTGTCTTGTGTTTTATCCAAACAGAGAAGACTGTAAAAATGACAGATTATAGCATGAAAACATTCACTAGTATTTAGTATTTTACATTGCGCGCTTCTCGTAATGAAAAGTGCATTCAGTGGTACAAATCTCTTTTCTACTCAAGAGATCAAAGCTAGCATGTCGCATCATTGTCCGAGTTTTATTGTCAGCTAATGCTAGCTTCCTCTCATCAGTAATATTGCTGTACATTTGCGCATCGCTTCATATTGCGCGGATGCCTGCCACATGTATATTGAATGAGAGCAAACCATGCAGATGAATACATTACCAGATGACATATTCTGTACCTGTTACTACTATCCATCAGACACATCCTTAGATAAACGTGTACACAATTGAAAGAAAAATTCAAATTAACATTTGAGGGGTTCTTGCTTATAAAAATAATTCATGTGAATGTAATTTGGGATGAGAATAAATTTTATTTAATCTGTGACTTCATATTAGCTGTGTTTTATTATATCTCATTTATTTCGTAAATAAAAGTCACGTATTTTTGTTTTGATAAAAAGCACTTTTTAACTTTAATATACTTAAAACTAATCTCAAAATGTAATAATTTTGAAACGTATATTGTTCTTCTGAGACATAAACAAAACAAACTATATTGGTAATTTTTTAGTCGACATTGCCCTGTCAGAAACATTAGTTTCTGACTGAACTGTTGAGAGCTCAAAGGTATACAATTTAGGCGTGAAATCAAATTAGAATCCATCACACGTTCTTATAAGAATGGAGAAGAATCGGGTAATTTACACATATCACATAGATACAGTTATTGTAAATGAGTTTAATCTACGGTGGTAAAATGAAAATCTATAACACAAATTTGTCATTGGTCTTGCGCGCTTCCCGATTGCTTTGTAACAAAACCAACTAATCCAGTTAATGAACACTTTTGCGGTAGAATAACGTTTGTGATGTGTATTTAAAGAGGTTCAACACTCCTTTATGTCGAGACAGCTTTTGGATATTTCTCCTTATAACACCCTCACAAAACCCCATAAAATATCTAGAACTTTAATTAGAAAAGTATTTCAATCGGAAATATCTCATAAATAATAAATTTAATCAAGCCAAAATAAACTTCACCGACGTAAACCAATAATCAATAGATCTTCTAAATGACCAGAAAATGCCCCTTTATTACTTTCCAAACTATCTTATGACCACTACTTTTCTATGCATATGGATCAGATTTGCCATATTTCAATTAGTCCAAAATTAGTTGCTCGGCACTATTGCAAACTCTCCATGGTACATCTCCACATTAATTTTATTCACTCACGTCTTCCAAAACTTCCTAAACATACCTACCTCTCTAAGACTTTTCTAAATTTTTCCCTAAAACTTTCCTTAGTAAAGAAGTTATTGTGTAAAGATACGTCTACCTACGTAGTAGAAAGATGATTGTAAGTTTACTTTCAGTAAATTTTAGCAAGAAGAAAAAATGTAGTGTTTTGTACACTGATCATATAATAAATAAATAAATAAATAAATAAATAAATAAATAAATAAATAAATAAATAAATAAAATGTAAAATTGCCCCACTCACAATGGATGGACGGACAATGCAAAAATGGCATCGGTCTTAGCAATGGCTGGTGGCATTTTGCATAACAAATACGCGAACAGTGCCATTGGTCGTTTTATTGCCAGTCCGTTGGTATCCAGAGTAATCAAAGATCCAACAATGGCTCCATGAACTTCCAGTCTGACTAAACTAGCAATTATTTACGCCCAGTGGAATTGAGGCTCGATGCACAAATTATTATGCTGTAGCCTAACTATTTACAGCCGGTAGAATACTCTAGGAATACTACAAAATTGTGAGAATGGTGTTTCCGCGGATAGCTGGCCTTGACATTCGACCGAATAATAAACTGCCAAAGTGTCGTCAGTCTTTGATTGAATCAGACGATTTATTCCTACGCACGGGAGTGCTTGGGAACGTTCCTCGCCTTTAGGATCTGAACGTGTCCGTTTTATTCAGAGTTTGCCAAAGAAGTAAGTTTAACTGCTCTGCTCTCCACCACTAAAGCTGCGCCTCTCACTCTTCTCGATTTTTGCTTGACTTCACTCCTGTGATTCAAACGTTAACGAGTAGGCAGGGTCGAGAAGCGTTCAATCAAATTTGAATATCCGCAAGGAAATATTTCAACATTCTTCCCGAAACGTACTTCTGGGGGCGGAAAGACCTAAGATTTCATACGAAAGCTCTCTCAGAAATGTGAGTGTAAGGCACTTACTTGTAACTCTCCCCTGTAGATCACTCTGCGCTTTCCCTTTATCCACCTCTTTGAGCAGCAATCAACTCACTACTACAGCAAAACTAAAAGGCGTCTTCTCAGTTAATACCATTAGGGTCTAGTAGACGCTTCCCTGCACATGCCCAAGCTGGCGATGAGACTTCCCCCTTGATCGTTGCAATTATCATAAAATAATCTTCATAGTGCACAAGTAATAATTCCCCATGTATTTTGTGCACAATTACTTTGATTTTCGGTCTCCTGATGCCATGCTTGAGTTATCTGATCTTGCGACGTACGGAATAGAATCATGGAGAGGTAAATGTTAAGGAATAAGATGCGATCAATCCTTCTTGCCCTTGCACTAAGGACGCAGGCTCTTTTCTTCCGAACGATGGATTTTTACGTGATAAGCGACCCACTGTGTCGAGGTCAACCGCAGCTCTGAAGGCAGCACGGTATTGTAGAGAGCGTGATATTTAAAATTGAATATGAAACTAATAACTTCAAAACTACAAGTCGAAAACACCTACCTCTTACGTGCAGTCCACCAATTTTGACTCTGTTTTAGATTGCTGTGGTTTCATCCCTCATAGTGTCTGGCGTGTATCAGTCAATTCATTACTCCTAGAAATATCAATGGCTTCTGCTCAGTTAATGAACTAGTTCATGTTCAAAACTCCCGTTCAAGTTGGCGACGAGACTTTGCTCTTCGGTTCTCATTATTAAGATGAGATAACATTCAGTGTATTTTAAAACGTAATTTCGAACACCTTTCCTATCAAATTACTTTTAATCGCAAATTTTGCGTGCCTCTGCTTTGGTTCTCTGATCTTCCAACGTAGAGAGGAGAATATCAATGGATACAACTCGAGTGGTGGCGCATGGAAACAAAACTGTGATGTCGAGAATGTGAAAAATGGAATCTTAAAGCAACTAAAATTGACTGTTAAAAAGAGGCTCATATGTTTCTTTCTTCCTTGTCACATGGCAACTGCTGTGTCATTAGCAGTAACGCACTGAGTTTAATATAGGCGTAACATCAAGTGTGATAAGTTGTAAGTTAAGATAGTAAAGTATTGTAATTTTTACTCAAAAATGAAACTCTTTCATTGTATTTAATTTTTTCAATCTTTGTAGGTATCTAAGAAAACCAATGATACCTCTCACAAGGCCAGAGTCTTCTATTTTTCCCTGAATTTATGCCTATAATCAAAATTAGCATTATAGGACTTTGAGTGGAGGTAATAAAATAAAACAATTGTCTCTTTAACATTAAATAAATTCAGTTATTTCCACGAATGTTAAAACAAATGAGACCACTATTATCTAGACCATCCGGTACGAGCAGTGTTTCTGTCATGGTGGCTTACTCTTTGGCCGTATAGTGAATTTCTTCAGAGCGTAATGATGAACCGTGCTGCACATAGTGAGAACTGGCCGCACAGGCCGAAACTCATACCGTAAAGACGAAGGCCACCGTATGCTGGCCGAAACATGAGTCTCCACAATAGAGACGCGACTCGTCCCGAATAGCTTAAATAATACAAACTCCGGCAGCGGAATCCTTCGTAATCTAATGAGATAGCTGTATTAAATTTTCACTGTCTTATTTATTGTGTTGAAATTTTATTCTTCTGGTAGTATTTTATTCATTTGATTCAAGTGAATTTGGTTTTTTACAAGTTTTAATATTCCTTCTCAATGTTTCAGATATATGTTTTAAGGTTAGTCTGGGGATGCGTGAGCAGAAGACATGAGAAACGTCGTAAAATCACTTCATAATGTCAGAATAGTGACTAATATCGAATAAATAGAATAGTGACCTAATTTGACTGTCTTTGACATTTGTGAATACCAATAAAATAATGGCAATACAAGTCGCTCCTGCCCCATGGTACATTTCAAATGTACAAATTTACAATGACCTAAAATTTCCTTCAGTAGTCCAGCACATCGCCCACCTCCCGGAAATTTTTTAACAATCCTCATAACCTCCCTTTCCACCCGACATTCCCCTTAGGAAAAACCACTCATCCTCATCTAAACCGCATCCCCTCTATATTCCCCAAAGATGAATTCCGCCCTTCGTAACTCCAATTCTACCTTGACCGAACTTGACATGATCATAAGTCCCGTTACCGCACTCATGTCACTAACTACAATCTCCTGAACACCTCACCCAAATTTTCTTTCCATTGAGGGGCCAGTAGGGTCACCATCATTATTTTTTATTGTGCAGTATTATGTGCATTAATATTATATCAAACAATTGTGCAAAGTAGCAATGTACGCTGTATCACAAAAATATGTAATAATAATAATAATAATAATAATAATAATAATAATAATAATAATAATAATATGTGTCATGGTCATATCTGCAAATGGGCTGATATCTGAAGAACTAATTTCATTGTCTGCAAGACTTGGCTTTACAAACTGGCACATTCAATCAATGCAAAAGGCTGTTCTCCAGAGTACTGCACGCATCGTGAGGAAGTTTTTATTGTTATAACGACGTTGAATTCTGACCGCCCGAGTTTGCAACCAAAGCAGGCACCTTGGTTCTACAAAGATCCCAGTGTTTGCTGCTGGCACCTCGCTAAGGGAGAGACTTGAAAGAAATAATAATAATAGAATAGTTTGTTTTATTATTTGATAATTGTACAGTATTTTCTTCTTTAACTTCATAATGTTGACATACTATAATTTTACCCACTATAATTACATAAAAGCCTTTTCTTATGAAATATTTTACCATAAATAATTCAATGTAAAATTGAAAATATAAAAGTCCTATTTGTAACAACTACAATATTGGGTTTTACAGTGATATAATCTATAACACGATTAAAACAATGGCTAACATTTCAAATATTTTTATGTATAATAATAATAATAATAATAATAATAATAATAATAATAATAATAATAATATATCAATACAGGTCACTGCTCTGCGCCTAGCAAAAGCCTTCTCCACGCCGGGGGCATGAGGCGCGAACCACTGTGCGCGAGGGGGACGGTGGTGGCGGGCGGGGCCCGAGCGGCGCGACGCCGAACTCTCAGCTCACGGGGTGGCGGAGGCGTCGTGGCGCGGGCGGCCCGCGGCCTAGTCGTCCGCCGGGGAAGGACGTGCGCGCGTCGCGGCCCTGCGCGCTGCAGGGCGACCGCCTCCACCCGCGCCCAGCGCAGCGCGTCTGCGCCCCCGCCCCTCCGCCCCGGCTCGCGGTCGCGGACAGTACGAGTGGCCGGTGGAATTCCGTTTCTTTTTTTTCTTTCGTTGCGTGAACCAAACTTCCGAACAAGTTTGTTTCTGTGAAAGTGATGTGGGAATGACAGTCTGAGGAATTGAAACAGTTGCTATTTGGTTTCTGCCGCTGAATGTGAAGTTGGTATACGCTTGTTCGTTGCGGAAAAGGATGGAAAGTTTAGTTAGTGTTTAAGTGACGGAACAAAATAATAGTTTAGTTGCTGTTCAAGAGTTTTCTCTCGAAGATAGCCCTGACTGGAAAACGCTTTTGTACGCGAAATACGTCACGTGTGTTACAGGTTGTGCTCAAAAGTAATATATTAATTATCGTATATCGTAATATAGTAATTATCGTACGTATCGTGTATCATTACATCGACATGACAAATTTTCTCAGTTTAAATGTATTATTAGAGGAGTTAAAAAGGAAATAAGAATGAAATATTTCTGTGGTGACTACTCAAAGATCAACGCTGTAGATGAAAGCGAAACGAGCGTTGTAATCTCCTGAACTTCATCTCCTCTTTGGTGTATATTCTTGTGAAACGTACTTTGGTACCGATGTAGCGGCTATATTAACTACTTCACAGAAGAGTTGGTTGTGAAACTACTGAATGTGAAATTACATGTGTTCGTCTTGTTGTTATAACGGTGTTTGTCAAAAGTGGTTAAAAAATTCTCAGAAATGTATTTTTCTTTTAACATAAATTTGTGACAGCCAAACAATATATTCGTGTTGAATGATTTGTGCAAACTAATAGGGTATTACCACTATATGATAGTTTATAAAGAAATTTCTGAAACGGTCTGTATCTTGTGTTATTCAATGTGATATACAAATATTCGAATTCGTCGATGACACGAATACGTCATTGAAGATGTTTAATTTGTATCCAATTTCGACTTCAACCTGATCACATTACACTAGAAGTTTTCCACATCAAAATAATAAAGTGTGACAATAGTTTCGTCATGGAAATTACTCAGTTTTTAATTAAAGTGGACCTCTCGAAACCGTTTGAGATATCAACAGACGGCGATGAACTGCCTTTAACGTGAACCTCAACATTGTGCAAAACAAAATCAACACCTCAACCGCAGAAGCAAACAGCCTGCCCTTCGTAGCGTGAATTTTCATCAGTTCAGTTCGGCCAAGCGTCGGGAAGCGAACGGATTGCAAGCGGGGCCAGCGGAGCGTGTGCGCGGGCAGCCCCAGGGGACGGAAGCCGAGGGGTCGTGGGGTGCGCTGAGCGAAGAGGTTGCGTGGTGTTTGTGGGGGCTTCACGCGCTATGCCCGCCGCCCGCCCCGCGCGGGTGGCGGCGGCCCTCGCTGTCGCCTCGCTGTGGCTGTGGGTGCCTGCCTCCGCCACGGCCGCCGTCCCCGCAGCCGCCTACTCGGACGGGCCCGTCGCCACCTCCCCCGCCCCGTCCGTCACGCCGCCGTCGCCGCCGCAAGTGATGCTCGACGAGACAGGTAGGCCTCGCGACAGACGCGGTTGAGGTAGACGATGCCGCATGACCTCTGCGACGGCCGCTAAAATGCTTACGATGCTAACGCTGTTTCAAACTGTATTTGGCTCATTCAATCATTTTTGTTTCTTTCTGGGAATTTTCCCCCTTCGGGGGTTGCCTATTTCGGCTATCCACGATGCGTACCCATTTTGTTATAGTTTAGGTAATAATTAACCTATCATGGGGTCACATATTAACATTTACACTAGACACACCTGCGGGCTCCTCGGGATGTGGTCGGCAGATCCACAAGACCTTCTGCTACAACACAGGGACATGAAAGTCAAGGGACTAACTATCATGATGGGACTCAAACCCGTGACCCTACCGACCGAGGCGGTGAGTGGGCATACACTGTAGCCACTTCGGCCATCCAGGTAGTGTATTTTGCTCACTCAATCATGAATGTCAAGATTTGAAAGAGATAAAAAAGTAATAAAACGAGCAACTTGCAAATCACCGGATTTCGTCAGATTATTCTTGACTTAGAGATTACGTAGAGACATTTAAAGCAAAATAAGAATGCATTTGCAGTTTGTTTTAGTAATTAACGAAATCTATTTAAATGTAAGAATCATGTGTCATCGTTACAAATATGTATTAATATGACTGTTCCACTTACACCTTCATCTTTAATAACACCGTTATGATACCAGTCATGTGTGGTACTCGTGTGGTAAGCGATTTGTATATTGCATATTAAATAAAACGCAAAGTTGTACAATCTGAGTGATTATGTAATTAATATTTAAGAGTCCATTCAGACTCGTCACAATAACTAAAAAACTGACGTATTTAATTGTAGAAAAAATATTCGAAAGACTAGAATGAGGGGAGAGGGTGATAGATGGCGAGCAGACAACATGGTGTAGCATGGTGTAATGGCAATTTTCGTGTTTTGGGAGAGTGAAAACTTTTCGCCTTGACTGGTATAAAATGATATGAAAAAATATTTTGTGTGACCTGGTAGATGGAAGATGAACATCCGCGAATTGTGTTAAAATTAATCAGTTAGGATATATCGTGATTGTAGATGCGAATTTTGATTCGCAAACGTAGACAGCTAATAGAAGTAGGACGCGGATGGTAAACAATAACGTACGGAGATAAGATTTCAGCGTGTAATTCCAGAAATGGTGGAAGGACAACGCTACGGGCTGAGTGATTCTTGTCGGCGCCAAGATTGCAGTGCTTCCTCTCAATAAGGAAAGTTTGGAAATTAAGTATAAAAAAAGAGACCTTTCATAAGTAAATTGTTCAAGGTCAAGAGTTGTTTAGTTAATATGTAGAATTAAGAAAAAGCACGATTACAAAAAAATTAAGTTATATACACTTTCCATGACCAGCACCATCATAATTTGTAATCATCATAATAACAAAGTTTGTTAAAATTAGAGAAGAAAGATAGAAACTTGGTATTCATTAAAATAAACTAACGATACCATTGGCCACGGTGCTGAATATATTTGAATGATGTGTATGTTGTTCTTGTTTTTTTTATAAAGAAAGATAATTTCCCTCCCATCACCAAATTATAACGATAAATATTATATCCCTATCCTATACAGGAGGGATTTCAGCCCACGATTTTAATATAAATATTCCGGTTCCAATGCCGCTGGTCACGGAAAGATTAGATAACAATTTAGACAGGGATTTCGAATATAAAGTAATAGATGTGAAAACAATTATAATTATGATAGAGACCCGACGGAACGATAAGAAAATATCACACTCTATTTGGAATCCAGTGCCCAGGTCACTCCGAAATATATTTTTGCGCTTCGGGGGTGAAGTCCTGCTGTCAACGATCTTGAGTTGGTCCAAGGCTGCGCTGGGCATAGCAAACTGAAACTTTTTCGGCGAGCTCGCCCACTCCTTGCTCTTGCCTACCAACCGGCCGACAGAAGCATTCTACACGCAATATTCTTGCTTCTAATGACTTAATATATTGACTATTTCTAGTACTTACTATCTGCTGACAAGTTCCATACAAATCTGTGTCCGGTATGGTGAGTGTTGGGTGTTTATCGAGCGGTGCTCGAAAATCAACTTCTTTGGAGGAAAGTTCGTTTATTTTTCTAAAAATAAAAATAGATAATTTTGGTGTATTAGAAATAGATTTTAGTAGTAGAGTAGTTTAGTAGTTCAATTAGAGGTTTTAAAAAATTAGATAATTTAATGCCAATAAATAGATAAAAGTATAATTCAATCTTTTATTTATCAATACTCTGTGAGAAAAATTTAGCACCTATACATTTTTTACTGATGTTCAATATTTAATAAATAATTTACTTTAATTATACAAATGGAGGAAGTACTGTGAAATGGGAGAGCAACACTGTGAAATTGCATGAAATATTTTATTAATGACATACAATTAAAATTTTATTTCCTTCTGTAAACTTGCAACACAATGTCATTCATTTACGCAAAAAATTACAAATATTCAGTGCCAAACATTATTTTGCGGTATTGCAGAAACGTTTTTCCACTTTTGACTCTAATAGCTGTTAGACATAGACACAGTTTGTCGATGTAGTATTAAAACAGAGACCTAAGACTTCTCATAAAAAAAACCTTTGTGACATCTCAGAGAAACTCATTCTGAGAAATTGAGCTCAACAATTACGATGTGAAAATGATTCAAGAAAGTTTTCTCAGACTTCTATGGCATATTTAGCTTATTAAACGACTGCAGCTTGTTACTTAATGCTAGTCTTAATACACTTCATTATTGTAAATACAAATCATAGACAAGGTTCCACTGTAAACATGAACACGTTATTAATCATTGGTAGTCGTTCTGGTAAATTTTTGTTCTTTAGCTAAACCCGCTAGTAAATGAAAATATTCACAGACGAGCAAATTTCTGATATGTTGATTTGAAGGATATGAAATTGACTTTACAAAACGAACGAAATTAATGATGTTGCAACAACACACATTTTCTCGCATTATTTGTAGCATTCATAATTTTTCAAAATTCAACGAGTTCAGCGGAAATGTAACCTGCGTCTCTTTACATAATCATTGCAAATGATCACAGTTGATATAATTTTTAGAATTGAATTCATTAAGGAAAAAATATCGATCATCAAAATTGTAATTTTGCCATTTCCGCTTTTACAATTTTCGATAATCAAAGAATTCTCCGATAGTAGGACCTGTATCATTTGTATAAGCAACCTTTGATCTATTCGTGAGGAAAATTTAAGAACATTTCTTTTTTGTTTTAAGAAAATAATTGTTTAAACATTGTATCGTGAAACTTCTCGTCAGTCAGACAATTTTCATATTTTCAAACCATTTTTTGCTATGTTTGTGGTCACCGCTGAGGTGCGAGATCAATTCCCAGTCAACTTATGAAGAACAACGCGAATTCTCAGCAGTTTTCTCGCGGTTCACACGTTTCACTGCCTCCCATTCCACTATTGCTTCAGATACAATCCAAATATCGCTAGAATGTAGTCATTTGATCAATCGTAATCCCTATTCGTCGAAGATCTCCCACATATCAAAAAAATAAATTACAAATAGAATTATACTTTTGGTGAACATATTTTCATCCTGGAGAACGTGTTGCTAAGAATACGTTAAATTGCAGACCTGTATTTTAACCGGTCGATATGATCGATTTCTTCTATTCTTTTGAAATTTACATAAAATAAGTTTCACCTACAAGCCAGGTCAAAAGATCAATGATGTTAATTTAAAAACCAATACACGCAGTAATATTTTCAATTGATACTCGTATTTCTTGGTATTGAGAACGTCAGAATGTTAGAACAGAGCTTGCAGAAAAAAATAATTGTCCTAGAAATGCATTTTCTTCGAACCACCCTACTACAGTAAAATTCATTGTAGAAACATGGAAATAATGATCGGAATTAACTTTATTTTAGAGCGGAATAATTACTTAAGTGCATTGGAGAGACCTTGTCGTTTTTAAATGTTCAGCGAAACATCATATCCTTGAAAGTACTCATAAATTGAAAAGGTTATTATTTAAAAATCACCAATTTTGCTCGCCAAGAAATATCTCAAATTCAATGATTTAAGAAGAATTCACATCTTATATCGTCTGAATAAGAGACATTAAAAGAATGATTGCCTCTGACTGCGACAGTACTACATTTAAGATGTATAGTAATTTAATGGTCTTCCACAGTATTGTAAATATTTAAAAACTATCACGTTAAATTAATAAAAATAAAGAACGAGGTTAATTATTTTTTGCATGCTCTCAACGCCAACAACTTTTATAGCGATCTAATTAACTTACTTGGAATTGCCCTCAGATGAATCAGTCTAGTTTGTCCTAAACATTGACAATTCTCACATCAGCTTAGATTATAGGTATGAAAATGAAGGGTGTGAGAATGTAAAACGTATTTCACAGATCGTAAAAGATTTTATAGGTTCGGTGCCACTTTCAGAATGGTCGTGTTCGAAATAACACACAAATTACACAAGAACTGAAAACTAAGAGTATAGTAAAGTCATAAATATTGAATGTTCCAGACTTATCATTGGCGCTGTAAAATCGAAGGTCGTTTAACACAAATTGAATCAGTTGTACTTGCAGATCTTTATTTGCATTTTTGGTTGTTCTTTTACTCCAAATTTCAAGGCAAGGTTGCGCTTATCTATTTTCTGCGATCAATTTCATAACATGAGTAATGTTTTTGGCTTCTGGGAGTAACATGAATCCCGAGTCTTCCTGAGTCTGCCGAAGGCAGAAATTTCAATGTACTTTATGGAATATTTTATATTTAATTAAGAATTTTTATTCTCATTTGAACTACAAAACGAACGGTCCTCGTTTCCCCACTCGCTTTCGTTCATCGATCGCCCGAAATCGGAGTCAATTCGTAACCATCAGAGTACTACAACCATATCCTTTTATACTTTTTTCAACGATGATTTGCTAAATTTCTATATTTTTCCTGCAAATAAGAGTGGCGAGAAGTAGTCAGGTAGCCTGCATTTGTCCGTGCTTTTGTTCTTTCTCACCGTTACAACTCGTCCGTTCACGACTCGGTGAAATTGAGACTAGTTATACGATGCGTTTCTATCTACGAAGGGGGGACTTCTATTCAACGAGAATATTCTAAGAGGCTTTCCAAATATGAGTTTTCAGGGATTTAACGCGCGGAAAACGTGATTGAGAGTTCTGGTGAAGGTATATCAACAAGTGATCAAGAGCTCATTCAATATCTCTTAACTAGACGAAACTATTGGAAATATTTTTAAATGAATTCGTCTAAAATAACGGGAAACAAAAGTAGAGAAAATGTATTTTATGTATTGGGAGAAAGGAAGTCACTTGTAGCAATGAAACAAATTGTTTAACTAAAACTTCATTGCATCGTAACATGAATCTTAACAATATAATTAATCAGGATAAAGATAATTAATACCAATATACTATAATTATAATATAAAATGTACAAGCTCGTATTTCCGTTGAACCTTTTTTCATGTAAGATTCAATGTCCGTTGATGGACAAACAAGACAATTGGAACAATTTTAATTTTTTATGATGAACATGCGTAGAACCCTAGTAAATTTTTATTCCTTGAAAATAACCACAGAAGGCCTCTATAATAGATGGTATCTAGTTATTTTCTCTCAGGAACAGACTCTTGGCATCTAAAGAAGTCTTAACATGCTGAAAGGAAATTTAGTAAATAGTTGGTACAAATAAGTATGGTACATTTTTAATTCATGCTAACCGTAGACCTGCCGAAACAATAAATGAGCGTATAACCCACTATCTTTGCTAATAATATTATGCAATAAGACAAGCAAATATGTATGAATATGTTCATTTACATTGTCAAACAGACATGTAACTGAATTGATCATTTTACTGAAATTCAATGACCACACCCGATTGGAATCGCACGTTGTATATAGAATATGAGCCCAAAAGTTTCAGATTTATAAGATGTGATGCTATTAAATTAATTATAAACTTCACAATGCATTGGCGAGTGGAAAACAACGAGAAGTACTAAAAGGTCTACAGAATTCATTGAAATTCATTACGGTCTGTTCGGGATTTATAAAACGGTACTACAATTTCCGAACTAAATAATTTGTATGCTCTCGTCGTTCATCAATTTGCATGTATTAAATTGCAGACAAATAAATAAAGAATAACATGTTTTAATTTCAGAATTAATTGGGCTATGTGACTAAAATTCTGAGAATAAAATTGATAATCAATTACACTTTTTTTTAAAACATAGCCAATGCTTAAAATGATCTTGGAAAGTTTCAATACTACTTACATTTTCAATACTACAATATTTACAAATTGAAGAGAGAGAGGTAGATAAAGAGAGGGAGGGAAATAGGAAAAGGGTTGGGAAAGAGGGAGAGAGAGGGAAAGAGGGAAAGAGGGAGAGGGAGGGAAAGAGGGAAAGGGAGAGAGGGAGGGAAAAGGGAAAGAGGGAGAGGGAGGGAAAGAGGGAGAGGGAGGGAAAGAGGGAGAGGGAGGCGAGGAAGAGGTGACGAGAGAGATTTCGCGACAAGTGTGCTAACCAGAGTGCATATGTATATTTTCATGATGAGTGTTTATATACTACGTT
Source organism: Gryllus bimaculatus (assembly GCA_017312745.1). Lineage (NCBI taxonomy): Eukaryota > Metazoa > Arthropoda > Insecta > Orthoptera > Gryllidae > Gryllus > Gryllus bimaculatus. The sequence continues at coordinate 1,230,732 of BOPP01000005.1, read as the reverse complement.
AATGTTTTCATGGATGGTAAATGTGTGTTTAGTAAAGTAAAAAAGAGACTGATGTACTTGTCTGTGATGTTGGAAGTTACATACACTCCACCCTAACGAAAGGTTAGCAGGGCCCACAGATCGCGAGACTTTTCGTAGTTTGTAATTACAAAGGTAATGAAACTTTCCAAAATTATGCCCAGTTTAGATACTTTCTCCGCCGTGTGTTTATGTTGTTAATATTTGTACATTTAGATTAAGTGGGGACGTGCAAACACGCATTGGGGCTCGCCGGGGTCGTTATCGTGCGCGGCGAGGTGACCTCTGCGGACTTTGCCGTACACGGCGCGTATTATTCCCGAGCACCGTGATTAACGCCGCCGGGTCGTTGTCAAGTGCAGCCAGGCTCAAAATAATAGGGAGCGCTGGCGCGTTGGAGGCGAGGGCAGCGTCCGAGTGGGTGGCGCAGGCGGTGACGGGGCATCTGGCGACGACGGTCAACGTGGCCGTGGATGAGGCTATGACGTTGGTCGCAGCCATGATTGTAAAGGTGGATGTGGCTGTGGATGCGTAGGGGGCGGTAGGTGCGGCAGGAACGGAGGACGGGGTGAGGACTGTAATGTGGGGACGGACGTTGTGGTGGAGGCAGTAGACATGGCGGGGGCGATGGAGTGCCAGGAGCGATGCAAGAAGAGGCTAGGCAGAGAGGTTGAAGTATTGGTGAAGACGTAGCTAAGGATGATGCAAACGGCAAAGGAGGAACTATAGAAAACTATAATAGATTCTTTGGCGATTGCCACCATGATGTTACCAGGATTGGTTGATTGATTGATTAGTGATTTCGGGCGCGTTATCAGGTAAGGTCATTCGTTAAGGATAAATGTAGTCAAAGTTTTTTCTTCAGGACGTGGTGGTGATATTTCTCCATTGGAGCGTCGATCTATATTTCGGCCACCTGGATTTTCCACAACGAGGTATTTCCCACCAGCGGCGCACCATCCCAGTCGGGACAAGCTCTAAGCTCCCGACCGCTCTCCCGGCATATGCGGTAGTGTAGTGCATGTAAGTGTAAGTGTGTCTGTAAGAAAGAGGTGTGGATAGAACAAGAAACGATCGCGAGAGTTCCGTCGCCCGTTTTGTTAGGGTACTGCTCCGGCTTCTGCCGGGTATAGATCGAAGAAACCACGAAAAACTTCGCGTCGGAATTCAACCTATCTGGCTAGTCCTGGACTATCTATGTATCTGATGGAGAAAATCCTGCCACCGTCTTGATCCTAAGCTAGGACCTCCGGGTCGGAGCCATCTCTCAGAGTTTACCGGCGTCAGTGGTGGCGGCGTTGGCGGTATTGGTAGCGATGGTTTCGATGGTTCCGAAGGCGACAGTGGAGGGAACTGAGGAGGCGACTTCGGTGACGGCTGCTTCTAACGTTGAATGTGGGAAGGTGTGGGAATGTGGCGAGGTGTGGGAGTGTGGCGAGGTGTGGGAATGTGGGGAGGTGCGGGAGTGTGGGGAGGTGCGGGAGTGTGTGCGGGAGTGTGTGCGGGAGTGTGTGCGGGAGTGTGTGCGGGAGTGTGTGCGGGA
>BOPP01000005.1:1196775-1212514 GCA_017312745.1 Gryllus bimaculatus | reverse complement strand
CACGGCCTTGAAGTATCTTGCCGCTGTATCTGTTCTCCAAATCATCCAATGCTTCGTCTGTCTCTTCCCGCGTGTAGTATTTACTTGTCCTCAACAGCCTCTCGTCCCATAACTTCCTCTCTTTCTGTCGCGCCTCTTATGACGCTTTGACCGTCTCCACACCCTATCAGCGCTACCACGGCCGTCCTGTCAACATAATCCATTCCACAATGCAGCGATCTGTTAATTTTGTTTCCCCCTCTCACCAACGCTCTTCCGTCCTCTCACTCTCCTTATGTGACATCCCCGGATGCCTGCAAACATCTTCTCCCACCATTCTGCCCGCCGCTCATCCGTTCTTCCACTCATCACGCACCTTCCGTCTCTCTCACTCTCCTTATGGACATCCCTCGGAGCCCTGCAAACATCTCTGCCGCACCTTCTGCCCGTCGCTTCATCCGTTCTTCACTCATCACGCAACCTTCGTGTATCAGTTTTCGCTCACTGCCATTCCGTTCCTCTTTTCCTCCGCATCAGTCCAGCTTCGCCGTCCTCCTCTGTTTTCTTTTCGCTCATCCTCGCTCTTTCTACTTACTGTTGCGCCCTTCCCTTGCCTGTTTTCGCTTATCTCTGGATCCTCCGACATCCTGTTCTCCAGCTTTGCGCGCCTCTGTTTGTCCTGATCGCGCCCCGCCGCTGCGTCAGCGCCCGCACGGCCAGCAAATGAAGCCCAGATTGACCTAGTGGAATTGTCATGGTTACTACTTTTTCTATATAAAGCATTTTTGGGTAAAAATGTAAATCGTAAATCACGTTATTTTTTCATACCTCTGGTCTCCCCAATTTTCGTGCATATCTTTTGGAGCAGTCACTTAAAGAGTTCTACGTTTTTTTTGTATCAACATACAATTTGAACTATCTTTTATGTAACCACGGAACCTGAATAACAGTTGTTTGTAGTGTGTGTGTGTGTGTGTGTGTGTGCTGTGCTAGGAGGGATCAACCAAAAATACATATTTCAAAACATTGGAGATGAATGTAAAGTTAATGTTGATAGATTAAATTAGTTTTTTAGCTAAATGTGATTCCTACAGATTGATTTCTTTATAAATGATGATCAACGTTTGAAAATTCTTGTAATGCGAAATTTAAAAATTACACAGAGATACTTCGATCGTTTCCGAATCGATTGATGTTAGTTTAGCGTTATTCCCTTCTTAATGCTATTTTTTTCGAGCATCCAATCAGACCAATTCGCTTGAAACTGGTAAATTATGACTTCATGTGATCAGAATCGTGACGTCACGCAATTGTAAACGCTCTGAATTGTTGACAGCTGTGTTTACAGTTTTTCAAGCTCGTTATCAACGATGACAGTTTGAGTACAACATGTTGCTATTACACGAAACTAACCGCAAAACAACACTTTTATTTTCAGTCGGCGGTCAGACTGAAGCCCTCATTTGTTACATTTTTATTCAGTTCCTAGATCTATAGTTTGGTCATTTGCTGCAAATGCATATCTTGCTTATATCGAGCTGTCCCGATGTATTAATAAACTTATAGAAGTGTGACCTGAAAACACTGCTGATAATATAGATCTTTATTAAGAATGCTAAAATACTTGCAAAGTTAAAAAAAAATAGTTTGCTTTTTTAGGTATAGCCGACACGTAAAGGCGTATAACGAGGAACTCCAAAAGGTATCAACAGAATTGTCTTAGACAAGAACGCATGGACGTACGAAGTATGCAGCTTCGCGCAACCAGCAATGCCCGTTTAGGGTTGGTTGGTTGCATAATGATATATCAAGGCGGTAAGCTTGATTCTCCGCGCAAACGGCTCTCTTTTATCTGCTGTAATTGAATGGGTGAAAACCAGAATGGTAATACAGAAATTTTTACATTTGATAATTTATTCTTAAGACCAATATTACTATACAAGTCCGTGTCGCTTTGTTTCTCATTTAAACAACGGCAATTTAAGTATTCATTAATCCTCGAAATACATTGCCCACTGAATACAAACTAAAATAAACATTTTTCTCACAATTTATAAACATGTATGTATACCGTCGGTTTTTACCATTCTATATATTTAATAATCGAAAAAATATGATTCCTGAGTATGTGCAAATCATTTAATAATAATGCGGGGGAACTTTTCTATGCAACTTGCACTTCTACTCGTACTAAATTCAAAATATACCTACAAATTCACAAACTGCCCTTACTACCTTAATACTTATAACGAAGTACAATGTATACTCTAGAAATAAATAATTGAAGACCGCCGCAAGAACATCATTGTAAGACAAATTGTGTCACATAGTGGGGAATGTCCACATTGGGGGTCCATTGATCCATGAACCAGGGAATAACAATAACTTCATGACATATCGCCTTTGTCAATCCATTTCCTTCCGAGTTATACTCGATCTTATACACTCTTTCTTATCACATTTTTCAATTTTTGAGATTGCTCACGTATGCAGTTTCCTGCAAATTATATGCTTAATTAATTTAGATTGCTGAGTGAGTAATCTATTGCTCTTCTAAACTAATAATCATTTTCTAGAGCTATATGTTAAGGGTTATTTTGCGATTCTGGTTTCGTATGCGAAGGGCGTAAAGATTAAATGGTATGTCAGAGATCGAGCACCCTACATAGAATGTTTGTTTTTTTTTAAGTAAATTTATATTCGCTGAGAAAGCAGCTTAATGACTAAATTTACAGACTTAAAGCACATAATTCAATGATGCTTATTTTACCGTAAGTTCTCAGACCAAAAAGTCTTGCCCCTTCCGTCTGAACCACATATCTAAATTAATAACACTTAAACGCTCCTTTACCTTTTATACACGAAAAAATTATTTTGCGGGCGACGAAAACGGTGCATTTACTCCAAGCTTTAATTTTCTAATCTATATATGGAACGCGGCCAAGGAGGCGTATTGAAAGGATTTGTTTGCCTGAAAACACCCAAGGCTTGATCGAATTTTAAACTCACGAATTTTGGTACAACAATCTCACACGCCTAATTTTACACCACCAAAACGAAAAACGCCATCGAAGCCACTTAAAACACCCGAAGCGATACTGTTAAAAATCATCACATAAATATTACTATTGTAGAGATCTGAAAATGTATAAATGGTATCATAAATGGGCAAAAGATGCTTCAATTAATTCTTTTATATTCAGTAACACGGACGAGCCATTACATCGTTTCGAATTTCCCAGATAGCGTCAATGCATGAGTATATCTATGGAAATGTAGTCATTAGGGATACAGCACTAGCAATTCTGAAAGCATACTCGTCACATGCATTAATGTAAAATGGCCCGACATATTACACCACCGAGGCTGATTTTGAGAGCTCTATTCGAAAGGCGGCGATGACGTTGCCACTCGCAGTTTGGCAGCTCGAGTTTTTGGCCTAGGCAGAGATGGGAGAATGGGTACGGACATTACATTGCTTTAAATAGTAATGGATCACATATTTAGATTATTACTAGAAAACTAATTATTCAAAATAAAATCAATAAAAATGCATATAATTAAATTTTACATGAAATGAGGATATTTCATAATTAATATTAAATAATGCTTCATTCCATCTATATCCGATTAGTTTATTTGGCAATTCTGGAATATTACTGCTGCTTAATCCATAAATAAAACCCACATAGTAACATGCTTTACTCTATCAATTTACATTTAACGAAAGAAATAACTTTTTAGTAACTGTGTCCCTGCTCTTGACGTAATGATAAATGATATTTGCATAACCATTTGGGAGAAGTAATATCGATTCGATATGTTGAGTACACACACAATTTTAACATTTTATTTAAAACGGGCATGCTGCAAATGAACGGAATGGGCAATCCCGATATAGTATATAATTTTCATAGATACTAGAATTCCTTACAAAGGGCTTGCAATCGCTTTTCCGACTCATTAAAAAATAGTTGTATTTTCTTCTGTCACCCCGGCGTTTTTTATCAGCATCTTTTCCACATTCCCATTCTACGTCAATACTCCAGAAAAACGCCCGATTAATTAGAACGTGTAGATGAACTAGTATTCTAACATAAGCATTGTGATCAGTATGCATACTATACAACTCAACTATGTGAGTTTAAGTTGAAACACCAAGAGTAGGCGTTTATGAATATTAGATAATTAATGGGACATATAATTTTAATGAACAGGTGAGACTGAAACATAGAAACATGTGGAAATACCAAGTTTGTTCTCCACCTCACTAAACGTAGCATGAGAAACTAATTAACCGGAAATTTCCCGCTTTTGCTCTGTGCCTAGATCCCGTAACTATACATCAAACGATACCACGTTTGATAATGGGTTCACTCTGATATAATGTATTACGTTGCGTTTAATACTTGCATAAGTGAAATAAGCTTCAAAGTAGATGATTAAAGGCTTAATTTCCATGTAGTGATACATAATAAAACATATTTTTTTGGAACGTTAAGAATCGCATTGAATTTTTGCAGTTTAGAAATGGTGCAAACGGTTTCAAAGCAGTCATAAATTTGCCACTTTCCACGCGTGTTTTTTTCATATTTTCGTTACCAGGGCAACAATAAGAATTTTATATTGTAAACTCGTCATTTTCCCCAACGATTTAATACTATAGTCTTTATACTTGCATAAGTGTGACGAGAAAGTAAAAATTAACTAATATTTTAAGCTGCAAGATTGTGAGCGACAACTGAGGAAAAACAAATGTTAAAATACGATTATAGCATGTGAGAATCACACACCAAAGTTGTTAGAAAACTAACGTGAGTTTTGTGACGCGGGCGAAGCAAATGAGATAATCAAAATTGCGTCGATTGACGCACGACGAGGCAGAATAGTTTTTTGCGAGCATGGGTGGCGCCGAGTAAAAAGTGAGGGAGGGCTAGGCGGCACCGAATCTCCGCTCCCCTTTGACTCATGGCTTTGCCCCGGCCCACCGCTTGCTTCCGGTCTATAGCCAGCCGCCTCCTCAACTGTTCGCGACTCGCTCCTCAGCTGTTTTGGGTAACTCCACGCTCGCGGTCCCACTGCCTCCCGCACACGCCGCGTCGGCAGACACCCGCAGACACCTCGCAGACACCGCCAGACACCCGCAAGACACCCGCAGACACCCGCAGACACCCGAACGAGACACCGCCAGACACACCCGCAGAACACCGCGACAACCGCAGACACCCGCAGACACCCGCAGACACCGCAGAACCCGGCAGACACCCGCAAACGAGCACAGACCGAGGACAAACCCGAGAACACCCAGACCCGCAGACAACCGCAGACACCCGAAGACACCCGCAGACACCCGCAGAGCACCCCAGCACAGACACTCAGAACCGCAGACACCCGAGACACCGCAGACCCGCAGACACCGCAGACACCCGCAGACACCCCAGACAGCGAGACACCCCGCAGACACCGCAGACCCGCCAGACCCCCAGACCGCAAGCACACCCGCAACACCCAGACAGACCACCCGACACCCGGACAACCCGCAGACACACCGCAAGACGCAGACCCGAGACACCCGCAGATACACCGCAGACACGCAGACCACCAGCCCGAGCAACCGCGAGACCCCGACCGCAGACACCGCAGACACCGCACGACACCGCAAGACACCCGCAGACCGACGACAGCACACGCCGAAAGCATCGAGAACCCGCAGACACCCGCAGACACCCGAGAACCGCAGACACGCGAAGCCCGCAGACACCCCGCAGAACCCGCCGACACCGCAGGACACCGCAGACCACCGCAGACCACTCGCAGACACCGCAGACACCCGCAGACACCCGCAGATACGCGAGATACCCGCAGATACGCCGCAGATACCCGCAGATACCGAGAATATGCGCAGATTAATCGCAGATCCGCAGATCCACAATCCGGGGAGCCGCAGCCTGTTCTCTGGCTCGCCGCCGTTCACAACGTCCCTCCGCTCCGACGTCCCGTCGACCCAATGCATTTCCAGGCCTGGTGTTTTGGCCCCGCGGAAGCGGCGCGGTTGAGCAGGCTGGAGGGCTTGCGAGCGGGGCGGCGGGGCCACGGGCGGTGGCTCAACGTAGACGGCGCGTTGTCGGCAGCTTGTGGCGGAATCTGGAGCCCTGAAAGCATCTGATTAAGCGGGGGCAAGTGGGTTACCGGCGATTCGGTGCGAGCGGCAGGACTCTGCGAGTGAGGAAGCGACGCGGAAGCAATGGAGCGGAGGCCGCCCGGGAGCATCTGCAGGCGCCCACGAGGCGCTGTTTGGCCAGCGGCCTGCTTCACCCTCCGATTACCCCTTGACGGCCCAACAGCAGGCTGCTGCAGCTGCGACCGGGTTGTAACTCGTGAAATATGTGCTAGTTGGGGTCACTCTCGATTCTGCAATTTTCTGTGTGCTGCGCGTTAACTATAGTAGGTGAATTCCCAACTTATTCACAACTTTTATTGCCATTTGCATTCACTCTCTGAAAGTTTCTTATATGCCTTTCTTTCAGTCTTGTATCGTTTTGTTGTTTGGTACCTGGTGATACTTCATATAAATAATTATATAAATTATTATATATATATATATTAATATATACTATATATCTACTACTATATATGAAGTGGGGATCGCTTGATGTACATGCAATAAAGACACTTCTGTATGTCGTAAGTTTAGGGTAAAATGCCAATCAAGGCTCTAAGAAAATGTGTCATCAGTTAGTTTTTCGTTTTGTTCGTTTTTCAATGGTGTTTTGAATTGAGGCTTTTCGTAGTTTAAATTTGTAGGACTCCTGCTTAACGATGAGATGAGTGCTCCCATAAATCTATGAATCAAGAAAGAAAATAAAGTTCTTTCGTCTGACCAATCAACTATTCTCACTTAATTATGATTAGTGATTTATTAATATTGAATTAACATAAAATTGAAATTCAGTAAGGCTGTCTAAAAAATAATCGTATGAACCACTAGTGCACTTTTAACTACACGTATAGTTAATATTAATTGATACCTTAAGTGTCAACGTATGGTGGTGTTTGGTAAGTCAAGAACTGTAAAAGGACAATGACCGTCCTGCAATCTAACAGTTAAAAACAATAACAATTTCAACACTGCGTGCATGGAATATGAGTATTCAAATACATTGTGTTTTCATTGGAATTTGTTAAATTGCGGTGGGGACGGACAGTTGTGTCGCGGTATAAACATTCGCGTAGTTTAGGCGTCCATAAAGAGTTATGAGCCATAAAAAACGCAGTGGTGTAGATACGGGAAAACTAGAAGACAATATGATTTCAACATTGACTGACGTCTTAATTGATGAAGATACTACACTGTAAACAACTTGGCACCGTTAAATGATGCAAATGTTACAGGTTACAAGTTATACACATTGTGTAACGTAAACAAAACACTTTTGAGTATTTTCATGATTCATAATTAAAATATGTACCTAAGCTGGTATGAAAATATCTTGCTTCATTTTATATGTAATACTCTGTTCTATCATTGGCCTTTCCCCTGAAATTTCATATTGTATATTGTATCCTTGCTAAAGAACTCACTAACTTAATATTTTATATCTGTATCTTAATAGTAAAATTGCTTTAATATTTTTAATCTGTAGTGAGAAACAAAACGCTGGTATCAAACTCAGTTGAGAGATTTACTGGCTTGTTGTAATTTGCTCAAATTTTCGTATTTTTTACAAACTTTTGTGAACGTGGAGGGGAAGTTTTCATTGAATAAAAATCTAATATTGTTTCGGGTAAAAGGAATGTATGACTTCGCTTAAGAGATGAAGTTTGAGAAAAGGATATTGTAAGAAAGGATATTGTTTCACAGCACGGTACTAAAATACAACTTATCGAACACAGTTCCTCGAAAACATTTCAAAAGGCCAAGACGAATGCGATACGATTTTTGAAAACTAAAATAGGAATACAGCCGTTTTCTTTTCCCGCTAAGACATCTAGAACTGGCAAAACGTGACAGTAGTGACACACTCGTCTCACCTGACAGTTAAGGGTATTGCATGTTATATACTGCAAAAGTATTGTAATGCTCGAGCGGAAAGTAGCGGTTTTTGTTAGAAAAACGAGAATCTTTCGGACAATGATATTCGGAAAAGTGTATATATAGAGATGCTGTACATAGTAAATTACATCCTCTAATACGTTGAGTCGTCATACAGGTCTATTACTTTCTTTTCTATAGATAAATGGGTTTTACGACTCTGTCTATCCGCCATATTTGCGCTTTTATGGCTGTCACATATATTTTTTTTCTTATTTAAATTCTGTTTTGAAATACATTTTAAAATAAATCATATACTAATTGAATTAGAAATATGAGCTGTTTTGCGGTAATTTTGGTTTAAGAACGCATTTTTTAAAACATTCTCTAAAAGGATCCTTTTTTTTCAATTTTTTTCGCGAAGAGAAACGCTTAATACAATGGCCTGTTTCGTTGAGCTCTGAATTTTCGTTGAGGCTCTGAATTTTCGAAAACTGAAAAGTTACAAATAATGAAGAAGTACCTGATGTTGTTAGCAATTAAATAGATAATTTTTGATGTAATATTATAACAACATTATCCTGCCTGCTGTTTTCTCCACAATTCTGAAAAAAATTGTTTTCTCCACAGATGGAAAAGCTTTTGGATATTTTTTTTTTTAATAAAATGTACTACATTTATGGACTCTTTGTTAAGGTCCGTCATTTTTATCAGTTTGTAAATTATTCCGTCAACTTCTTTAGTTCTATGTTATTAATGATCCTATGGAGAATTTTTCCTTTTTTTATAGAAAAGCTCTTTCTAAATTGGTAATAAAACCTCTCTTTTTTTTTTTTTTTTCCTCTATGTGGGGACTAAACATATTTTGTTAAGCAGATTACAGAACTTTCAGAAAAGATAAGTAAATATTTCTCGAATATAAAAAAATGAGGGCGAAAATTGAATGAAACGGCGAACGATTGTAAGGTTTCTCTAAAAATTCCGAAAAATATTTCGGGTAAAATATATTTTGCGAGTTTGTATCATACCCATAAGCTACACAAACGAGAAACGAAAACTTCAAGGGAATAAAATGAGAATTATGCAAATGGGACACGCAAAGGATAAAGCGTTCAAGAAGACGTTTATTGGCACGCGCGTCAACGTCGGACCAGAACGTAAATGAAAGTAACAAGGAGCGAAGGAGAGCAGAAGCCAGAGATTCATTAATAAGACCGCGAGCCCCTATCAGAGGAGACGCTGGGACGTGAGGGGAATCCGCCGCGTAAAACCGACTCCAAGTGTATCTTTCCGCGAGAGGGCAGAACGCGGCAAGCGCGCGGGGCGCAAGGGACAGCGGCGGGGCAGAAGCGAGGTTGAACTACACGGAGCAGAGGGGGTGGGAGCGCCCCCCGCCGGGGGCGGGGGGGCATGGGGGGTGGGGCAGGGAGAGGCGGGGCGGAGCGAGGCCAAGCGGGTTGGGGCGAGGCGGCGTTTGAAGAAGGAGCGAGGCGAAATGGGACGAGGCGGTGGTCTCGAGAGGCGGGGCGGGACGGGAAAGGGAAAGACTGTGGCGTCAGGGCGGGGCGGGGCAGGGCCAGACGGAGTGGGAACGGTGTGGAACGGTGTGGAACAGTGTGGCACGGTGTGGCACGGTGTGGCCACGGTGTGGCACGTGTGGCACGGTGTGGCACGGGTGTGGCACGGTGGTGGCACGGTGTGGACGGTGTGGCACGGTGGTGGGCACGGTGTGCACGGTGTGGACGGTGTGGCACGGTGTGGGGCACGGTCGTGGCACGGTGTGGCAGGTTGTGGCACGGTGTGGCACGGTGTGGCACGGTGTGGCACGGTGTGGCACGGTGTGGCACGGTGTGGCACGGTGTGGCAACGGTGTGGCAGCGGTGTGGCAGCGGTGTGGCACGGTGTGGGCCGGTGTGGCACGGGTTGAGGCACGGTGTGGCACGGTGGTGGCTACGGTGTGGCTACGGTGGTGGACGGTGTGGCACGGTGTGGCCACGGTGTGCGACGGGGTGCGCGGGGTTGCGGAACGGGGTGCGACGGGGTGCCGACGGGGTGCGACGGGGTGCGACGGGGTGCGCGGGGTGCGACGGGGTGCGCCGGGGTGGCGACGGGGTGCGAGGGGTGGACGGGGTGCGACGGGGTGCGAACGGGTGCGACGGGGTGGAGGGGTGCGACGGGGTGCGACGGGGTGGCGACGGGGTGCGACGGGGTGCGACGGGTGCGAAACGGGGTGCGACGGGTGCGACGGGGTGCGACGGGGTGCGACGGGGTGCGACGGGGTGGGCGACGAGGTGCGACGCGGGTGCGAGCGGGGTGGCGACGGGGTGCGACGGGTGCGACGGGGTGCGACGGGTGCGACAGGGGTGCACGGGGTGCGACGGGGTGCCGACCGGGTGCGACGGGGAGTGGACGGGTGCGACGGGGTGCGACGGGGTGCGACGGGGTGCGACGGGGTGCGACCGGGGTAGCGACGGGGTGCGCGGGGGTGCGACGGGGGGACGGGATGCGACGGGGTGCGACGGGTGCGACGGGGTGCGACGGTGTGCGACGGTGTGCGACGGTGTGGCGACAGGTGTGCGACGGTGGGTGCGCGGTGTGCGACGTGTGTGCGACGGGTGCGACGGGGTGCGACGGTGTGCGACGGTGTGCGACGCGGGTGCGACGGGGTGCGAACGGGGTGCGACGGGGTGCGTCCGGGTGCGGGACGGGTGCGACGGGAGGGTGCGGACGGGGTGCGACGGGTTGCGACGGGGTGCGAACGGGTGCGACGGGGTGCGACGGGGTGCGACGGGGTGCGACGGGGTGCGACGGGGTGCGACGGGGTGCGAACGGGGTGGCGATGGGGAATGCGACGGGCTGCGACGGGGTGGCGGACGGGGTGGCGACGGGTGCGACAGGATTGCGACGGGGTGCCGCGGGGTGCGACGGGGGTGCGACGAGGCGAGGCAAGGCGAGGGCCTCGAGGTGCGTCGCGGTGGTGGGGGACGGGGGCTTAAGAAAAATGTGCGGAGATGTAGGGGGTGCCGAGCGGAGGGAGGGGCGGGGGGAAGTTGGGCGCGGAGGGGCGGGCAGTGGCCTGCGACGCGATACTCCGCGGAATTGTCTTCCATTACTGCAAGCAGTACTGCCCGACCGCGGGCATACGCAACACACCAGCCGAGGGCCAACCGAACTTGACGCCGGGCGCTGGAGGCCTAATTAGTCTGCGAGTCCTCGCGACGAACGGGGGGAGTGAGAGTGGGGAAAGGAGGAAAAATGAGGGGGATGAGAGGGTAAGCAGGTGAGAGTGTGAGAATCGAATGAAACGGGTGAGAACGTAGCTATTGGATGGGATAAGGAGAGGTAGCATCATGAGCGGGAGTGAGGAAAGAAGCAGTAACATAGGTGAGATGAGGTCAGAAAAGAAGATCTACCAGTTGAAGTCGAAGTGGTGTAAGAACAGTCAGTAAAGACCATGTTGAAAAATGCGTGCAGTGAGAATACAGAAGGAACGGTTTGTTAAAGTTAGATGGGTTTAGAGTTGGTAACAACTCAATAAATAAGACGCAGAATCGTAAAGTAATAACGTTAAATGAAAGGTGAACATTTAATATAGCTGGTTGTTGACAGTTTGTGGGGGATAGGGAATGAATGGATAATGAGGCAGGAAGGAAAATGCAGAATGTAGTTGTGAGAAAGGTAACCGTGAAATGTAATTGATTTCGTGCAACGTCAAAAATACATTGTCGTTCAAGTGATGCGAAGCGCGCAATACAACTAGGCGTGACGGTCTCGGGTAGCCGAGGCTGCCTGGTATAAAAATGTGAACGCACATATCTAAATTCCTTAATGTCCAATGCGCTCAGAAATTGAAATAAAACGATCACCAATTATAAATAATTATACGAGAGATGCTGATGATATTAATTTGGTACAGAGGAATTGGGAAAATCAAAAAAACCTATGTATTAATAATAGCCATTCCGTAAAATAACAACAATGCAATACCTGGCTATGTGGGAGCTGTCGTGGCTGTAGATGTTTAGCTAAATACGCTAAGTCAAGGAAGATACAAACAATGAATCAGTTTCCGATAAACTGAGACTATGCAAATATTTGTTGTTGTTTTTTAAATTCTGAAAGATCCCATTGATTTTTTAAGGCAGACAGTATAACAACTACAATGGACATTTGAAGAATTTGAAAACAAATTCACATGAACGGCACGACTTGGAGTAAACAAATTTAAACTTCCGTAGACAATGAAAATCATTTGATTTTATGTTATTCCAAATTCCTCACATACTGTGGGTACCGGTCTGAATGGTCGTAATCAGCTTCCGACATAGCTGTCAATCATTCGATAAGCGACGCTTCTAGTTGCAGCCAGGCACTAAATTATTTGCTATTCACGTTTTGCGGTCTGAAAGCAGCTTTCTAATTTTTCATTCTAGTTCTTTGTAGAACTGTTTTATTGTAAGTACACTACATTAAATTGTTGCAGTATCGTGAATACCTCTTGTTAAAGTAGTTTTAATCTTTTTTTCAATGTTGATTCAAAAGTATTTTCATTTGGTTTTTTCGGTTTTGCGTGTGACTTTTGCAGCCCGGGTAGGGCGTGCAGGATAGACGACAAAGCGAGTGAGATGGGCGACATTATTTAATACACGATTGTGAGAAATAAATATACCAGCAACGCCGAGCAATCAGCTAGTATCATACAAAAGTTAATTACATTAAAAACTATGATTGTAGCTGAGCAAATTTGAATGTTCGTGTAAATTGTTTCCATAAATGAATGAAGACTCGTTATCCTAAAACCTGAAAGTGCTTCATAGTTATATATCTTCATAAAACACCACGAAATATAAAAACTTACGAATTAACAAATTTATCGCAAATGTTCATTTGAAGGGCTTGGGGCAGCAACATCACAAGCCACTACAAGAAGTCTCTTGCTATCAATAAATGTCCATATCACTACGTTGGTCAAAGTATGTCTTATTTGGATATGATGTGTGTCTGGTTCGTATGTTTGAAAGGGTAGGGAACTAAAAAAGTCGTCACAGTCTGAATAATATTGAGATAAAGTATGTTTTGGTTGATTTAAGATTTGATGACTGATTATTTTAATCAGCTATCCCGGTCGAGAATATATTTTGTATCTCTTTTGTATTTTGTAATCACTTCTGCTACCAATCAACCTTTAGAACAGCCTTAATGAGTTTAGAACCCCGTCAAGTTTATAATTCAGTTCATCGATCTGTTACAATTGAATTAAAAAAAACAACCATTGCCCAAAAACACAAATAGTTAAGACAGCAAAAACAAGTTTCATGACGAAATTGATAGACATTTGAGGCATGAAAATTGTTGTGCACTTTCTCAAGCTGTTGTAAATACTTGTGAGCGCTTGAGTGTAGTTCAAGCTTGAACTGTATTATAGAATGTACTGGATAAATTGGGGAGTGTATGGGCTATAGTTTTTTTTCTTTTTTTCAAAAACGGTGAGAAACGTATATTTGAAAATTATTTATTTGGGGCAGTAATATTACAATATTTGAAAGAATAATGCAGGAAGTCAATTCACTTAATCAATTTGGAATATTTTGGCCAAATTATCGTTCTTCATCACTGCTGTTATCATCATTATCAGTGTTGTACTTTTTGGATTAAAGTTGTTTTTCTTCAACCTTCAAATGTTACTCCGACAATGAAACAGACGTAATATGTTCTTCTTTAATTTAATGTTTTGACTGTTCAAAATTGAACATACTACCACTCAATTGTCGAACATACAACTACGCGCCTAGCACTGTATTTTATTTTGCATTCTTTATTCTCCTATTCTTATCTTTATTACCGCATTGATGAATGTGATTCTAATCTTTCTCGTTCTTCATAGCTCTCATTTTTTTCTTTTTACATCCAAAGAAAAAGGTTTTGTAGGTGTTCTGTTTCAGTTCATTGTCACTAGGTGCCCTAACTATCGCGTTTTATTTTCCTCGGTCAGCTATCCTTTTATATGAATTACGAGTGTAATTTATTTGTTACAGGCTCTATCCAAAAATTCATCTACATTACTGTACGTTTATTGCAATATTTTTAACCTAAATTTACTTACAGGAAACATCTCGCTTCCATTGTCTTGTACATTTGTGTCTACGTTTGTTTTCTAATATTCTTCTTCCGTAGAATGAACTTTGTTAGTACTGTTCTTTCGTTGCTTATTTTCTCTATGAATTTTGACTAGGTAACATATTCCTTTATTACTAGAATTACCACTACTTCAGTCTCCACATTATTGTCAGATATTATTACAGTCATGGATATTGAATTTTGATTCGGTGCTCCTATTTATACGTGTGTATCAATTTCTTGAATCTATTTTTAAATCTTGATCTTCAGCCAGCATGGCTTGGTCGGCGGATTCCTTTCCCTCCCCTCTCATTCATTCCGTCATCGTTTCTTTGCCATCCTACTCTTTTACTCATCCCTTCCCTTCACCTAAACCCACCCCGCCCCGCCCTGCCCTGCCCCGTCTGCGCTGCCCGGCGCGTGCTCGGGGCATCGATTTGGGGCGCGGCGCGCGCCGGATCCAATCTTTCTGCGCGCGGCGGCGCTGCGCGTCATCCGCGCGAGGCGTCTACGCGCCGTCACGCGCCGTCCGCAGAAGGAATCGCGCCTCATTCTACGCGCGAAAGTGAAAGGCCATATATGCGCGGAGGGTTCATCTGTCGTGACTCAGATAAGAGCAGTTTGCTTTGAGATTCGCAAACGGAGAAACGGTGGGGAGGTGGGATGATTACGAAACGTCATTTTGCGCATTTAAAGCGTTCCACTATTGCACATTTTAAAGCTCACAACTACTTTATTCAATTGCTCCTTATTATTTCCCTAAGTTGCTCTTCGTGCTCAGTATGTAATATTTATTCTGATTCTCATTCATCTTCAACAATGTTAACATCAGACATTTCGTCGTCCCCATTAGAGTTTATTACGGAATTCATTTGGCAGTGTAAATGCAACAAAGAAAACAGAATACTTTTCGTTTGGTTACATCAGCTTCTACTAACATTCCTATACCGGATGTGTATTGGCACTTAGACCCTTCATACTATAATCTTATAGAAATCCTATATCAACAATTTTGAAAGGCAGAAATGCTGAACGAGAAGAGATAATATTTTAATAAATGCTTCTGCTGACCTTAATGTATCATAGTACTCAAATAATAGATTGTTTACTTGAATTAGAATAAAATGAAAGCTTGTTCGACTGTCTAAAAATAAAGAATGACAAACGTGGTAAAAGTGATTTTCGTTGCTAGTTCGATTGCACCACTTGGTCTACGGTCTTCGTGTTGCAACATTTCCTGCTCCCAAAATAAGAGGCCACTTTTACCACTCGTGTCATAAATAACTATTCTTCTTTATGACGGTTTCTATTGAAAATTTAATTTTCTGTAGGAACGTTTTGTATGCAAGTAGTGGTATTTGACCTACATTTTCTCTATATATTATTAGACGCGAATTGAACGTCTAGAACCACGCGGACATACACTCGCACTTTCCGAGGCTCAGTAACCTTTATCCCGTGACAAGTGTTTGTGACTCGTTTTGGGAATTTATCTTTGATCACCCAGAGTTTCTGGACTTAGAATGACAGAAATGATAATGATAAGGAAAGGGTGAATAGACGACACACATATAGGCATACAAAAAACACCCATGTCAGAGACGGGACTCG
>BOPP01000005.1:1181880-1196721 GCA_017312745.1 Gryllus bimaculatus | reverse complement strand
AGAGAGATAATACCGACCAGAAGATGCGTGAATAATAATAATAATAGATATATAATAATATAATATATAATATATAATAATAACTAATAATAATCAATAATAATAATATAATAATAATAATATACTAATAATAACCACAATCTAATAAATAAAAGAAGTTGATCGGTAAGCCGAGATCTGAGGCAGGGGTACCTGGCGATTTTCGGCACGGAACGCGGATTATTAATTCATTTAATTAATATTTTGACATACTATATTTATGAAATTTACGATTGCAACAAATAGTATATGAACATATTGCGTTGCACAACTCTCTTTGTGTCGCTGGTTCACATTGATTTCGACATATTTTGGATTTCTATGGCTGTGTATTCAAATAGCCCAGGGGAGTAAACTCATGCCCACTAGTGATGCGAATGCTGGAGTGTTAAACATTAGTAGAGAACAATATGTGAAGAGTATAAACTACATAAGATTGAATTTATTATTTGAATAAATTATTTATCACAGCCTATTTAATAAACTCTGTAAAAATAGTTTATTCCTCAAAACATATGCGCACGGATAGTACACAAAATACACAGAAATATATATTTGAACACTTTCGTCTACAAATAGATATTCTATCAGGTGCATAGCACAAAGTTTGCTTTGCAACTCTGCATTTTATATAAATTAAGAATCTTAAAAGGATCTGTGTTCACCTATATACTTGTATGGATTAATATATTATAATGTACATTTAGGTTTGTTCATAATGCATTGATATATTTGCGAATCGATATATTTATATCAGTGACACCGAGGAAGAAATATATTTGGAATACATTCATAACGCGATGTATCAGTATCGATAAATTAAAGCATTTTCATTGATTTTCAAAACGTATTAAGCCATTTATAAGTATCTATTAAATAATTCACTTTTAATGCTCAAAATCATGAATTTGTAGACATGATATTTTCCTTAAATAGTTCATCACTAAAATAATTTCGAAAAATATTTTCGTAAATAAGATGTTTGTATATAGTATTTGAATTTGAAAAATAAAATAAAAAGCATAGATTAAATAAAGTATAAAGCATTAATTACGTGTATTCTTAAAAGTAATCTCATTAAATACCAGATCATAATTGTTCTCATAATATTATTTTCTTCATAATATTAAAATCTATTTAACATTTCATTTTCATTCTTCTTTGCTTATTTATAATTACATTTTAGAATATTTTGTTAGGCTATGTCTGCGCAAATCGTTTTTTCGCCCATATGCCTATTATGAACGTTAAAGTTGAAAGTTTGTTGGCAGGTTTGGGCTGAAGCCCAGCCGTTCCAACGCAGTGTGTAACGTGCGCATTTCGGCAGCGCAAGGGCTGCAAAAGCGCGTGTGCGCGCGCCGAAAGGAGCTTTCCCTTGAATTGGCTTTCACGCGCGCAAAGGGCCGCATGAAGGGCTTCGTGAGAGGCGCTGGGAAACAGTAGTGCCAACACAACACGCTCGGCTATGGACGCAGTGGAGAGCTGCACCTTACACCTCAAAGCGATCTCTTTGTGCTTTTGTTGCCCCGTGCGACTGTTTTGGCGTATTCAGACGGAGTAATAGTTTTCTGAAGAATAGCAAACATATTCAATTGGCAAAATATAAATTTCACTTTGTAGCTCATTCGGCCATGTAAATGTTGCGGACATACGAGTATATCGTATATACAGGTTACTTTTGCCTAGAATATGGTGACAGATAATTAAGTGCAGACAAAGCATGCTGGCGAGGATGATAATGGTGATCATGATGATGACGATGAAGTGTGGCTATTGCCAAACAGAAAGAGGAGACTTACGTCTTTATAACCTTCCCTTTCTGGAGTCGATAAACACACCAGAAAGCGGAGGTTATTAAGTGTGATGTGGGATTTTTATTTTTCAAGAAGGGTGCGGTGCTAATGGGATGATTATGGAGAGTGTGAATGTTTAAGATGGGTGATTGATTACCTCTAAATCAGTTTAAAATTCCATAGTTATTTTTACAAATCTTATAAATAGTGCTTTGTAATATATAATTCTTTTATTCATCCAGTGAAGTATCTAAACTTTAAAGCCTTATCCTAGATTGCTGTTATGTTTCTAAAACCGCAATAAATAAGACCATTATACTTAATTTATGTTTCAAAAATGATAATGTATTCAAAATTGTTTTAAAATTGAGAAGTCATTTTGAACATTTGACATCCTTATCAAACTTCTCTTAGCATTATTGCCAAAGGCTAAGCCAGGTAAGACTGGTCATACCTAGAGAGAATAAATGATTTGATGTATAAATGGAATGAGAAGCACAGTATATGGGAGAACAACCAGAAGCTTTGCCGCAAATCCCTTTATTCATCACATGCTCTATAATTTCTTTCTAATTGATCTGCATTTGAACCCTGCTTCCAGCGGTAAAGAGAAAACGCCTGAATCGGGTCTCCCATATAGATATAACTGTCAAAGTCATGTTGAGTTATTGTTATGTTAAGGAATTACTATTACAAATACAACAGAGGCAATGAGTATAACATAACTTCAGCTTGAATATCTTGTAAGTTTAAAAAAATTGAAAGTATCTGAAATGTTAACACTGGCAGCGGAATGAAAGCTCAACCCCAACTCATCTCTAAATTCATGATATTGATAAAATAATTAATAGACCAAAAACAAACCTCGTTCACACTCGAAAGACCATTGCTCTTGCAAAGTGCTTGTTTTCACGACGAGGTCGATGTCAGATCGACGTCGCAAGAGCCAGAATGGAAAAAAATGGGAAAATTGCAAAATGGCTCCATCCTATTCGTATAAAAGTGCTCCCTTTGATTTGAGTTTTTTTGTAATTATATATATATATATATATATATATATATATATATATATATATAATTTTTATAATAAATAATAAATAAATGTAACGAGTTATTTTATTATACAAAGTAGATACAAATAAAAAAGAAAACATAATTTCTTTCTTTGCGAAGAAAAATATTTAATGTGTTGAGTGTGAACCGATTGCACGTCTCTCCAAAATATGTCAGAAGTTTTTAACTGTTTTTCACGTTAAAGAAATAAGTAATGACTTGGTTTAACTTTCATCAAGTATGTGCAGTGAAGGCTTCAGATACAAAAGGCATGTTTGCTTTGCTGTTTATGGGATTTTCGCCTTGTAAATACAACGATGCTAGTCCGCCACGGTTTGAAATTTATTATTCAGTGCCTTTACGCAGAACTCAACTTGAGCAGTCCAGACAACATCATTAATTATCAACCTGAAAATGCTGAAAATGACCAATTTTATTATTATGCATTAGGCCTGCTAAAAAGTGAGAGATAAACGTAAAGAAATTGTTTTTGGAGAAGTTTCTATTTTTAGGTCCGAGTCCAATTTTAAGATTTCTGCCTGATATAGTATCGTTCGAATCCAATTTATCATAAACCTAATATAAAGGGGTGCAGTTGATCAAATGACCTGAGTTTTAGGGATATAAAGAATGAATAGAAGTGATATAACGTAGAACATTTTTGGTAAATTTACTCCTAAAAATGTATGCTCTAAAATAATACGTTCTTTAAAGTTTTTAAATTTTGAATTTTAAGAAATTCTTTCATCTTAATCGTTTGAACAAAATAGATATGTTCTTTTAAAATATATCATTCTTTTTTTAGCAGTTAGCATATTTTAGCAAATGGCAGTCGACGAAACAGCAACTTCTTTTATTGTATTCTCATAAATTTCACAAGACTATTCAAGAATTCTCCAGCTGTCGGACTTTCTTCATGAAATATTCAATCAGTGCACGTTTACGGAGCGGCATGTTTTTTCAGAGTTTTTATGACGTTGAAAGATGATGGCGTGACTGACGTAGTGAAGTGATTTTTCTCGCTTAGGTGAGACGATAGATGTAGCCCAGAGTCGTATACTGCACATTTCGACATAACATAGCATTTGTTCGTGGTGCAGAGGTTGGTCGTGACTTTTGGTATGTTTTTGTTACATTCTGGTTTCTCCTTCTTCCTCTAATCGATTTCGAAACCAGCAAGAAGTCTGCGAGTGAAATGCAAATCCAACGAAACGAGGTTTTCCCGCTTAGGGACACATCTTTTTCTTTGCATATTTAATCAGCGGTAGCCTTTTTCGCTCTCCGCTTTAATAAAAATACTTTTTGCCTTACTTGAGAAGAAAGGAAAGTGGATTTTGTGCTTCCCTTTAGTTTGGATGGGACTGATTTGAGAAATTGGCGTAGGTAGCAGATATTTGTTATGAATTAATAAGGAATGTTATTCATATTAGGAATTATTGCTTATTGTAGAAAACTGTCACAAGCCAATGTTAATACTACTACTTTTATGTTGCAGTTAAATTATCTATTTATCCAAGTCAAGTACATTAATGATAGTTTTAATAATTATCATAGTTCTATGAATTCTACGTATTTTACACTCATGAAAACCCTTATTCTGTGAACACGAGATTCAACGGATCTCGGGTCTTCAGACTTAACGCGCCTGACATGTTTCCCCTACGCCATCGGTTAAACTAGATTATATTTATTAATAATTCTGCAATTAAGTTTCAAAACTTAGTGGCAGAATACACTAACATAACGTTACGGAACTTTACAAAATTTACAAACAAATTGACATGAACATTTCACCGCGCAATCTTTCATAGCACTCCATTTCACCGAACTGCACATCATTAATAATAATAATAATAATAATAGCAATGATAATAACAATAACAATAATAACAATTACAACTATAATAATAATAACAATAACAATACTTAATTACAATAAAGACATCGTTACTTATATTTATAACACACACATTAACATTCAGGAAACATATTTATTTTTAATTTTGCTCAGGCTTTGAGGAAAGGAATGGAAGATTGTCACAGGCAAACCGTTCCACTATCTAATACTTCGATTCGCGAATGAATATTTCCCAACATCCTTTTTCTCAATTCTTGTCTGAATTTTGTGCATGTGATCCGCTCTGCCGAAATATGTAAGTTTACCTAATCAACTTTCAAATTCATTCCACGCTTGAAGACCTGTATACGATTAATACATTGCATAGAGACATGTCTTTAATCTCCTACTTTAGAGTGACTCCCATACTCCTTTATTCTTGCTACCTCTGAAAGTAAATTTTGATGCTCTACGCTGGACCTTTTCTAGATTCCTTCACTGAAAATTCTATATGGGTCCCAAACTTACAGGGCCATATTCTAATAATTGCTCTCACTAATAACATACATGCTACATGCATACATGCTCTTAGGCTTTCACTGTACTCTTTTTCAGAATCCGCATAATAGAATGTAAAGATTTCCAGGCTTTCCCTGAACGAAATTGACTTGATTTTTCCCGCTCAATTGACTGCCTAGCTGTATTCCCAAATATTTGCAAGACGTGAATCGAGATATAACATTATTGTTCAGTTTGTACGCGGATTTATTGTAACTTCATCCTCAACCAAACGTGATGGACTTGCTCTTTGAACTGTTAATTTCCATGCCGTTTGTTTCCGCCCAGATGTGTAATTTGTCTTAAGTCTCGCTGCAAAATATCCTCGTCCTTCTCCGAGTTGATAATCCTATAATTTACGCAGTCATCTGCAGAGAGTCGTACATTTGAAGCTAAATTTGTCTGCAATTCATTCATGGAGGCCAGAAACATGATGGTCTGATGTCACTTCCTTGTGGCATTTCAGACGTGATGTGAGGTTATAAGTAACTGCCGTTTCGGACCTTCTGTTTCCTGTTCCGAAGTAGTTTGTTTATCCACGATACCACTCCAGTGTCTATACCCGAATCTATTAATTTCTTTATAAGACGATCGTGTGGAACAACACAAAAAGCTTTGGAAAAATCTATTACTATCGCGTCGTCCCATTTCGGGTCATAAACTACGTCGGCTAGGTCCTGTAAAAGTGAGACTAGCTGACTTTCGCATGAGAAACCATTTCTGACATTCCCATGCTGACCCTGACATGCCTGGACCCTTTCCTTACCGACGCCAAAAGAAAGTTGAAAATTTGAATTTTTGATTTTTTAAAAAAATTCAATGTGTTTCAATTACTTCAATTCAAGATCTAGTTTCGAAAACTGATTTCATTATGAAAAATATCGTCACTATTCTATTTTAACAATGTTAATTTTGGTTTGACTTTTTTGAATATTCAGATCGTTAGCAGAAAATTGGGCCTACTCTACTTTTAAAGTCTTTTGCTCCATTCGAGGTAACGATTTAAAGATCAAGATTCAAGCTATTTTTGAGAAAAATTTCGACAATATGTTGGTGCCTTATTTTAAGTTATCTCATCATTAAGAAATCTGTTTCAAATTCCAGGATTCGTGACACCAGCCAGATCATTCGATGAATATCCATTTGAGTGAAAATAATGTTTACATTTGAATTAGCCAAACGTAAAACGACTAACGAAGAGAATAATTGTTCGAAAATCACTTTTTCAGGTTCAAGAACACTCAAAATATAAGCATTTTGACAACCATAAAGTAATATAAGAGCAAGAATCAATCCACTTTTTTTGAATGAGTGACATACATAACGTGTTTTCTGTGAGAATTTGGATACGTTCTCCTGCCCCATTATATAGCTATCTCTTTATATTGTATACTGAAGGTAAAAATTATCGGTTTTGGTAGGATTTGGACGCGCGTCCTTCTAATTTACAATTCTGGCTCGATCACACTACGCTACTACAAACATTTGCCATTGTTCTGTCCAGGAAAAAGTAATACGAAAAGAATATTAACGTGATATTTTTTGCGCTTATTTTTTTATTAGGGAATGCACTCCATGTGTCAAAGATATCAAATTCGTGATACGAATACAGTGGAACAAAAACACGCGCAATTATCCGGTTCATTTAAGTTAGAAATATTTTCAATCGAATGCTGGGTTCCGTAGGCTTGGTTGAGCAGCTAGTCCACGCGTTATCACCTACCTTCATGGCTGAAGCTACGTCATAGATGAAAGCTGCGATACTGACTTGATTGAGTCGGTCTGACACCATGAATCGCTATAGCAGACAATTTATATAATATAATTAACCACAAAAAAGTTTTCTACCGCAAAAAGTATTTATCATGGAGATGATATTCACACTTAAGTTCGTAAGAGCATTCGCCAGTCCCTTTTACCTATTACAGCAAAGTCATCCTGATGACAACCCTCCGTCACAAAATTGTAGGGTCTCAACAAAAAGAAAGTTCAAAGTTACGCAATTTTGAAATATCATAGGTTTGAATAAAAAAGCTCCTTGGTCATAGTATTTAGTCAACTATGTTGTAAGTGAAAGGAAACTTAAGGAATATGTTTGAATATGTTTACTGCTCAATTCTAAGATTTTTATTTTAATATTTTTTTAAATCGTCACGATTGTACGCAAAATTATGTGAAAAATACCCATATTTTGAAAACATTATTTTTAACATTACTAACCCTAATAACAAAGTAATATTTTGTAATGTATCGGCATAGTAATCTATTAGAAACATATCACTAAATATTTTTAGTGGAGCGCGATGGGATTAGTCAATAAATTACGTAACGATAAAGAATGGGAGATGGTTTGACTCAGTGTTCAATGCCGCGTTTCTTGGGGTTGAGTTTGGGGGTAATAGTTTAGAGCTATGAAGCATCGATTTTTTTTAAATTTTACATCATTTGCCGAATGTATTACTTTTTTCTGTCTTTTATCTTCTGATCGAAGGGTGTCCACGTTTGTCTAGACAGTTGGGAAGATAGAATTTCACAAGTTCTTGTGGGAAAACTTTAAATTTTTTGATTTTTTTTCGGTTTTTAAAAATAGAACGGATTTATTATTTTAAGAATATTAAGGAAATGTAAAACCGTCCTAAATGAACATTTCCTTTGAAAAATTTGGAGACGATTTTCGTAAATGTCGTTCAAGCGCTACTGTAATTTCGGAATATGAGCCTCTCTTCATAGAAAACTATTGAGTTACTCCATATATACGTATGTATAGGGGAAAGTAAAACTATTTGCTATGACTTCCACCCTACCCCTGGCAATTAGTTTGCTGATGTTTCTGATGTTATTCAATATAGTATAAGTTGAAGTGAATGTTTATGTGAACTGATTTAGTGCTACCGCTTTATAAACGTACCGGTCGCGCGGGGATTTGGTCTCGACGAACGAGGTCACGGATGCCTGGGAAATATAGGCAGTGCGGTCCGTAGTATTGCCGAAGAGACCCACCGGAAAGCTTGGTCGCACCGCACTGTAGTTCTGCCATAAGGTGCAATCTCGATGAAAAGGGGAGCACGTGTACGAAACACAATTCGTTATGGCTGAGCCAGTAATTATTGAAAAAGATATATCAATATTAGCGCAAGTAATTTCGCCTTATGCTGTATCTCTTATGGAAGCAATAAGTAATGTACACGAATATACATATCATTTCTGTATCTAGATAATTACCTCCTCTGAAGCCAAAGAGACTTGTCAAAAGGAAGCGACGCCTTAAGCGGCGCTCGTGCCCAGTGTAGCGAGGCTGACTCCTAGTACCGGCGCCCGCCGCATCCGGCGTTGCAGTCGACGGGGAGTCCCCTAGGCCGCTCCCGCGGCGATGCTTTGTGGGCAGAGGGCCGTTAATATGGCCTCACCCACTCTCCGGTAATGAGTCCGCGAGCCCCAAGGAGCCGGTCCATGCTCTCGTTAAAGCAACAAATTAACTCTTTAAATTGCCTCCGCGCAAACAACCGCGACATCATTTATTCTGAGTTATCACGTCTTCCAAAGGCGGGGCTGAGCCGCGCTCTCGCCTTTATTTGGCGTCGGGGCGGCGCGGGCGCGGGCGCGTAGGTGAGAAGGAAACAGATTGCGAGGAGCACTTAATTTGCAGCCGGTGTTGCTGAGGAAGTTATCACGCGAACATCTGTATATTTTGCTTCCACTAGTTGCACTCGTGAGTCGGCGAAGAAATAGTCATTTAAGCCACAAAGAGTTGTATCACATAGTGAATAATGTGTTTTAATCGTGCATTACATTATTATTATTATTATTATTATTATTATTATTATTATTAAATTCACTGTTTGTTTTTTACTGGTTTTAAATATTTCCTCTGGTTTCATATGAATTTTGGTCAGGGTTATATCCTACATTCTTAGGATCCAATGCGATCAGAAATTAATTAAATATTTGGCAGCTTCCAGTCATGTGAGACGGGTTTAAGGTTTTGGAATATTCTCAATAAATTGAGAAAACCCCAAGAAGAATGAAAACGTTTCCAATTTGACTGAAATATGCAAATAAGATTTCGCTGTTCGGGCTATTAACGTAGTGCACGTACCGCCTGAATTCTCATGTTTTGTACTTCTTTGCTGACAACACCGCTGACGTCATGCGTCAGCAAGGCTCCAAGGAAGAGATCGCCTGTTATAAAATATTTGCTTTTCATATGTTTCATGATGCAAAGCAATGTTTTGATATTTTTTGTAGGTAAAAGACTGATGTACTCGTATTGTGTATTATTTTATACTGTAACTACTATGAATATTGCAGTGTTCATCAAGACTTTTTTGTTAAACTATTTAATTTGTGGCATTGGTGAATAAGAGTATTTTATATGAACATTCTGCGTTTTGAAACACCAACTTATTCATTATTCATGAAGACTATTTTTATTAAAATATGTAATTTGTATAGAGGAGTATTTTATTTCATGCTGTGGAGAATTGTAAGTGTTGCGTTTAGAAAAATAATTTGTACGGTTTTGTTCAGCAGTATTTTTGATGCTAAAGGTTTCTAGTTAAATTAAAATTGAAAAGAAGAGACTAACGTGTGAAGTAAGCGATGCGAGATGCTGCATGCATGCGTTTTCTTTCTCCACGATAACGCTCGTCCCCTCACGCCTCGACGCAAAATAGATCTGCAGCAGTTACACTGGTTCGTGCTTTAGCATCCACCGTCTCGTCCGTGAAATTGTTTTTTTTTTGTTGACGAACCAGGGAAACCTACTTCCTGCATGCATATGTTGCGGCGTGAACAGAAAAATATACATTAGAAATTGGGAAACGTATTCGTGTTCATTGATTTGTGTTAACAAATCATTTCATTGAAATTTTATTACATTTTATTTACTTTCTGTTCAACAGGAAATATGAAATTTGAATGTTGTATATTTTTGAATAGAAAATTAAAAACTATGTAATAAATAAGTAATTCTCTCCATTTTAACTCTCAATTCAAAAATAAACACGTTTCAAAGGAAGTTTCTCACACGTATCGTCTAAACCAAACGTGACAAGAACCCAAATGACATTTCCCAAATCTCAGAGCTTCGGCGAATAACCGGACGAAATATTCACGTTTCTACAACTCTCATAAACACGAGATTTATTGCTACCTATGAAAATATACAAGCACTAATTTAAACATATTATCATTTATTATGAATGAAAAAAATAATGTATTATGAATAAATGCATTGGGACTTGATAATTGACGGGAAACATCTTTGCATCCTGTGCATCTTTGCACATATATAACAAGTAATATTCTGCTTAATTAATTGGTCTCACCCGCTTATTCCAAGTTAGATATATAAGGTGCCTGATGAACGAAACAAGCCCTATCATTTTCGCATTGTTACTCGTAAATGAGACGCAGTTAGCTGCACGTCGTCGGCAGCGAGTTGTCTCGGAGGGTGGTCGGCGCGCAGGTTCTGTGATCTTTCGCAAGTGAAACACCAGGCGCGCAGCCACCTCACGCCGAAGGGGCGCTGGCAGGCGCCGTCTGCGCGCGTTGCGAGGAGCGCGCGGGCGAATTGTGAGTGACGTGGAGGCGAGTGGCGCCCCGCGGAGGAAGAGGAGGCGCTGAGGTGCTGACAAGTGAAAGGAGCCGACGCTCCGTGCCGCATCCCAAGACGCCGGCGCGCACCAGCAAAGCACGATAGAGATTTCTCACTCTCCAAATAGGTTACTTGTCACATTGAGCGCAGAACATCAATGTTAAAAAACATTGGCTTTTATTTATCAATATTTTTACGTTTTGTGCTTGATGTTTTATGAATGAAAATTTCCGGGAATCAAAAGTTGTAAAAATTAAGCAAGGAAATAATAATTTATGGTATCACTACCAGTTTCACTTTCATCCAGACAAATGATGTTTGTAATTCTATCTTCACCGATCAGATGACACGCCCGAACGCCCTTACGCCTTGGTATTTCCTTACACTTCGCCCATGGAGACACTCTTTCAACTTTGTTTTCACTTAAACATTAATTATAAATTAATAAACTTGTCCATGGTCAGATTCAATGTTAAAGAGTACTAAAACGACTATAAAAAATCGGTTAAATATCTTCCATGTTTTATCATGTTTTAATAATAATCATCAATCTTCTTATAAATATTTTCTAACGAGTATCATATCACGCTTGCCCTTATTGCATAATAAAATACTATATTAGATATGACGCAATGAGGTTTACACAATATTTCAAAAAATATTTACCTTGAAGGAGTTTCTCCCGAAAAGCTATTTATGTAAATCTACAAGGAAATCGTTTGATAACATTTTTACGAGAGCAGATATTTGAGGAATTACTCCTAAAACCTCAAAAAGGTGATAAAAACGACATGAATTCTATTTTCAATACAAGATATTTCGGTATTACAATTACACGAAAAGTCCGTCACTTTGCAAACGAATTCGCAGACTTCGCAGAATCGAAAAAACAGCCACACGTCTAGCCTAGAGCCAGCCAGATCCTCCTGGCACGTGTCAATAAAATGAGTAGCGCCACCTCTCCAGCGCCAACGCAGGTGCGACACTTGTGGATTACGCCGGATCGCGCGCCAGGATTTAGTGTGTGCGCCCGTCCTCCATCCCCCCTCCCTCCGCCCACCTGCCGTGCGTCAGCCGCGCGGCGTTTATTTCGTTTGCGGATTTGTGGCTCTGGCAAATCCCGCTTCACCGCCGGGAGTTTCATTACTTGATTAAAATTCCCTTTTTGCTTCATTTCGCTCGAAAATTAAAAAGACGTCGCTGTCAAAATTGGGGACGCTCGCGAATGGAGGTACAAACCGGTTTATTTCGTGGCTGCCGTGCCGACATTTGATTTCGTGGATGTTTTTTGAGTTGTCTGCAACTATGTTCAAGTTAATAGAACCGCTCTCTGAAATCTGATATAACGGGTGTTTATAAAGCTAATGAACAGGCACATTATTGAGTTCTCTGCTTTAAAATGGTACCTTTAGTTAGTTTGCTCTTTTGTAACATTGGCGGTGAGCATCCAAGCGTGCAATTCACTTTATCCCTGAGAATTGAGAAATGAATGTGAATAGAAACATACATTTTCAAATAGCAAATTTTTATAAATTATTAACTTCTATTCGTAGTAGTGCTTCAGTAATGAGAGTTAATCATGATTAATTTTGTCCCATTAGATTTTTTTAAGAATCACACACTCACACACACACACATATATATATATATATATATATATATATATATATATATATATATATTACATCTTCCAATGCAAGATTACTTGATTATCTGTGATTCCGGGCGCTTCAACTGCTAACGTCATTAGTCCCGTAAGTGTAATGCATGTGGTTTTCTCAGTGACAGTGATCTTGCCTCTGTGGACGACGAGATCCGGCGTTGACGTACCGTCGGCTAGCTGGTTTTTCCCCAACCAGGTATCTCTTACCAGCGGGGCACCGATCCAGGCGGGACACGCTCTAAGCTCCCGACCGGTCTCCCGGCACGTGTGGTAGTATAGTGCATATAAGTGTTTGTAAGGCGTGAAGTAACGACAAGGAATGGGAAGGAAACATCGCGCGCAGTCCGTGTCTCATTTCGTGTCGTATTGCTTCGGCATTTGTCTGATATTGATCGAAGAAACTACGACAGAAGTTGACAGAAAGTAGCTATACGACTAGTTTCAAGAATCCTGCCACCATCGGGACTCGAACCCCAGAACCTCACGGTCAGATGAACTGCGGGGATATCAGTGGACGCCTTGAGCGAACTAGTTATGAAAATAATTGGCATTCATTCGAATAATTGGAACCCATGTTTTCGATTAAAAATAATGTTGTAAGACAATATCTGATGTAGTTTTGGAGATAAGGCAGTTTTAAATTCCTGTTTCTTACTGGTTTTTTAAGTGTCATGTAAGGGTATTATTCATATTTATTATTTATGTTAGTTATCTGGTATAAAAGTGACGATCACTTATTTAAAATATGTGTTCAAGGCCGTATTGGCTCTCTTTGATTCATTTTCCGTTTCATCCCTCACCCACGTTCTCCCCCACACCTTCTTCTCCTAGCCATTTCCTCCCTTTCTATCCGTCCCCGCAGTATAACGCCCCTCGTGCGTCAGAGACAAGTTGCCCAGTTGGCCGCGAGGGTCGCGGAGGAAGGGGCGTCTTGGTCGCGTAACTTCACCAAACACACGCTCCCCTCCCGCTTCAACGCAGTCCTCCCCGCAAGCATTCGCCTCACCTCTCGGTTCCACTCGCCCCTCCTCACCATCTTTTTGTCCTTCAATAGCGCCCTTGCTGCTACTACATCGCTCTCCATGGCACCGTTTCCGTTGTCTCCTCGATGTCTCTTGGGAGTCCCAGTGCTTCCCCTCTCCACCGCCATCGCTTTATCTCATTGTGGGCTTTTGGTTCTATGTATTTATTGGGTTGAAACTTTCCGTAGTGGTACGATACAATAAAAAGTGAACAGAATAACTTTTTGCTGTACGTTTTCATTCAAGTCAGTTTCGTAAATTTGGTTATTTGATCGAATTATGTGTATGATTCTAATTACTACTTTTCGTATTATTATCTGTAGTCAATTATGCTTGTTATTTTTGTAATTTCATCATGACTAAATAGATTCGATTATAATGCCAGTTATTTTGGATATGATTTTTAATGTCTAAAAATATATGTTCTTTTAGAGACTGACAATTCATTAAGCTTTTCTCTAATGGGCCTCTGTGAAAAGTCCTTATAATTACTTTTTTTAAATTCTCCGACTCCTACTTTCGTACATCATTAATTTTACAGTGTGCTTATTTTTCTGTATACTTATATCCTTTACATTTCTTGCTTCTCATTAACAACTCAAGTGTTCGAAACACTTATTTCACAAATTCCTATTTCCATATTCCTTTTCACCTTACTGAAGGTGATCGTTGTAATCTTGTCCTCTCTAAACCAGAGAACGACTCCTTTACAATGTCGGTCATATTTCTGCGATGGCTGGAATCTTTTAATACGTACGGAGAAATATAGTTCTTGCCGTTGTCGCCATTCCTGCAATGCTTGTCTTGTGCTCGGTGGTTCGTGTGTGCGTTCTCTGGCTCGTCCCTAACGCCCATTCCCCCGAGATCGCCGGCGCCGCTGTCCCCGCCCCCAAAGCCGCATCCACATCCGCCGCCGCCGCCGCTGCCGCCGGCGCCGGCGCCGGAAGCTTCCGCTCCGAGGCTAAGTGCCGTTGTTCACGACGCCGCCTTCGCACTTGATTACGACGCGGAACCGCCTCCAGAAGTGTCGACGCTGGCAGCGATTCACAGTGGACAGATACGCGATGCTCTGTACTCAAACGCCTTAAATGGGATTTCTTAAGTTTTCCTCGTGGAAATATTTAGTAAAAAATTGAATTCCAATAAAATAAACCCATTATTTGAATTACTCTCGTAGTAGAATGTCAACACTTGTCGAAACATTTGCATGTATTGATGTGAGAACTCAAAGACCTGGATAGAGAGGAATAGAGGGAGAGGTATAGGGAGAGAGAGAGCTA
>BOPP01000005.1:1132528-1173846 GCA_017312745.1 Gryllus bimaculatus | reverse complement strand
TCTCCTCCCTCCCACCTCTCTTCTGTCCACCCTGTCTCTCTGGCACTCTGTCTTCTCTGTCACTCGTCTTCGTTGCTGTCACGCCTTCTCTCTGTCATTCTTCGATTCTGGGTCACTCTGTGCACTCGTCCGACTCTGTCACTGCTGTCACTCTTGTCACTGCTTCACTCTTGTCTACTCGTGTTAACTCTGTGCGACCTCTGGTCACTCGTGGTCACGTGCCTGATGCACCTGCTGTCGACTCGTGGTCACTCGTGGTTCACATCTGTCACTCGTGCAGCTCGCACTGCGGGTCACCTGTCACTTCTGTCACTCTGGTGCACCTCTGTCACTCTTCCTCGTGTCCAGCTCTGGTGCACTCGGTCACGTCGGTTGTCCTCTGTCGTCGTGGGTGCGCTCTGTCGGCTCGTGTCGCGGTCTGTTCGCCTCGATGTCCGCTCTGTCGCTCTGTCGCTCTGTGCGGGCTCTGTCGCTCGTGTCGCTCTGTTCCCTCTGTGTCCCTCTGTCCTCTGTCGCGCTCTGTCCCTCTTCGCTCTTCCTCTGTCGCTCTTCGCTCTGTCGCTCTGTCGCTCTGTCGCCTCTGTTCGCTCGTCGCTCTGTCGCTCTGTCGCTCTGCCGCTCTGCCGCTCTGCGCTCTGCGCTCTGCCGCTCTGCCGCTCTGCCCTCTTGCCGCTCTGCCGCTCTGCCCTCTGCCGCTCTGCCGCTCTGCCCTCTGCCGCCTGCCCTTCTGCCGCTCTGCCGCGTCTGCCGCTCTGTCGCTCTGTTCGCCTGTCCTCTGTCCTCTGTCGCTCTGTCCTCTTGTCGCTCTCGTTCTCTCTGTTTCCCTGTGTCTCTCTGTTCTCTCTGTGTCTCT
This sequence comes from Gryllus bimaculatus, assembly GCA_017312745.1. Taxonomy (NCBI): domain Eukaryota; kingdom Metazoa; phylum Arthropoda; class Insecta; order Orthoptera; family Gryllidae; genus Gryllus; species Gryllus bimaculatus. The sequence continues at coordinate 1,172,993 of BOPP01000005.1, read as the reverse complement.
CTCTGTCTCTCTGTGTCTCCTCTGTTTCTCTCGTTCTGCACGTCTCTCGTTGTCTCTCTTGTCTCTCTGTGTCTCTCTGTGTCTCTCTCTTGTCTTCTCTCTGTGTCTCTCTCGTGTCTTCTCTGTGTCTCTCTCGTGTCTCCTTCTTGTCTCTCTCTGTGTCTCTCTCTGTGTCTCACCGCGCTCTCTCTGTCTTCGATATTTCCTCTTCATTCGTCAATTCCTGCCCCTCTTTAGCCCATCACTTTTCTTTTCTATGATCTCATTCTCATGCTTCTTCATATCAACGTCATTCCTAACCCAGATGGTTGTCGTGCTCTCTGCTACTTTATATCCGCGCCAGGACTTCCTATCCCTAGCTTCTATTTCCATATCCTCCTATTCTCGTTTTCTCCTTCTGACCCTTCCTCTGACCTCTGCTTTCCCCCGCTTCGCCTGATGTGTCTCCCGGCGCCCGTCCTCCCCCTTCCCGCGCCGCTCTCCTCTGGGCCGGCCCGAGCGCGCAGCCGCCCTGGGAAGGCGCCAATGTCAGCGACGTTTTCATGGGATGACAGGTGGCGATCGATACTGTAAATACGGCCCATTAGGGCTGCAATTTTGGGCGTTTGGGGCAGATAATGCGGCAGAGGCGAGGCGAGGCGAAACGGGCGGCCTTCTGCGCGCGATAGGCGCTGGGCGTTGGGCGCTGTCCAGCGCAGCCCCCGCCCACAGTGCCCCACCGCCCTCTCAGTTGCCGCGCCACACCTACACTTCTGGAGCGAATGCACGCGTCAGGCTAAAGATGATTAGGATGTGAGGCCTGCTGCAGCCTTTGAACCATTGCCTCTTCGTGTTCAAAAGTTTCAAAAATAAATTATGTAATAAGTCTCATTTTATTAGTTAATAAATTAATCGCATTAGTAAAGTTTTATTTTTATTTTTATTAAAACGCAATATGAACAAAAGATAATATAATTGTTATCAAAATTGTGTCGTTCCTTTCGTATAAAGAAAAATTGACATGCATCATAGGCTTTGGTGATCGTGAATTAATGTGCCTATATTTACTTATTGTAAAAAAACAATTTGAATGTGTTTTAGTAAACAACAATCATAATAATTTTAAATAATAATCACGACAAACAGAAATTATTATTTTGTGTGTTTTATATTTTGTTGAAAATGTTTAGAAATCTATCTAAATGATAACTAATTGGTTTGAAGCTAATATTTTTGACATTAATTTTCATCAATGAAAATACAAAAGAAGTTTTCGATTAATTTTGACAAAACATTATATTATAAATTTAGTTTTTTCATAAATAAATACGTATTCATGGAAATTCCCTGTACAGTAGCACTTCAAAGTCGTGTGTGTTTCATTAGTATCTCAGGCGACTTTTTTCTTAACACTTTAATTGCGAATTTTAAAATAACATTACAAAGCACAAGCATTTTTAATTCAATTTTTATTAAAAGTACACTTCTAGAAAGATTTCATTTTTTCTAAATACAAATTTAGCATCTGTATTCAACCACTTTTTCGTTGCCAGGGCCCTGTAATATGAGATTTCTGCCGAAAATTTGCCGTTGTATCGCGCAGCGTATCGTAACTTTGTCAACCGGGAATGCGGTAGCGAGAATTTAGAATTAGTGTTTAACACACGTGGTAAAAGTTATTTTATAAGTTATTTTATTTTTATTGTAGGATTGTGCCAAGTCTACTGGCCTCATGACGTTTCTACGAGGTATTACTTGGCCGTAAACATACCTAATAACAAAATGAATGCCACTTTTACCACTCGTATCATGAATACCTATTACTATAACTTGCAAAAGAAATAATTAAAATCAAAGGCAAGGACGGCACTCAGACGTCCACCAACGGCGGATGAAAGACCAACGATGCAATAGTGAAGGGTAAAGTTAATTTTTAGTCTAATCCCTTTGATAAAGAAATAGAGGAGAAACATTCAAAAAGTATGGAACTGCAGCCCTGCAGATGAGAACTGTGTTTCTGCAGACAGAATGTTGTGGACACCTATTTCCAAAGGGTTCATTGCTAAGCAAATAATATTTAGTATATAATATGGTTTTGGATTTAATACTTTTTCCTCGTAAGTCAACGATATAAAATTTTTTTCATTTACGAATCCGAAATATTTTATTTTCAGAGGGTTAGATGTGTTTTTCTTATTTTTCAGCTATATTTTCTTTCATATTTGACTTTTAGAAACACGTGTCAGAGAAAAGCTCATGTTTTTGACGCGAAATGGCTGAATTTTTTCAAAATTCACATTTTGCGCTGCTGCACTTTTCAAGCCTTCGCCCCAGAATCATTGTGATAAAATATTCTGCCTGTGAGTGACACGCGGGACTTTTTATCGTCATCTCCTGTTTTTCTAAGAGCTTGCTTCCACTTCACTTCCCCGCTGTCAACGTCACCGGCGGCGGGCGGCCGCTCCCTATCTCGCGCGGCATCTTTTCGTCTCCGCTGTTCGCGCCGCCTCAACAACCGCCCGCCATTTGTCACGTCCCACACACGGTGCGTCAGCAGGCGGGGACGCCGCAGATTTCGGAGGTAGACCTCGCCCACCACTGCCGTAGCCACACCCCGACGCGCGCGCTGTCAGCTTCTGAGGTTCGTGCATCCGCCCTCTCTTACGTTTGCTGACTCCCGTTGGGAACGCAGTAACTGTAGTCTGTGTGTGGTGCTAGCGGTACAGTCAAGTGTATTTTGCTCTTCGAAGTTCGAAGCTTCGAAGAATCTCCAAGATATTGACGAGACTCCAAGCCTGTACCTTTTCGTTCTACTTTGCTGTGTTCGTACAAACATTCTTGGTATTAACTACTGTATCTGTTATGAAAAAACTGTACTATATTCATCTATCTCATTTGAGTCCACATAAAACTCTCCCTGCTCAACACTGGGCCTATTTCGAAAGCTGTGCTCTGTCCTCCAACTTCTCTTATTATAATATAAGTACGTGTATCTTCGCTGCCGCTGAACGCCCTGACCCTGCTCTTTCCAACGTATCCCACTGTTTTGCGCTGTTATTTCTCTTCAAACTCCATTGGGTATTGCTATCAGCATTATTTCCCTTTTTGTTTCTCTTCTAGCCCGTATCAATCCTTGGTATTTTCATCTCCTCTTGCTTCCTTCTAAATTTGTATATCCATTTTCTATACCTACTACAACATCTATTTCTTCCTATCCATACTGCTCCTCTCTATCCCTCAGTTCTTCTCCCCATGTTAAGCCTATAACAGCACAATGTTGGGTATGTGGTCACCTAGTACATTGTTCATTCGTTATCTTATAGTTTTCTTTCATTTTTCGTTCTTTTTATCTTTTACTCCTTACGGTTGCCACCGTCCTTCCACGCAGCCTCCCCTTTCCCAAAGACCGCTCCCCAACACCCACCCACTGTTCTGCTGAGCGATGCAATCTTGCATTGATTTTCCATCAATGCTGCTGCGACATGATAATCGACACCGGTGGGGTAAGCCCTTCCTGTCCCAAGCTATTACCGCTGTCCACAGGCACATTATAAACACGCCCAAAATTCTAAAATAAACTTTGTATATTGCATGACATAATGATAACGTGAATGCACTCATCCAGCTTTCCAGGCAAGTGCATGATAACAAACAGATATTTTTCTTTTTAATCCTGTTATTTATATGATATTCTTGGGAACAAACCTATAATTTCAGAAAAATTCAACCAAAAAGTACAAATAATTTCAATATTTCATGGGTTGTTGTTAGTTGTCACACTCAGCAAAGTAATACTAATTTAATGAAAAGTGTGATAATGATCAAATCTACTTTTAGGTAGATGAAAACAATGTAATAGTAAATAAATGTAAAAAATATACACATTAATTTAAAGCTCAATTTAATTCCAAGAAATTTCTGTACTTTTATTGTGTTATAGATACCCTGTTTTATGACAGGAAATTTGCAATCAGTATTAGTCTATTAGTATAAAATAATATTTTAAAGTAGACACATATTACATTATTTCTTCTACAAGTTTCCATTATAATATCGACTGGCATGTTCATTGGTATCTAAAATCTAGAAACGGTTCTACCAGTTATACATATATTCAAATAATTGTATGTCAAACTCTCATGGCCTGCTTACAGCCAAAATTATTTTGTTGCGTTCATTACGAATGGGAGTGATTTTACTTCTCAATTTTACAATAAAAACGTATATTCACTATTCTTGTACGTATTTATGGTCACAATATACTAGTTGTAGGAGTAGCAAATAAGATAAATTCAACTGAACACTTTATAATAATAAGCTTACATGTTTTATATTATACTTATAGTACCATTATTTATGCACCTTTATAAAACCTTATCAATTAAAATCAATTAAATGTTACTTAAAAATGAAAGAGATATGAAATATTATACCTTTATTGGACTTCTAGTATTTCCTTAGATTCATTATATTTTTTGCATACAACTTTAATATGATATGTGTTCTTTTGCAAACGAGCCCAGTATACACACATCTGTCAGTTATTCATTCACCTGTCCTGTTATCTTTGCAAGTTGACTCGGTGGCTTTTTGTTAATATAAAGACAACAATGAATTTGTAAGCCACGAAGCGAACATTCTAAGAAGTAGAATATCTACAAACATAATCAAAAGGAGTGCAAGTATATCCCACAACAATAATTAATTGAAGCACAACTATGTATCAAATATGTTCCGAATTTACATATATTCACGAACGAGGAATGATAGACCGAATAACGAAATATTTAATATGAAGAAGGAGCAAAATTTTTAAAGAAGCAACAGGTGGATTGTACTGGTATTCCGCTTGATAGAGTAATAATATTGTTTGATTCAAAATAATTTATCGTAGTTAAATAAATGCGAACTATCCGAATTGTACATTATAAAAAGAGGGAATTTGGGTTAATATTTCAATACTTTAATCCCATCTAAATCATTTTTTTACCACAGAAATTGGTTTTTCATATAGGAATTTTAGACATTTACATTAACTCATTTATGTAATATACATCAGCAACACAGATGTAATGAGTCCGATAAAGCAAATATTAGAGCTTTTGATAAATATATATAGCAATGCCTTTTTTCCGGTTCTAGAAGCATCATAAAATAGCTATAAAGCAATTATTTCTTTGTGATCTGTGTTCATTTTTCAATGTGTAAAGCTTATGCCACAAGAAGCTTTGTTATTGATATATTTATTGTTAATACACTTTCTGAAATGTTTCTGTATTGCACATACTTTCATATAACTGTAATAATTTGATAAATGATATTTAATAAACACCCTTTCTGTTCAGAGGTGCCTATTCAGTGAAAATAAACGGTACCGTGTTCTACTTTCAGCTCACTGCAGCAATGTCAAACGGTTCGATTTTACGATCAAACAAGCGTTTAATAAGCGGCTTCTGCTTTGTTGCTTTTCATATTCGTCCGTGGAAAGCACATGAGCGCGATTATATGCCAATGTAAATGTTGATATACATTCCTTTATATATGCACAAAAACCTGGGACAAAAGCAAAATCATGTTATTACATAATGGTTGTTGTTTCACTTTTCGTTTTAGTCCCTCCAGCAGAATGAAGAATTTGCGTAATGCAGTAGGTAGAGTAATACACATTGTGGTAAGGAAGCAATCGACCGGAATTCAAAAGAGATGAATGTTCACATCTTTGGTAATTTGCTAAATTCATAAATTGTAAGTACTACTGTGCTATGAAAATAAGATTTTCCGTTACATCCGAAAGAAAAAATGCAACTTACAAAAATAAATAATATTTTTAATATTTGTATTTGCAAAGTCTAATTGTCCTCAGAAACTCGCCTTAATATTAAATATATTTACCCCTTAAAATTCGACATTTTCGTATTTTTAATTTTTTTAGAATGATGGCTAAAATGTCGACAACTGCTCAGGAAATTACTCACTACGAAAAATTGAACTTTGGATTGTATATTCGCAACAGATATCCTTAAATATCTGAGTAGTTCAGAAAACTAGTCTTTGGCATTTCCGAGTCCGGCATTTCGAAAAAGAACGACAAATACGTTTTTGTATGAGAGACGTACATTATTTTCTTCTATGAATCCACGAAAACTAACTCTTAGACTCGTTCTCAAACGTCACCCATTTTGATTCAACCCGATAGAAGCCGTTGACTTTTAGGGCGACAAAATTCTTCGTACGCCTTCCTTCGGAGGGGAAGTAAAGCCGGCTGTCCCATGTTTTTAGATTTACTTGCATGTAAAAGATCCTCAAGCCTAAATGACGCCTCTGAGCAAAATTCAAATCGCCTGTTTCTCGCCAAAGAAATACCTCCTTTCTCTGCTAGTTGATGAAACGAGCGTAGCGAAATTTCCGTGGTCAGACGGCCTGATGGCTCGAGTCTCGCCACGTAAAATATAGCAAATTCAATTCAATTCCATTTGTTGTTTAAACAACGACATCTTTGTCGTTGCAAGCATACCGGAAATCAATATACATGTCATGAAACGGTGGGAATAAGATAGGAGCTGAAACAAATGTTGTTCCCTCTCTTTGTAAAAACGCATTATTTTTTTTATTTTTTAAACAAATACTATGTAAATAAAATATCAGTTTAATCGTTTGGTTTTGATACGATATATTTTCCTCGTTATACTAAATTCCTCTCTTTGCCTCCTGATTTTATTTCTAATTTTCTCCCTCACTTCTGCATCCTTCTCTTGCGTACGTTACACATCATTATTCTTCTCATTATCCATACTTCACACAATCGACTTCAGTTTCTATCTCGCATCGCCTCGCCTTCCTTCCTCTTCATATCGTCTGTAACCTCTCACCCGAGGGCAATCGAGGGCGGTCAATTTCGATGCAGAACTTGTAGGTTAGCCCGCGCGCCTTGGAACCAATCTTTCTCGCGCCCTCAGGGTCTTATCCGCAGAGGAAATGTGGACTCCGACACGCAGCGTGTGAGTGGGCCCGGCCGGCAGGGGGAGGGCGGGAGGGGAGGGAATTCTTTCTGTCGCTGGGTAGCCGGAAGAAAACACTTCGCCCCCCCCTATTCCCTACGCGTGCTGCCTGATTGGCACGTGGCTATCAGCAAGCTCGAAAATAGGAATTATATTCACACTCCTTTGCTTTTGCATACTTACTTTTTTAGCTCTTGTATATTTCATAAATACTTTGTTTCCGAGTATTGGCATTATTTTTATTGTTGAGTTTTCTTTTGCTCTCATCCAGCTTTATTTTGCCAAATGCTCCTTTTTTAATTTTTTAGGGTTTTAAGGGTTTATATGGAGTGAAAACACTAGTAGAAAAAGGTCTTGAATGAAGAAAAATTGTACGTAACCTGCGCTCAAGAACAACATTTTTATTTTATTTTGAATTGTAATGACTATATTACATTTTATCCTAAAGCAACCACATGCAATTGATTACTATTTAATCGGACATACACAATCTCAATTTCCAATTATTTTCATAATTGAGAGTATTTCTTTTTCTGCAAACGGGCTTAGCAGAATATGTTTAGCATATAATTCCCGCGAGAACAACAAATGCTTCAATGCAGAACTGCAACTAAAATTTATGCGCTTGAATAGAGTTCGAAATTCTCACTTTTGCATTGAAGGGCGTTTATTTGTTCTGAAGAGAAATCGTATGGTGAAAAGTATCGACTTCTCTGTGACCTGTGGAACGCCATGTGCTTTTACATGTCATCTTTCAGAGAAAAGGCGCGACATGAAGGTACGTCTTTCGAGCACTACTTCATGCTTTTAGCGCACGTCGAAAACAATGAAAAGTGGTTCCGTGAAGACGCAGCCTAACTCACGTATTAGAGACAGAGCCTAGCTCAGACTCAGAGTTTCCGCTGTCCTTGCAGTGAGCCTCTGACCAGAAGGTACTTGACTTCCAATCCTGATAGCAGTGGTGGACTATGGACAGTAGTTAAATATAAGTCGATCCCCTGATCCTAACTAGAGGAGAATTATAGTGGCCGCCTGCTTTGATAGATAGTTTCTTGTGGTATTTTCGATCACCCTAGGCGAATGCGGAAGAAGTACCGTAACCATCGGGTCACGCGCAATTTATCTTTCCTTTTCTTTGCCCTATACTTTTCCATAACTTACACTCATTATTACATGTATTAAGCTATCATATGTCTAGAGAACAGTCGAGAGCACAGTCGGGAGCTTAGGGGTTGGCCCACTTGGGGCGATGTCCCGCTAGAGGGAGATAAGTGGAGGGAACCTGCCCCACAAGTCGACGTATAGGTCGGCGTGTGATGTCACCATCCAGCGGAGGATCTCTGTTCTAACGCGACTGATGACCATAGCAGTGGACGAGCCAGGACACATCCCTCAACAATTTATTCATTTTCTGCTCTCGTGTACAACCTCCAGGGGCAGAGTCGGCCGTCCGCAGAGCGCAGGCGTTAAGCGGGCTGCTTGCAGGGTTGCCAAACGGAGCACTTTGTTTCGGAGCGCTTTCGGGACGCGAGCGCAGTCTGGCGGCGGAGGGAGGAAGAGGGCCGGAGACAAACGCGACGCGACGCGCGAAAGCCCCGCCGCAACAGCGGCGAAACGATCTGTGCCGACGCGGAGTAGATCCCTGCTTTGGCCGCTGTTTACACTGAGGCGCCTGTTGATTGAATCGATGCTTTGTTTACGAGGATTGCAGATGAACAAACGTTTCCCGGAAATGGAATCAACGCACCCTGTCGTTTGATAGACCGCATCACAGAGAGTGAGCCTCCACTGGGACGGAAGAACGTTTGTTGTATATTTTTATTGTATACATTGGATATCTCTTGAGCCTGGACGATGGGACTAGGAAACAAATAAAATACTCTCTTTTTGTGATTCAGGCGGAAAAGTTTGTGATCTAAACCAATAAAACGTTTTGTAATTTATTTATCACATGTCCAGGAAAGGTAGTTACCTTTTATTGTGGGAATACAATTTTTTATTGTAGTTTAGCAACACTGGTATAGTAATACATTTCAAAAATATAATTAAGAATTTTGACGCCCATATACTCGCCTTACGAGCATTGTTTCTAACCAAAGACCTAATTTTATTCAAATTTTATTTTAAAAAATCAAAAAATATTTCTATTTTTCTAACTTGGTACTGTTTATACAACTATTGCAGAAATAATTGATAATTAAATTACACTATGCATAAGACAAACAATAAAACAATTTTAACCATTAAATGTCTAACGAGTACAAATATTTATAGATAAAATAATATTGCATTAATATGTATAATTTTAATATATTTAGGAACTCGTATTTCATTTAGAATCTTCACTTGCTTATTTGTAGCTTGGTTCTAAAAATACCATTCATTTCGTAATGTGTATTGGAAAAAATGGTAACAATTTATTGAATTTGCCTATTGAACGAGTATGTGTTCTGTCTTGGAACTATTTATTTGATGTCAATGTTTGCTGGAGAAATACGGAGGAAATACGGAGAAATGATAACATCAATATTAGCTTAATATTAGTGAATTAATTGTTTGATAAAAATGGTTACTTTTCTCTATTACCAGTTACTGAGTTTCACACATGTATACCACTGATTAAGTAAAATGATAAATTTTAACCCTCTGTAGTTAATTAAAATTCTTTACGTTATTCTGTACCATGTTTTTACTTCTGTGACGTAGTGAAATAAGAAATAAATTTCAATAACAAAAGAAAAATAATATATTCAAAGATTATGTACAAGTTACAATGAATTGCTAATATTAAAACACTCCGGCAACCTTTTCCTTTCAAGAAACACTGCTTTACCGCAGAAAACACAAGCCACCGTCAACCAATTACCGTCACATGCCTGACGCCAAAATTTAACCCGGTCGTGGCGACCGTGTGCCTACAGCACGTGAGATTGCTGGCCTTACTCTCCGGACATCTCGCCCACACTACCCTACACTCCTTGTACACGCGTACAAGCTTCCCGATGCAACTGAATGAGAGCGTAGGCGCAGGATGGCGTCGCGTTAAATAGTTGAGGCTGACACCCCCACCACTGTTCCATAGATAGGCTCGCCGGCTGGCGCGAGGCTCGCAGGCCAGCCTTGGTTTACGCCCACACAGGGTTCTTAGGTTGGCTGCCTGCTTCCGTAAACGAGGCTCGCCGGCAGCATCCTCGGAGTTACAGCCTCCGGTATTTTTGGCTCTGCGCACTACCTGAGTCAAACCGCCCGCGAGCGCAAACTCCCTGATGTTCAGGCTCAACCCCTTCCCTCCCGCAGCGTACTTTCACCGACCTAACGGTTCTGGCCCTCGTGTTAACGACGCCCACTTCACTTAACAGTCTGAGATAGTAAAATTCAATTTGTTCAAAGAAGTGGTGGCCCCGACCGTGATTCGCATCCTCTTTGCAAAACTCAATTTTAAAAATACATTGTTACTCAGTAATATGATCACAATTTTAATTTCTTTACGACTAAAGAATATATTCTCTGAGTGCAATTGCTTCCAACAAGGTGATGGAATGGTGATAGTCATGTATATGTACATGCAAGAACGATAATTGCGCTAATGAACACTGTTGTCTTTGCTGCTTAGTGGTCAGAGCCGCTGGGCATAATCCAGAGGCCTTGGTTCGAATCGAGGTCGGGGCATCCAATTCTTTGAATAAATTTAATTATATTGTACTTGTCTTAACTCATTCTTGTCTCTGGTATTCCCTCTCTGGAAATTTCCGAACTTTTCTGGTGTGTCTTGAACATGAAGAATATTTAGGATTCCTGTATGGACACTGATGTTCCCACCTATGCTTTATAGCAGGATATAAATTTTTGTCGGTTTTTTCAAAATATACCCCTTTTCACAGTCATTGCGCTTGTAGTATTGATGCTTTTCGGGACCCTTTTGTTTTATGTTTAAAGTAGCAACGTCAAATCATCATTGGCGATAGATATGTTGGCTTTCAATATGTGCAATCATCGGGCAGTTGACTCATAAATCAACTCAAGCAAACTCCTCAAATCTGAAAACATTTGCGATTTCATTTTCTTCCATTTCCTCTTCAATTAGGAAATGCTTAGACAAAAGATATCATATGTTAATAAATTGCTGTAAAAAATGAAACTGAGTTTTGATTTCTATGATCAATCTACTTTATTAATACAAAAAACTATATCTGTCTATACATCATTTAAATTTTTTTATTAATTATGTATCTTACAGAACGTTGTCTTTTGTTTGCGAATATACTGTTCCATTAATAGATTACTAAGGCATTGTACACTCACATGTACCTTGACTGTATTATTTCCCTAAACATTGTTCACCCGACCTAGCAAGCAAACAAAGCCACCAAACCAAATGGAACCGAAAAAAAGCAAACAAGCCTCTTTCGAAAGCGAATAGCGCGCGCTCCTCAAATTTCCGCGTCGAAGCGAGCGGGGCGGGCGCGGGGGCGGGGGCGGTGCGAGGTACGAGCAGAAGAGGCGTGGGGGATGGGTGCTGCCGCTGGCAGGCGGCGAAGCGTGAGTTGGGCCGCGGTGCGGAACACGAGGCGACATTCACTTGTCGATACGCCGGCGCGATCTCGCGGCCGGCGCTGGCCGCGCTGACGTGCCGCGTGGCGGTGCCGCTCCACCGCCGCCGCCGCCGCCAGCCGGGCGCGATGTTGACGCCTCTCGCACCGGACGGCGGCGGTGAGCGCGAACTCGATGTCTGCGTCGCCGCGTTCCGGTGAAGGCGCGGAGCGGAGGGAGGTGTGTGTGTATGAGTATGTGTGGGGGGTGATATGTGTGGGGGTGAGTATGTGTGGGGGATGTGTGTATGGGTGGGTGGGTGGATGTGTGTATGGGTGGTGTATGTTGGTGTGGGTGTGTATGTTGGTGTGGGTGTGTATGTGTGTGTGTTGGGTTTTGGTCGATCTCTGCTGACAGAGTCATTTAGAGGTACGACGAAGTAGGATCGAGAAAGTCAGTGAAGGAATACTGATTTGTGGTACGTCAAATATTAAGAGCATTAATCCCGAAAATTGTGCATGATATATCTTGAGAAATAGTGTTCATTCAAGCTGTGACACGAGTGTCCGGCACCCTCGATAGTTACATCGGTATGGATTGATTTTCTATCTGATATCTCCAAAAGGGTTCTGCTCCAGCCCGTAAGAACTCGAATTTACAAATTTTTCTATCGCCAAGTAAGTGTAATGCATGTAAGAACAACTGTGTGTGAGTGCGTGTTTAAGGAGAGAGGACGTTATGAAAGAGTGTAAAGGAAGACAAGTAGGGGAATGTGAAGATTGTGCACGATTCACGGCTCCTTTATTAGGAGGCTCATATGGCCTTCGTCTGATATTGGTCGGTGAAACGACAGTAAACCACCGAGAGTGTACAAAAAAATTTCTTTAGGCCAGCACCTACAAGTCTCTTTCAGACATCTGTGGAATGAATTGATACAGGTGTGGAACTGGTGACGTAAATCCACTACACTAGTAATCCGTACCTCACAACCTTCAGCATCAGTGCTGTACATGCAACGGATATTATTCTTGTGAAATAGCAGCTGGCGAAAAGATTGAATAACGATATTTAATATTGACTAAAATAACTATTGCTTGGGAAACGTCCTTTGGGTCAAAACGTTCATTTGATTTCACGCAGTATTCGATGCGATTTTGTAGTATGCTGCAGAATAGCACAGATCACAAGGCCCTATAGATGAAACACCTTAAAAACACTTCCACAGTAAATGCGGTACACTTTCCAATGACAGTTTCTCTCTACACGACCCCCACTGTCTGCCTTTCCCTTTGACGTTCAACATGATTTCGCTACGCCTTCGATATCGTTGACAGTTGATGCTTTTGGTGAGTGGAGCATGCTATGGGCCGAACCAGGTGACATCAGTTAACAGTCACAGAGCTGCGATAGATCTCGCAAAGCTCACCAACTCAACTCATTGCCGGCTGGTCAGTTTCCTACAGTGGATACGCAGGTATTACATTCCACTCCCTCCCACAATTATTCCATCTCCCACTGCATTTCACTCCCTCTTTATCACTTTTGGTACTCAGGTTGAACATGTATTCAATACGTAATAAGAGTGTACCAAGCATGGTAGAGCGTAGATCAGAGATGCTGGAAGAGGACTTTTCCCCTGCGACTTGCAATTCAATCCTCGCTTTTGCAGTTTTTAGTACTCGTACAGCCGCAATTTTGTGAAGAAACTTAACTAGAAATAATTGTTCACATTGATCAGAACCTTGCTTTTAAAAATTTGTAAATATCTAAGAGGTCCTAGTGCAGTAGATACAGAAGCAGCATTCCAACAATAGCCTCCATGGTGGCTATAATTATTCCTTTTCCATTTCATCCTACTTTTGGATCTCTTTGTCTTCGGGTTTTACTCATTACTCAAAAGCAGAAACGGTAAAAAATCTACTAATGTATTGTTTTCTCAGTATTGTATTCATAACAGGGGGAGACACATGAGATCGGATTTCCTAAAACATATCTAGTGGCAAGATTCGTAAAATTCAAACACTGAGGGTTTATTTTTCTGTAGTTCTACCAGAATTCCATAGAGCCAAGAATGAATTCCAACAAATCTTTAGTACATTGCGTGGTCGTTTGCAAAAATACTCAAAACTACACAACCGGCCTCTCACTAGTCATTGACACTTCTCACTGGCAGTCTGTTTCCTGTTTAGCACGTATCTGTAATTCCTCGTTACCACAATGATATACACCTACCTCTGCCCAGAAATCTCGTATTGGCTAATATGAACGTTCAAAGTGTCAATTGTGCTATGAAATAATTTCTGACTATGGAGTCCATTCGGCTATCCATTTTCGGTCATAAAAACATCAACCCGCTAATTGTGAAATATCGACAAATCGCACCTTATTGACATTCCACTGCTTAGACAAAGTATGTATTCGCCATATACTTACATTTTATTTGGTTACGAGCTGAATATCTGGCGTTGCCGGACTATTATTTATCACATTCATCTATAATAGAGCTCTTCCCCTATCTCCTAGCGCGACCGCGTAGCGAGTATCATACGCTTGTGGGTTACTTAATTGTTGTTTTTTTTGCACGTGACAAGGAAAACGAGCTGCTCATTGAATTGATCAGGATGAATTTGACAATCAACAGTAGATTCTCAGTCATAGTGAGTGTCAATAGCCGTGAAGACCAGCATTGGCTTCGAAAATGTGTTACTTTAGGGATGCTTAAATTATGTCTGTAACAACATAATACATTTTTTGGCGTGTACCTAGGTGAATGTAGTGTGGGTTCCTATGGTATGATAACTGGCAACGATTCCGTCTCTATCCTACAGTCGGATAAAAAGCGCTCGCCCAGAATGTTCGTCATTTTCTCTCTTATTGTCGCAGTCAACGTCCTTGTCCATTGTGGCAGTCAACGTGTCAATTCCTTCCCACTCGAATTTCTAGTTGAGTCGTTCCCCCAATGTAGCAATAAGGCATGGCAAGATTTTTTTCAAATCAAATGTTTTCCACGTTAAATATTTAAGCTGTAGTTGTATATATATACACACACACACATACATACATACATACATACATACATACATACAAACATACATAGGCCCTGCTTTCCATTTATCTGGTTTATTGTCGGTCCCTGGTAAGGAAAAAACCGATAAATCTTGTCCATACATACAGTAACGGTCTTCCTCTAATATGCCTTGTAGTCAATATCCATGTTTAGTGGGTCGTTGATACCGAAAAATAAATTGACGGCAAAAGTCCGTCTGTCAGAGGACAGAGCTAATGGCTTAACCGTAATCAGGAATTTCACCAAAAGTTATATTCTCTAATCGATCTGGCAGATGCCACAGTGCATTGAATTTGTAACCGATGTTTTCATTTTGGGGGTGAATTATATGGAGATCCTGGAACATTTTCAAAAAAATTACGTCAATTTTTTTAACTAAATTTTGACCTCATATAACGAAAAGAATGCTTAAGAGAATGGTGCAGATCTCTTTATTGTTGAACTCACACGAAAAATTGTAAATATTCCAAATTTTTCCGCGTGTTCCAGCAACTACAATTTTGAACATTTTTTCTTTATAAACTGTGTACATCGGAATTTTCAAATTAGATCACGTCCAATTTTTCGAAATTAGAGAACTACTGGCGAAGGTGGTGTAAGAAGCGGACCGTATGTTGTAAGGTGATTACTTTAAATTCTCACCAATTCTCCGTCACTCCTCCGTCACTCCTCCCATAGCTCTGATAAACCACCACAGATTTAAGCTTATGGAACTTGTTTCTAGCTGGAAAGCTAATTGAGTGGGAAATAGTTACCATTACACAAAATCAAATACAAGAAATGTAAATTAAGATGTTTAATTAAACTGATTGAAGAGTTACAAATGAAAGATGAGCTCACAATGCTTCATGTAAGCATATTTTAGAGAATTCAATAATGAAGGAACCAGTTAGAGATTGGCAAATGGCGCCATGCTTGATAATCATGTGAATAATAGTAAATTCAATTACATAAATACACTGAATGAAGTTTACATAAATATAACCATGCAGTGCTGAAACAGAAAATACAGTTTACGTTGCTAGTAGATCTGGCAGCTGATGGTGTTCCAGGGTGGACGCACACAGCGTCTCATTGCGGTTGCAATGCTCGAGACGTTGTGCAGCAGAGGCTGTAACTCACAGTTTGCACCACGGATGTGTTAACACAGTTCAAATTAATAGCAATAGCACAACGTAAATGTTGTCAGTGAAGCAGTTCAAGTGATTGCGGTTGCAATGTTCGAGAAGGACGTGACCAACAGAGGCAGTAACACACAGTCTTACACTCGCATATAAATACGGCAACGTGTAATCAGCTTGAATGAATGCATTTTTCAATGTATACAAGTATGTAATGCCTTGAGCTATAACATAACACGATTAACAAAAGGTGCATTAATAATTTGTTACATAGAAGCTACACACACGTGCACACATGTACACACATGTGGTGCATTGCGAAGTGAAAAGTAATGGGCCACCGCTGGCGCGTGACACGGACTTGCCAAGACTTGTGACGACCTGTTAAAGTTGAACAATTTACATACGCGCATGATGATGCATTGCGATGTGGAAGTAATGTGTCGCTGCCGGCGCGACAGATCCGCACACGACGGCCAAAGAGATCAGCCGTTCAAAGTGTTGTGATTGAAAGATTAGGACGATGGCTATTTTAGAATTAAAAGAAAATACAGTATTAGTTGACATTTTAAATTGCCAAATTTATGGCGTTAGTTTTGTGCTTAATAAAAGGTCGCAATGTGATTGCATCATCTTGCGCAACAGTTGCAACCGTCATGTGCGGCGCACTGGCGTTTATTGCGAAAGAAAGTGGGGTGAGGAATCCCTAGAAATTCCCCGTGCTTGTAGAGGCTTGCAGGCTTACGAAACGGTAGAATGATGAAATGATTAGTGTTGCCATATCGTCGGAATTCCTGCCGTTTTCAGCGGATTTTGAACTCGTTCGGCGGGGAAAAAATTTGTTTCGCGGACTGCGGAATAAACGGCGGAAATTAATAAAAACGGTGGAAAATAAGCGGTATTTCAAATATTCACTATTAAGGCCTGGACATATATAGAGTGTTTGAGCAGAAACATTTTAAAATAATAAAACACAGATAATTCAGTGTACGTAAGTGCGTCCTTTATTATTATTTACTAGGCTGTCCGGGTGACGCCGCGTCCATGGCGAAGGTGCCGACGTTTCGGTCGCCATTCTGCGACCATCCTCAGGGCGTAATGCACTCTCCTTTATTATTATTATTATTATTATTATTATTATTATTATTATTATTATTATTTTAAAATATTGGTGCTCGAATACGCCAATAACGACGGCTATGACAAAGAATAAGCAATTGGCCTTATCTATTTCATGCATTCATAAGCATATGGTCTTTTCTATCATTATTTTCTATCGTTTGTTTTAATAAAATAAATTAATACAACATGTAAATATCGAAAAAGAATTTATTTTACGTTTGGCGGATTTAGGCGGGAAATTTAAAACCAGTTCAGCGGATTTTCGGCGGAAACTGAAACGAACATGGCAGAATTCCTCTGAACACATCTGGTAACACTGGAAATGATACATTAACGTAATTAATTTGTACAAGAACCTGATTAAGAAGCGTGCACTGTAAATTGAAATAAGTAATGAATTAGTAATTATTATATTTAGCTTGTTTGCTCGAACAACTTGTTTACGTAATTTACTGTCAAACACAGGCAAACTTTTAAGCTTTAAACAATTTCTTTCCCAGAAACGGCTCAAAATTGTCCTTTAAATGTTTTCCTCATGTGTACGAAAGAACTGTAAAGATAGTAGTGTTGATCTCACTTTTGATGCACTCTCTGTATTTTCGAAAATTGTAGAAATAATTAGGATTGTATATTCGAATTTGGCGCGTTTCGTTTGACGCGTTGTCTTTTAGCAAAGTGGCAACGAAGTAGTTTAAAATTCTTCAAATTCATCCCATTGTCATCGGTCGTGACGATTGTATGTTGTAGATAACATTTTTATGAACGGAGATAGATTAAAGGAAGATAATAAACTTAACATAGAGCTAAAAAAAACACACTTCCATACGTCAAGAAATTTTGTTAGTTGATGGCATTCAAAAATTGAAAGCTCACTTCAATGTAGTCAAGGTAGACTTGAGTGAAATTACTATTGCTTGACTGTATTATTTGCTACAAATATTGTAATAGTGAAATGTATTAATGTTTGTTTGATTTGGAACTGTAAGCAATGATTACTGTTTCTGGCAATTGAAATAAATGCACCAGAGTTCCTTCGTTTGTATTTGTGGTATTATATTTTTTTCAAATTGTAGCTGAGCTGTTGGTAGGACAGAAATTGCAATATTTAAATATTACATAACTATATCCAACTGAGCGAACAAGTATGTTTTGTAGCACTGCTAGTTATTTTTTCATGTCCATAGGGGCCCTCTAGCATCGTTACACATCGCCACAAGACCTTCTATTAACAGTTGTGTTTGTTTACCATTAATAATTAGGTGAACATCCATAAGGATATCATAACAACGTTTACAAGACTACGAGAGGACAAAGTACATGATTTTAAGGAGCTACATTTTATATTGTGCCAGCGAAATACATTTTGTTATTACGTGACACAGAGTTTCATTTATGGTGTAATATTTAAATTTAATTATATTACCACAAAAAATTGTGACTGATATTCCATAATACAGTGGAGCATTAAGAAATAAAACGAGAAAGTATGTGCTGTTGAGCTTAACTATTTTGTATATTATCATTTTCGATAATGTTTTCATTTTTGAGCCAATGTTTACAGTGATATATACGAAATAATAGCATTAAAAGTAACAATTTTTATTATATGTTGATTTCAATATCGAAAGGTACGTATTTCTGCGTTCAGTTTGGAGAAATAAAGAAATTGCATGTGTTTGTTAAAAATAGTTTAGAAAGAAACTTGATACAATTGTTTTAGGATATTTTATTCTCTAAAATTGATTTTAATGAGTTTTCTTCAGGACTTAAGGTTAAAGATTTCCAGGGAAGGAAACGAAAGTAAATATAGCGGTTTTTAGATCTCACAGCGACGGCAAAGAGTGAGTGAGGTAGAAACATGAGATTTTTTACTAGTGTCTGGGTGCATACAGCATACTCGATCTTTTTGTGACAATGTTCCAGGTATAATGTATTCGCCTATTGGTCTTTTAAGTAATTTAATTTGATGCTCACAACTATAGAATAAATATTTTTCATTTCTTAAACTCTCACGTTTCTTGCATCTGTTTTTGACCTTTTTAGAATATAGTTGGTATTTCAAGAGATAATATTACTTAGTGCAAGGAGTGACCAAAAATATGGGAATAATATGTATTGTAGTGAATCATAATTTCTATTATTTAATCGATATATATTTTATATCATAATCTCTGTTATAACTAAATTCTCTCTATTTAACACCTACAAATTCTTTCAATTGAATCTCAAGGAGTGGCTAACTATAATTTTTATTAACATTTGGGCGTCTGCATACTTACATTATTTCAGGGTGTCCGTGTTCTCGTGGGCTAAAAATACCACTCATACAAGAATGTCATTTGAGTGATGATGAAATATGATGAGAGATGAGTGATAATTTAATTTTGTTAGGAAATATCCTTTAATTAATCTTAACCAGATGTCAAACAACTTGTTATTTGTTACGAAATTGTCAGAAACATTAACAGCCAGCTGAAAAATTAATTTATTTTAAAATTTTATTTGTTTGATTTAATTTTACAATATCTCATTATATTCTTCTTACTGTATCCTATTTTGATGATGGCCATCGAATATCTATCTACAAAAATGGCAATTCTTTTCAAGGTCTTGGCCTTACTAAAATCTTTTTTAATTTTTTTACACTTATTATCTAAACTTTTCTTTGCGAAGATTATTCCAGCAATCTTGGCGTAGTGACGAGATCAGCGATTACGAATTATTACAATTATTCTATAATTTCATATTGAAGCTCGTCTTATTGCAACACTGAATTTAGCTTATAAGTTTTGCTACCATTTGCTAATCAGTTATAGTTAATTTACTTCCCTAATCTCTGATAATCGCAGACCACATGTCCATTTTCTATCTCACACGAACAACAAAATATGTTTACTCAACGTCCTGACAGCCATCGTTCCTCACGCTACGAAATTCAACATAGTTCTCTCTTAATATGTTCGTTTTCACCTACGATCTGTCGTAACCAGTTCACCTGTTTAATCGTTATTAATTTGCATCGATGCGCTCTTGTCACCAACGCAATCATTAACCTAGTTACTCTACTCTTATCAACAATGTTCCATGTTAATAACACACTCTGTTTTCGAAAAAAAATTAATTGTTTTTAATTCATATAGTAGTCGTATTTGCATTTTCTGCAGCCTTGTATTCTTTATGACTCATTTTACTTGACGTCTTTGCGAAATTCCTTAAATTTCATTTGTTATACGGCATTAATGTTTTGCTTTTCGAATAAAAAATCCCATAAGGTATTTTGCATTCCCTCAATATATTAAATATTTTATCCTCAGCTACAATGAATTGGTGAATGGCTGCGAACATTACAAAATGACTAGCGATCAATGATGGTCTTTGTCACATTTATCAACTTATTATTGAAAAGGTGATCAGCTTTCATTGAATCTTCCTTCACCTTCAGTTCCTATGCCTGAGACCCAAATATGTTATGAAGATGATGACTCAATAATTGGATGCTAATAACATTTTGAATTCTAAAATTGTAAGTAAACTATATAATTATATTAAAAAAGCTAAGATTATATAAACTTTTTCATTTGTTACAAACATATCTTTTCTACACTTTGAAAATTTGTTTTTTAGTTTATTATTTGGGTGTGCAGCATTTACATCACAATTTTTATTTCAGTCACATTAATTTATTATTTTGCAAAATTGTATTGTCAAAACCTCGAATATAAATTTAGGTGATTTCAGTACGTTACGTTACGGAGCAGACACATCGTTTTACACACATGAAGACAATAGGACTGCATGGTGAAAGATGAACAATATATATGGTAATGTGACGCAAATGACACAACGAGCATCCTTTAATCTGTATAACGGAAAATGTCCTATCACTGAAAATTCTTTGTAAATTAAACTATCGTTTCTGTTCCAATCACTATAAGAATTTGAATTAGTAGTGCTACAAAATGGCACAGGTACGCAATGGTATGCTTTCCCGTATTAGTTTTCTATTGCTTTTGGTGTCGGCTAGCTAATCAAACTTGCCACATACTCTTACCTTTGTACAATATATCGCCACTCAAAAAACATTCTTTTAAAAAAAATTCTCAATTTTTCGGTTTTCTGATAATAGAAAAAATATTATTTTAGAAAATTAAAGAATAGCAAAAACTTGCCTAAGTAGCACTTTTCTTTGCAAATTTGGAGCCGTTATTAAGAAAATGCCGTTTAAACGAAACTGTACGATTCGAAACGATTCGAAATTTGACTCTTTTTCACATATAATTTTTGAGTTTTCGAAAAACTTCGTTTAGAGTAACTTGAAACACTTTAACTCACAATTACAATAGGTTTACAAATTTCTGGAAATGTACATACGTGTATTAACATTGTGAGTGATATTTAAAAAAAATTACATTTGCTTTATTCAAAATATCAAAAGAATACCCCAAAGTGAACTTTACGTCATATTAAAGAATGTAATAAGCACTATTGAAGGTTCTAAATGTTTGAAAAAGATTTGAAGGAATTTATGAGAACAAACTGGTTTGAGCATTTCTTAAAATGCTAAATTTTGTGCCAGTTTTCACTGAAAATGCTTGAATTTCGAAAAACTATATATATGACAAAATTTATAGCACATGTACTCATAAATATAACGTGAACAAATCGTAACTACTGTAAATATTAACAACGTTAGAGGCAAGTAAAAAAATACATTTTTGTTAATTTTGAAAAAACAAAAAAGTAGAGCAATATGGTGTTTGTCATCTTATGGCGTTTATGATAGATCTCCATCGCTTCCAAAAGTTTAAAGTAAAAAATTGGAGCTGTTTTCAAGAAAATATGGTTTTTGTTATTTTTTTAATTGCACATCCTCGTAATATTGCCTGAAATCCCCTATATTTCACATGATACGTGATATGAAGTACATGATATTAATAAAAAACTAACTATGGAGAAAAATTTTTATTTGATGGAAGAATCTCTAACTTAAATTTTCTACTTGTAGTAAGACACCCGCAAAAAAATCAAACTTTTGCAATATTCGAAAATTCAGAAGTGACCATGAAATTCGGCCCGACGTCGCCTTTATAAGTGTATTTTAATACATTCTTAGAAGAAGTTAAAAGAAAAAAATCTAAGCCGTTTTGTGAAAAATTTTGAAAGTGTCCTGGGGTATTTTTGTAAAGTACCCCCAAAATTTTTCAAAATTGCACCATCTTGAGTGGAGACAGATCGATCAGGGAATCTCCATTTTAGAAAAAATTGTACGTATGGATGAAGCGCAAGAGGTGTTCACAAATTGACAGACGGACTGCCGTTTTGCCTTCAATCGGTTCTTCGGTAACAGGGACCAACAAAAGAGAGATTCTCACTAAACCACGTGTTCGAGGATTTTTTCTTAACATTATAAGTGAATTTATAGACTTTGTATTACTAAATTCAATTTATTACTAAATTTGAACTCAATTTAGTGCGTATTTTAAAAAATTAATGTAAGAAAAAATAGCTTTTGTTGAGAAAACGTAAAGTTTTTTGGATTTCCGTGTACGTACGTATACATACACGTAGTATAGGGAAAGTTAAGTAATGCTGCGAAAATTTCATTTCGAGATATCAACAAAAATAAACGTTTTGGGGCCCCTGATACCGAAAAAGGGTTTTTTCAATACATCCGTCTGTCCGTCCTACTGTCTGGGGCATGTGAACAAAACTAGCGGCTATACCCTGCGAAGTATTTTTTTCAAATTGAAGAAACAAGTCTCTCTTTGTCCATTTGGCTTGAGTCAAAGCTCTGCGATTTTGAAAATCATTTATTTGTTTTTTGGGAGTATTTTACATGGGGACATTTTCAAAATTTTCTCAAAAATAGCTCAAAATATTTCTTTAAATTTCTAATAAAAATATAATAAACGGTACTCACAAATGTTCTATGAGTTCGATTTTCACGGTTAACGCAGAATTTTCGAAAATTTCGAAAGTTTAATTTTATTTTAGTAGGTAGACCTCAAGAAAAATTAAAGATAGTTTATTTGAAGAAAACATATCTATGTTGTCAATAACTCATTTTTTCATTAAAGTCAAGTACTTTTTTGGAAAATTTTAGTAGTTTTCGCGCAATACTGCGTGCAATTTGTGCAATTTTAAAACTTTACAAAAATATTTTTCTGAAAACCGCTCTACCCTTTTTCTTTTAACTTTTGGTAGGGATTTTGCTATACACTCTATAAGATGACAAAAACGCCACATTGCTCCAATCTTTATATTTTTCTAGTTTTTGAAATAAAACAACAATTGTATGTCTTGTAAATATGACCAACGTAAGAGACATTAGACGCAATTTCCTCACATTATTATATTTATGAGTACGTATGCTTTAAAAATGTTATATAAAGATTGTCGAAATATCTATTCTGTCAAAACTAGCTCAAAATTTCTCAATTTCAGAAACGGTCAAACACCATATTTTCAATGACAGCTCCATTTTTTCTTCAAACTTTTCGAACGGATTGGGCTAACTCTACTCTTTAATATGACGTAAAGTTCATTTCAAGGTATTTTTTGTTTTTTAAAATTACACAAATGTATTTTTTAAATATCTCTCACGTCAGTAATATGCACATTTCTAGCAATTTGTAAAAACTGCTATATTTGTCAGTAAACCTGCTGAAGTTTTTCGAAAACTCAGATGTTTTCTGTGAAAAAGTGCTTTAAATAGCGTTTACACGTTACAGTATATTCGATATTTTCTTAAAAACGGCTCCAAACTGTTCAAATAAAATTGCCATTTAGGACGCGGTTTTTCTGTTCTATAATATTCTTAAAATACTATTTCCGTTCTATTATTAGTAAATTGAAAAATTATTTCAGTCAAAAATTATTAAATTTCAAAAAATGTAATTTGAAGGACGATAGATGGTAGCAAGCAAGAGTATGTGGCAAATTCGAATAGCTAGCCGAGACCAAAGAAAAAAGAAAACTAATACGGGAAAGTTTTTGCCATTCTGTAGCACCAGTAGTTTATAGTATATTAATTGACTAGTTCGTACTTTTACTATATGATCATTGCCGTTATTCCCAAATTTTGATTTTGAAATGATTACCTGTTTCTTAAATAATGACTTTTAAGTTCCTATAGCGCTTTTTGAAATTATGAAAAGAAATAATGAAAAAAACATATGACGTTTCAACACTGAAATATTAAAATAAAGTTGGAATACTCTACTTTTGTGGATCGAAGTAAAAAATAATTCAAGAAATAAGGGTAAAATGGAGTGGAGAAATGAAATTAAAAGAAAGAGAAGGAAAGAAAGTCTGACGAATCTGAAACAAAATAATATCAATATTTCATTTCATTTGCTCAGTAATAGTAAATTTGTGAGGTACTGTTGACATTGGAATATGACTAACAATCAAAGATGTTGCATTTGTCAAGTTCATCAACTTCTTATTAAAAATAGTTATGAGCTTTCATTGTATCTGCCATGATCGTCCGTTCCTATATCTAAGACCCAAGTACACTGAGGAGTCGAAACAACTGATGCAGCCATGCTTAATGAAATAACAAGATTTGGAACCAATCAGATACGACGCTCCAGTCGGCAACGACTAAATAAAATAACCAGAGTCTGTCTCAGTTGTTAGATCGGTTACTGCTGCTACAATGGCAGGTTTTCCAGATTTAAGTGAGTTTCAGCGTGGTGTTATTATTGGCGCAAGGGGAATGGGGTATAGCATCTCCGAGGTCGCAATGAAATTTGGATTTTTCTGTAAGACCATTTCACGAGTGTACCGTGAATATTGGGAATATTGTAAAACATCAAATCTCCGGCATCGCTGCGGCCGCAAAAAGGTCGTGCAAGAACGAGACGGACTACGGCTGAGGAGAATCATTACACGTGACAGAAGTGCAACCTTTCAGCAAAGTGCTGCAGATTTCAATCCTGAGCCATCAACAATACATCAACAATACACGTTGTGAACGAAACATTATCGATATGGGGTTTCGGAGCCGAAGGTCCACTGGTGACCCCTTTATGGCTGCACAACACAAAGTTTTACGCATAACCTGAGCCCTTCAAAACCGACATTGGACAAGAGTCTTGTCCAAGAGAACTTGTCTGGAGTGACAAGTCTCGTTTCACATTGTTTGGAGCGGATAGAAGTGTACGAGTACGGCGACAACCTTATGAAGCTATGAACCCTGCACTTCAACAGTGAACTGTTCAAGCTGGTGGACACTCGCTGTGGCCCTGCACAATTTTCGGCAGATGTGCCAGTTTTTTGGCTTTTCAGTGTATTTACTGCGGATCAGAAGATGATGACTTAATCATTGAATGCTGATAATGATTTGAATTATAAAATTGTAAGTAAAAGTATATGATTCTCTTAAAGAAGCAGAGAATCGAGAGGCTCGAGGCACGCAAGAGCTGAGATTGGATAACTGAGCGTCGTGACCATACAGTGGCGCCAAGGACACAGCGCGCTGCGGTGCCTCCTTGTCATCTGCTCCTGCCTTCGCAGGCTCGGCCGCCGCCTCAAGATCGCGCGCGCGCGCAACGGCAGCCGCTCATTATCCTGCCTGCGCGCCGGCACCCCCTCCGGCGACGTCGCCAGTCCGCCAGCCGCCTACAATCCCGCACGCCGCCACTCCCACCGGACAGCCGCCGACGGCACGGACCGCTGCCTCGCCACTACTCCGCCCACCGGCGCCTCCATGCCACCGTCGTGTCAGCGCCACCGCGCGCCACGGCAGCCGCCTTATCACGCCGCCGGCCGCCGCACCTGCACCTTCCGCCACCGCCGCCACCGCCGCCATCGCCGCCACCGTCGCCACCAACGCCGCCGCCGCACCGCCGCACCGCCGCCGGCAGTAGATCACGCGCCAAAGCGCCCGGGCGTTGCTTTGTGGGCATCGCAAGCGCCGTTTATATCAACTCCACCTGCTCCGGTAATGAGCTCGCGCTGCCTTCATCGCAGCGCCGCCCGCGCAGGCCACCTCTCGTTAAGACAACAAATTAACTATGAATTACTCCGGCCCACCCACCCGGAGACCGCCACTACGTCATTTATTCCGCACCGCCCCAAGATGGAATAGCCCGCCCCCGCGACCTTTCACTGCCCGAAAGCATCTCGGGTGAGGTTGGGGAAAAAGTCGCGAAGTACTTCATTTATGGGGACCTGTTGCCTCGGGCGTGAAGCAAAGAATGAGTCATCTTTTTTACCCTTTCCGTCACTGGATGCTTTCGCAAGGTAATTAATTACAGTTTATTAAGACCTTCCTCGGCCGTAAATTTCCATTTCGTGAACTAAGAAGTCTCAAGGAGTAAACCTGTGAACCTTGCTGGAGATATGTTGCTTTTCGCTAATTTGTTGTGTTACGTCTATATTCTTCTTAATGGTACATTATAGCGTAAAAAGGCAGGCGTGAAACAATAAATATCATAATCAAGCTTTTCAAAGAGGGCAACATATTATATGTAATATAAATTTAGAACTTATTCTTGTTATTTACTGATAAACATGTAGTACTTTACCATACACATTTATGTTTTTTTTCAGGGGAGTTTTTGAAACTGACTTGAGCAATCATTATTAATGAGAGTGCAAGGGTTCCTTCATAATAACCATGAAAATGTTTGCAAGCATTACTAATTTTAAGGCCAATATTTAAAACAAAATGTGGTGGCTTTTCTATTTCAAAAACATGAAATATATTTCAAGATAGCGATTGACTAACTTTCATATTTTAAAATTTACGTATCTAATAATGATTTTTGCGTTCAAACATGCATGGTTCTTCTCCAAAAACATCGACTCCAGATTAGTCTGAATACTTTTCGAACACCGTGATTTTGAGGAATACGTACGATATCTTGAGACAGGGAAACTATTAATGTTCTTTAAGTAACTATTTGTACAAACAAAAGGGAGACCAGAACGTGGCGGGTTCAAAAAATTCAGCTAGTGGTTGAACAATACAGTACAGACATTCTCCCGTAGTAATTTCTCATTATTTTAAGTTGTATATACTTTTCCTCCTACCCCCTTTCGAAAATCCAATACATCGGTGACTAAAGGACCTTTAATGGCCTTCCGTGGTAAAGACCGCTTCTCTACGTACAATAATTCCCAGTAAGGAGTTAACTCGTACTCTCCTAATATCACACTGGAGTTCCTTAGACCCATATGAGTCATGTACTATTACTAGGCTGTGGATTTCGAATATTTGTATATTGTCTTTAAAAATAATTCTTCACTTACCCAAAATCATTCCCTGGTGTTTGGAATCAGTTTTCAAATATATTTAGTTGCGCATATTTTTGGGTGGTTGTGACGGTTGAACTCATTCTTTCTTAAAGAGCACCTATTTGAATTTTATGTTCATTTGTTATTTATTTTATTTTTTTAATTTTACAAATTTAAGGGTTTGAGTTTCCATTTTCGGTCTTTTGTGTTTGGACTGCACTGTTCATTTCATCAGAGTGATAGTATTCTGCCGTATGTGCGCGAAATATCTTCATGGTGAGAAAGAACCCGCACCGTGGCTTCAGTTTATTACTTGCCTGCCTGTGATGATAAAACTTTTATTTTTGACTGCGCACTTTTCTCACAAAGACTGAGTGACGAGAAGTCATCAGTGGCTCTCTAGAATCTCTGGTCTAAAATGTGTACTTGTCAACAGTGCACAAGAAAAGTGACATGCATAAAAACGTCATTTTGCAGAAGGACATTTTTTTACTTAAGGTCAAAAATAGTTATGTACTCTGTATCTTTGTTGTTTCGTTTCTTGAAATTTGTTCTCATGTAAGTATATAAGCAAACATTTCATTACTCTACCTGAGATATCCATCAAACTCCAAAAACACAATCTCGAGTTGACCACTTCAATTAAGTTATATTCTCACTTTTAACAGTTCCCTAGGTCGAGTTGGGCGATTTGTCGCATAAAAAATTTAGAATATTAAAAAAATCCGTGTTTGAGAACCCTAAAATTATTATGGCAGTTTTACGTGGTAAATCGCATTCTACGAGTATTACACTTCATAGGAATTTGCAACATTTTACATTGTTCCACAAATGAGTAAATCGGAAGAAGATTTTCTGTTTAAAAATACTTCATTTTAAGTTTAGAAAAATTCATTTTAAGTTTACATCAGAAAAACAAAGTACAACAAAAGTAAAACTAAGTACGTATGTAACAATGTACCATAATTTTTTTAGGAATTGAAAGCATTTTTATAATACAAAAATTAAACTAGCATATTGATGTAAAATAAAAGATATAAT
Source organism: Gryllus bimaculatus (assembly GCA_017312745.1). Taxonomy (NCBI): domain Eukaryota; kingdom Metazoa; phylum Arthropoda; class Insecta; order Orthoptera; family Gryllidae; genus Gryllus; species Gryllus bimaculatus. The sequence continues at coordinate 1,144,890 of BOPP01000005.1, read as the reverse complement.
ACTTTTTTTAAATTTTTTAAGTACTGTTTTCGTAATTTTGTAGCACATATGTATGCAAATGTTTATTATTTTAATGCACATAAATCCACATCTTAATTATTATATATTTGTCCGTGATGAACTTTGACTTACACTGCAATTGTTTTGGAATTTTGAGTTTGGGTTCTTTCTTGATTATATGCACGGACAACTTACACAGACCTGTGTAACAAAGGATTATAAAAGAATTACGGGGGAGAGGTTATAGATGAGGATTTGAGATTCCTCTCCATGCCACTAATACATATGCCTTGCACAGGATTCGAACGTACAGCAAAACATCAACCTAATGGGACAACAAAATATTTATTTTCGTCTTTTTTCGAAAACGCAGATGTTTTAAAGAAATTTGGATCTGTGTTGTACTATTAAAGAGTTATCGTTTTCCAACGAAACTTTTGTCAGTTGTGAAAAATTCCTAGTTATAAAGAAGTGAAAACATTTTAGGAAAGCATCGGGAAAGAAGGCAGACCTTACAACAAGTTCATCATTCCATAGTCGCCCGGTGCTGCCGCCATTGTTGCAGCGTAACCTCAGAAACAGCATGAGGCAGCATTCTGAGAAGCGCAACTCAAGGAGCACGTGCAGTTTGCGATGTCTAGCACTGTCCCTCTGACAGGAGACACCATACTACAACACTCGACCTAGGAGACGCACCCGAGAAATTCGAGCGTTCTGGTGACTGTGATGTCGCAGTCAGGTAGAGACAACCAAAGCGTTCGGCATTTGAGACTTGGCGTTAACTTAAACATCATCTTAAACATCAACAACTTGTTGATTTACTTATTTACTTAATAATGTATTGACTGAGATATTTATTAACCTAATTACTTATTAAATTATATTTTAACCTATTTATTATCTACATATTTATTTTCTTTCCAGTGTAGTCTCCACTTTGCTTACTACTCGTACTAACCAATGGTATTTCACAAGACGCTAATTACCGTTTCTCTAATAGCATGAACTTTTCTTAGAATTTTTCGTTTTTTTTTTAATAAAGTTAGAACTATTGCAACTTCATATGACCAACCAAGCGTTACGTTGCTGGAATAGAACGTTTTCAAACGGGTTACATTCAACGATTATTCATTCCTCTTGTCACCTTATCTTCCTTTACATACAATACATGCCATCTACCACACATGGCGGGAGACTAGTCAGCTGCTAAGAGCTTGTCCAGTTCAGGCGGAACTCCACTGGCAGAGAGGACGGGGACACCTTCCTAAGCATATGTGTTGTGCGGCCGGACCCTATCATCTAGAGGGAGAGGAATACAGCCATCTCCAGGGACAAAACATACACAACATTTACGCGACTAATACGCGCAGGAAAATAGAAAGGTTAAGTCTTTAAATTCTATAATATTATGACCCATTGGGCTAGGTGTATTATTTTTCAGAACTCAAATTTTTCTCATGGACGAGCTGAAGAGTTAACTAAAAATAGATTTGTGATATCAAAAATGATTTTTAATAATACCTTGTCCTAATGCGAAATTAGGATTCAATTACAAGCACAATTATAATTTATTCGGAAAGAACTTATAGACTATTTTCAAATTCCTAGTGACTAAATGGTTTTACAAAGCCTTACATAAAAAAGTATAAAAATATGTTGAAATGACTTGGAGAAAAAATATTATTTGCATATACGGTAACTAAAAGTTTTCAACAACCTCTAAAGAATTCTTATTCTCGTTTTTCAGAGCAGAGCACAGAATCAGTTCACATAGAATTTTGTAGTTAATTTGACGTAAAAACTTCATTTTGGAGACATTCCTTCAAGATGTACTTTTCGTAAAATGTTCATTCCCAAGAAATAATATTTTCTAAATTTGAATTATATCAAATAATTCTATCCATGCCATTAATATTCTGAAACGTGGGGAAAAACGCTGAATCTTTCACTGCTGTTTATTCTAATGATATTTGGGAGTATTAGAAAAACCGAATGTAAATTATGTTAATTTCTGCTTGACGATGTAACATGCTGTTTTTCTTTCTTTTTTGAAATATAGAAAAATATTCATTTTTAAAACTTTCTTGAAAATGGGCTATTTTACGATAACGCGAAGATAATGTACTTAGTCTTCAAAATAACTCTTCAAACTGATGTTGTGCGTGTTTATCGCATATTTTTAAAGTGTTAAAAAATTGAAAATTACTATAAAATTTAATAACATATATTTAATTATCTGAGAAACATTGACATATGGACATATTTTTCATTGTAATATTACGAATAGAGGCATTGTAGCTCCGTAAAGGTTCATAGAAGAAAATTGATAAAAAATAGTAACACTTTACAAAGAGAGATTAAATTTTACCCACAGTATTCCTTAATATTAGAATATTTCAAGAAAAGCTAAGATGATTTCAGTAATATAATAATATTTCGAGAGAATTGTAAAACCTAGAGGGCCATAAGTTTGACACGTTATTAACTAAAAATATCTGAAAAACAACAGCAAATAAGTGCCACGTCACTATCTAACGTAACTCGTGTCTCGTAAATGAAATGAATAATCTGCGTTTTTTGTCACTGATTCTACTCGTAATTCTACCATGGTATACTACAATGTGTTTGCCTTTATTTTATGCGGAAGCGAGGAATAAAACAACATTCTACGGGTCGCGCGCAATTCTCTCTTCCCAAATCTGTTTCCATTTCCATCTTAAATGTCCTGATGTTGGGGAGATTCTCCGTTTGTATGGCACCCATCTCCCACCCGGAAGTACTGTAAGTACGACCAAACCTTAGCTTTAGCAAAATCGTAAATAATTGTTTTCTAAGCAGTTCTAATGTGTCGTCCAAAATATAAGCATTCTTATCCTGCTTATGATGTTATTAGTACTACAATATTGTTATGTCCCATGTTTAAGAATGATATTAAACGATAAGTGTGTTTTCAGTAAATACTTTTATTTTCATTTTTTATACGTTTATTCATTTGAACTTCATTCTGACAAGTTACTTCCTATATTTTCCAACAGAACTAGAATGGCTATTATTCAACAAGACGCCGTCATATGTAGACTTACTATTTGTTTTTTATCATCGTCGCTAAGGTTGAAGATTCTTTTCAAATGGTCTCCTGTAGGAGACCTTTTGATGAGAAAATATTTAGTTGTTGTGGGTGATACAGAGAGCCGGACACGTCTGTTGATGGCCTTTTGAAAGTTTCCAGTGTATTTCTTGGCGCGGCCGAGCTTATAACTCACATTCCCACACACTCCATCCCCCAGTGAATCGTATTTCTTACAAAGTTAAGTGTGTGGCATCGATACTAAAATGATAATCGGCAGGAGTATCCTCTAGAAGATATATTTTAAAATTTGTCCTCTTGATTTTTGCTTCATTTTCCTTGTACTACCACCCCCCTAACGTACACACACATTTACATACACTACACTACACTACAACATATGTCGGGATCCAGTCGGCAATTTAGAACATCCGGCAGGGGCGGTGCCCAGCGGGGGACATTTGGAGGGGAAATTCCCCGAAAGTCGACGTGTAGGTCGGCGATGGTTCCTACCATCCTTCGGGGAGGAACGATACCCTTGCATGCATAAAAACCACTCACTGTACCAAGGAAACTAATTATGTAACGCCTGGTATTCTCATAAACAATCAATCAACCAAAGACGCTGTCAATTTGTATTTATTCTCTGAGTATACTTTTAAGTATTCAACAACTATAGTCGCTGAGACCCATCAATGACGTTCTGATTGATATATGCAATAATAACGATGATGATGTGATTTCTAATGAAGATATGACTGAACAAGAGACATGAAAAAGGAGAGATCTCAAATATAATCAGTCACGTGTTCTGATTATCTATCACAATATGAAAATGGATTGACGGTGGAACGAACCAAAGCTTGATCATTAAATACGCTACGTATTCTGCACATGCGCAACCCCCCCCTCATTTGACTCACTAAGTAAAAACTCACAGCAATCGCGTACACTTTACGTAGTCTCTGACTTGATAATTGGTAACACGACAAGATTTAATTCGATGTGCCGATTGCTGTCGGAAATACCGCTACAATTATTTCGACAGGTGTATGAAAACTGCTAGAATGATAACAGAAGTCTTCACACAAGAGAAACGTCTAACATTTTAAGATATCTCAACTGGAGTGAAGAGGAGAGAAGAAAAAAAGGAATAGCAAATGATTATCTACAACTTACAATGCTTTGAAGAACAGTAAAAGAATAAAAGATATCACGCCAAGATATCTCGTAAACGCAGCGCAAAGTCGCAGATTTTGGCTTAGCAGGGAAGCAAGACAGGCTTAGAGCTCGCATGTAGTGTCGCGCCCCGCGCAAATGTTCATTGTTTCGGCGCGCGCCGGCTTTGATATTCCGCCCGCCGAGAGCTACGAGTGCGAGGGCGCCTCGCCTCCTCGCAGAGGGAGAGGGAGGGAGGGATGGCGCGGGGGCACTTGTGGAACTCGGCTGCGCCTAAGTGGCGTCGTCGTCGGCGCCGCCGCCGCCGCCGGGGGCGCTCTCGATTACAGCTGCAGCGACCTCCCCGAGGAGGAGGTGGTGGAGGGGAGGAGGAGGGAGGAGGGGAGGGGTAGGGGGAGGCTGCGAATGCGTACGCCGTCGCGTCGCATTTGCTCCCCAGCGCCCGCCCGCCAAGGGGTGAGAGAGGGTAAGATGGGAGGGGTTGAGATGAGGGGAAATGGAAGGAGAGGGGATGGGATGGGATGGGATGGGATGGAATGGATTGGAATGGAATGGAAAACGTGGTATGGAATGGATTGGAATTGAATACGTGGTATGAAATGGAATGGAATGCAATCGAGGGAGCGAGATGGAATGGATGAGGATGGAATGGATAGGAATGGAATGAAGTGGAATGGGATGGATTTGGATGGGACAGAATAGAATGGGTTGGAATGGGACAGAATAGAATGGGTTGGAATGGGACAGAATAGAATGGGATGGAATGGGACAGAATGGAATGGGATGGAATGGATTGGAATGGAATGGAATGAAGTAATAATGGCATGGAATGGGATGAAGTAATAATGGCATGGATTGGATGAAATTATGGAATGAGATGAAGCGGCGCAGCGTGGGTAGAGGGGGTAGGTGGGTAGGGTGGAATAGGTGCAGCAGGATGAGGCAGATAGGGAAATAAGTAGCTGAGAAAGATATGTGGATGGAGAAGAGTGAGGCGGGGAGTGCAAGGAGAAGAAAGATGAAGTGAGGCGTGAAATGGCATGGGAGAGATAGAGCAGGGTGCGGTGGAACTACAAAGGCGGGATAGGGAGGGCGGGAGGAGAAGAGCGAGGCGCCTTCCAAGACCCAAGGCGCGGAGGCTGAGAGCGGGCGGGGCGCTGAGCAACGATAGGCCCCGCCAGGCAGCTGCCACGCCCACTTGCTCCGAAACAAGACGTACACTTGGTGTCTGCTTGTGTTTGCCACACTTGCGTGAACGCTGGCCTTTGCGGAAGGGACAGGCGGAGACTGAGACCTCTTGCGTCGGAGCGCAAGCCTTGATTTCCTTGAGATGATTCTGATGGATCCCTCTCCATAATGAAAAAAATATTTTTACCTAATATACCATAATGCATGAAAAATTAAACAAAAAAACTAGCGCACCCGATCGAGAACTCTCTCATGTTAAATTAAACTCTTATACCTATCTTTCCTTTTCCATATTAAGAGGGAAAGTTGTTAACGAAAGGTGTTTACTTCCAATGTACTTATATAATTTAAAATTAACATAAATAACATTAAAATTGATATTTGAAACAAATTTTGAATAAAGATTTATTCAGTATTACAAACATTTTCGTGAAACAATTCACAACAGTTCCTTAAAAACAGCATTTGAAGTAATTATACAATCTTCCTTGACAGTTAGGTTTTTGCATTCCTTGAGTCATAGAAATATTACAAAAGCATGTTACTCTCGAAAAAGCTACTAAACGTTGTCTATGCAAAAATAAAGGATTCGGCAAGCATGTACCTTCGAAATATTATTCAACTTTATTACCGAGATGCGAGGTATGTTCGTGCAATTTAATCGCCTAGAATATCAACTATTTTTTTATTTCACATACAGTACCAGATTCTGTTTGTCATTGATCCTGCAGATTCTGTAGGTACTGTAGGTTATATCTCAAACTTTTCACAGAAACAAGAATGTCAATACTTACATTCGATAAATGAGCGGTTGCACTATACACACTCAAAGCAATCTTCATCGGTATCTAGCATCTATTAATAATTCTTATTGCTGCGATTGCATTTAGGTTAATTTGCATGATCTTGAATTAATGATTATGCAAATAAACCTCATCAGTCCTCGCAAACCACGGTAGCATACATATAAGTTGGAGAAATCTAAGCCTTCTAAATCTGAAGTCACAAACAAAGTTCGTCTCCAGCTCCGAGTAATATAGTTGATATTGGATCATCCCGATAAGTACGAGATAAGCAAAAATGTAATAGATTGTACAAGATATAGATGATAGATTACGACGTAAAAAAATATTTTCTTTGAGACCTCTGGCTTCAAACGTTCAAGTTTCAAGGCTCAAAATTGCTTTGTTTACGAATTATTTAACAGTATAGATTCAAACATCCTGGCAAGTGCAACGGGGAATGTTTAAATGCCGAAATTAGTAGTATGCAAATTTTTTAATGTTAATGTTATAATATATAATTAATGATACAATATTTTTCAACAACTACAAATATTACTACCGATTTGTCCACCCTTAATATTAATTTATTCACATTGTAGGGTCTTCTATCGTAACTTTCCCACAAAATAACTGAAATTTTAAACGCTTTAGCTGTAATATTTAGTAATACGATCTCCCAAATAACTTACATAGAAATGATTTCCATGTGACGTTCTAGGAGACAAAAGATTAAACTAATAATTTTGAAATAATTATCATTAAGAAGGGTTTCAAGAGAACGCGGGAATTTGATGTATCTTATAATCTACTCATAAACTAGTTTCTTATAAATTACTTATAAACTTGCATAACGTTGCACTTTTATGAAAAGTACACAAAAGTCGTATTCTTACCTGAAGACACTATTGTTATAATTGTAAATATTCTCACAAGAAAAGAGTTCTAGATAAGCATGTGTTTGTCTTGACGCATAAGACGCACAAGAAAAGAGTTCTAGATAAGCATGACGCAACTATATTTTTGTAGACGTATGCACTGTTCTTTACCGTTTCCGGGATCGCCCCATTCCTTGCCGCCGATCTCAATTATAGGGTCTTATTGGTACAAAGTATATTATTTTACAATTAAATATCCTTCATACTTTTTACCCTCACTGTACATGCATATATTATTCAATTATTATTATCACATCGGTATCTACAGAAGCTTCCAAGTTATCATTTCCAGGTTGCAAGGTCCACATGCAGTAAATACCTATTATGGTTTATAACTAAACTAGCTTTTATATCGAATTTTGTCATGTCTTTTCAAACATTTGAAAATTGCATTTCTTGCTATGAATCAAGAATTTTTCTTTAAGAAGCTAAATATTTCTTCGAGGGAATTGAAACAATATTGTGAAATGTTCAGTCTATTGCAAAAAGATGCTTCTTGAATCGACAAGAAATTAACTCCCACCCCATTGACGATCTCGTTGTTCCTATGCCAACAACATCGTTGTCCATTATTATTTTCTTCGCGTTGCAAGTCTGCCATTTATTTTTCTTGCAGTGACCATAAACCTTTCCTTAGATTCATTTTTCTCTCCGCGCTCCGCTCTTTGACACCGTAGCTCTCTTTCGCTTTTTACGAGAAAAATGTCTCTGCGCCAAGGTTCTGTCCTGTTCCCTTTTTTTGAATTCTGGACTGTAAAAGCACGTACTTCGTGCTTCGTACGGGCTAGTCCCGGATTCACATGGGAACTCGCAATGATTTATGACTCCTCTTAAAACAAGAGAAATACTGCACTGTGGTTTGAGTTATGCGATTTTCGATGAGAACGAACTTGGTTTCTATTCTCTACGTTATTATTTGCAATAGAAAGAGTAATTTTCGAAAATGTATTATTTAATAAAACGTATTCACGTACTAAATATTACTAAAGAGAATTAGAGTATTATTTTTCAAAATCTTTTTTTTTTTTAGATTTCAAATTTTAACATTTATTCATCCTCATTATATATTCGTTCTGAGACTACGAGCTTCAAGAGAGTTTGATTACGTCAGACGCATAATAACTAGCTTTGGTGGCTCAGGGCATCGACTGATGTCTCTGCAGTGCCCCTGACCGGCAGCACCTGGGGTAGGAGTCCGTCTTGCGGGCAGCTACCTGATCGGCAGTTTTTCGTGGTTTCTCCAATCAACACCAGGCGAACGGCGGAGTAGTACCCTTACAAAGGGACCACGAACCGCGTGTGATATTTCCTTCCTCCACTTCCTCACCACCACCTCCAGAGTAAAATCATACACTACACATTCGGGACTAATGTCTATAGCAGTTGACGCACTCGAAACACAATATAATCAGTAAATAAATATTTATTTAATAAATATTTTAAAGTATATTTAAAAAAAGTAGAGTATTGTTTTCCAAAGTTCGGAACTCTTATGTACTTTTTCCATATATTAACATGTGATATTTATCAAAATTGCTGATAGCAATGTAATTCTAGTTTCATTTCCAGAATAGCAAATACTATAGGTAATAAATTTTGAAACTGCAGATATAGATTCATTGCACATAAGCATATCACAAATTTGTTTTTCTTTTCGTGTCTTTTAAATAAATGTTGCGATGATTTTGTTTTTCTGCTTATAAATATAAATTCTTAATTTTATTAATTTCGATTATACGCTCAAATTGACGGAAAACTAAGCAACGTCGGACCATATGGAAGCTGTCAACTGTTTTGTTGTAGACATTCGTTAAGTGTGGAAAATGTAAAACAAGTTTCGATTTTGACTCAAACATTCAAATATTTGATTGTGTTAATCCTTATTTTCTCATGACTAATATTGCTGCTGTACTCTTATATTCGGTGTGCCAATGCGTACTACGCTACACACTATCATAACTATCACTCGACGAGGAGTAAATATGGTTTATTAACCACGAGTGTCTTTTGGAACAGCAAAGTTTTGCTACTTCAGGAGCAAGTTTGCCTAATATTCAACAGCGATGTTTTTGCTGCTGCAGGTCACTCGTTACACATATTTCTATTGTTTACTTTGATGTTGAAAGAGAGAGAGAGAGAATTGGAAAAGAAAGCTGTTTTGTTAGGACTCCATTGATAGTTCTACTAGCCGAAGGCTATTAGAACCAAGATGAGCTACATTCACACGGATTCTGCGTAAAAGGGTTTTGTGATCAACTGTTTATGCTTCTCAGGACAAGACATCATAGGGAATGAAAGCGACAGAAAAGGAATAATAAAGTAAAGTCATTCATCTATCCAGACGAGGAATACTAAGTTCCAAGAAACTCTCATTTTACTATGTTCAAAGGTCAAATTGGCATGATTTCTAATGTATGCACTAGCCGAAGTAGCAATAGCCTTGATTAACTGTGTTAACATACTATTTGTATGGTATCAACGTAATGTCTAAATTAATTTATTAATTGGAATTAAATTTATAAATAATAATAATAATAATAATAATAATAATATAGTAGTAGTAGTAGTAGTAGTAGTAGTAGTATAGTAGTAGTAGTAGTATAGTAGTAGTAGTATAGTAGTAGTAGTATAGTAGTAGTAGTAGTAGTAAGTAGTAGTAGTAGTAAGTAGTAGTAGTAGTAGTAGTAGTAGTAGTAAAGAGTTACACGATTTAAGTTTTGTAGTGTTTGTGACGCCAAAGGACATAGGCATAGGTGGAAATATAGGTGGACGAAACATTGGGGTCACGGGGTCAATTTGAAAGCTGTGTCGTCTCCGCGTATGTCTGTCGGGGCCGAGAGCCTTTCTTAATGCGAATGCAAAACTGTCGATCCTCCTTGACCAAAGGGTTGATGACTCATTTGAAAGATTGAGAAGCGATTGCATTTCTTTCAAAAATGGCAACATTGGCTGACTTGTTTACGAGCATAACGTGACTAGTATGAAAATAATTTATACGCCAAGATTGCCAGAGTGTGTTTGTGTGTGGGGGGATTGTATGTGTGTGAATGAGGATGAAAATATAGAGAAGAAAGAAAGTGACAATGTAGGAATATGTAAATAATTTGTTAGTTTTGTATCGCTACGCGAATAAAGTTACCATATCTTTAAGTCCAAAGAAATTATGTCACGAACGAAAACGAAATCCTTTCTAGTATACTAATTTACTATATTTCGTTGTTTATTTATCAATTCATAAACTATTTGTGATGCAAATCCATAAGTGAACTAAAGTCACTAATCCTTATCCACATACATTACTTACATCACTTTGACTGTGTTACAGTGCACTCAGGACTTTGGTTATAGTGAACATGCTAAAATACAACTTAGAGGGAAAGAGCATTTTGATTTACTACCGCGAATTTGCATAATACGAAATGTTTGCAGATAAAGTACTAGTGAGTTATTTCGAAACATTTATACTAAATAAAAGGTTTAGTGATGTAAAGGTAATAGTAATATTGAGAGAAATACTTCAGCTCATTAGAGAAAATTCGGTCCGTGTAGAAGATATAGATACCTAGTTGAAAACTAGTGGACTTGAACCTAGTCATCATGAATGCGAAGAAATTCAAGGCCAGAGAAAATCAGAGTGAAGGTAAATATGATACTAATAAAGTGCTTTAGCAATACAAAAGCATTGAGGCATTTTCAGGACTGCACTACAATATTCAGTGTGTGGGCAAGTAGAATGCTCGTATATTGTGAAGGACGCAGAAGAATTTCAATTTTAATTTCAATTTTTTAATTCACGGCGATTGTATATTTTACTGTATCTCTGAAATAATAAATACAATTACAATGTTATAAAATGTATTATGTTTTGGGATTATCGCATGTAGTAAGCTACTGACCTAGTCAAAAAAAGCGTTAGTCCCCAGGGTTTAGCTACAACCAGAGAGTAAAAGTGACCATTGATATGAACAAGAATATGCTTATAAAATTACTAATCTTATGACTTAATACTTACGTTTCTAAGTGGGAACAGACAAAAGTTTCATTAAAGTGATCATTGCCAGAATACAGTTAGGTAAATGATCGTTAAGTTTCACTAGCAATAAACAAACTGAATTACTATTACGAAAGGCTTGCAGAAGATGTGGTTCTAATTGCAAAGTTTTGTAAAGCGTTATAAAGTGAACAGTATAAATTGTCTCTGAAATGCATTAAAAATGAATTTTCTATTGACAAAAATTAGAACTAACGGTGATTATATTACTGTCAATCATGAAGACAGCACCAAAGATACTCGTATATTAATGAGTATTAATATACGGAAATTAGTATCTTTTACAAAAAAGACACGAAAAATAACTAAAAATTAAGACACGCTAAAGTTTGGAAATAATCTTGGAATTTTAATTTTGTGGCCAATGAAAAGTAAAGTATGAAAATCTAGAAATTTGTTTCTGATTCACGCATACTTCTAGTTTCACACAACAATGCTGAGAGATGGTCATTTAAGGTCAAAGGAGCTAATCAGTTACGAACGCGCCAAAAATAGAAAAAAGTGCTCGGTGTAATTCTCTGGGACAACAAATGACATGATGAGCGTAGGAAGAAAACTTCAATAATAGATTTCGCAGTGAAACCAAAAGAATAAAACGGCTATGGCAGGCCACGTCATGCAAATGGGTTCGCATTTATGGATACACAGGACAACTGGATGGAATTCCAGGAATGAAAAATAAATGCTGAACTCCCACAAACCCGTTGTGTGAAGGATTTAAAATAGGTACAAATAATTTCTGGACTATATTAACAAAGTGCAGAGATGAGTCGAAAGTAGTGTTACGAAGGGTAGTCGAGCTGAAATTTAGAGAATGTTTACAGAATGTAATGAACTGGGAATAAATGCACAGTCAGTAATGTAAACAATAATTTAATTAATAGAGTTTAATGAAAAGTGGTTAATGAACAGTAACTAAATGAACAGTTGTGAATTTAATAGGATTTTAAAATATTAATATTATTAACATAGTTTTGGCTGTAGCATTCTAGAGTCTAAATGCTCTTTAGAACTGGCTCTCTCGGAATTGTTAATGTACGACATTTTTTCACACCCGCACATTCGAGTACCAGCCATTGATCTACAATGGAATGTATATTTAATGCTAATAATATAATAATGAATAATTAATAATAATAATAATAATAATAATAATA
>BOPP01000005.1:1105042-1124835 GCA_017312745.1 Gryllus bimaculatus | reverse complement strand
GCACAGTCCCCACCCCGCTCGCTGTGCCATCTTTCCCGCCTTCCCCGTCCCGCCGACCCAGGTCACCCCTCCCCCGTGTCCTCTCCCCGTCCGCCACGACACATCCCCCGCTCCGCGTCGCATCGCAGTGTGACAGCCTCGCCTGCCCAACAACGTGCCGCGGGAAACGCTGATAGAATTTTAACACGTCAAAGGAAAGGCCTTCTACCCGCTCGGCACCTAGCTCTCCGCGGCGTCAGCCACGCGCAACCCCGTCATCATCGCCTTCATACCGGCGTTTACATACACATGCCTTATCACCGCACGGGGCGCACGGCAAAGCGAGAAAATTGAATGGCAATGTAAATGTTCTCTACTAACCGCTTCAAAAAGCGGGGCTGCCTCTAAGTGGAGGATACTGGTACGGACATTGAATACTGGTACGGACATTGATTCGTGATTTCGAGTGTGTTATCTGATAAGATAATAAGTCCCGCGAGTGTAGTGTATGCTTTTATTGCGGGAAGTGGCGGTTATCTTCCCTCAGTAAACGGCGAGATCTGGCATCGACTTACAAATCAGCTCGCGGATTTTCTCCAAACAGTTATCTCTCATCTGCGAGGCACCGCCCCAACCGGGACAAACTCCAAGGTTCTTCTACCACACATGCCCAGACTCCCGACATATGTATTAGTGTAGTGGATGCAAGTGTCTGTGTGTGTGTGGGGGGGGAAGAAAGGGGTGAGGATAGGACAAGGAAGAGGAAGGAATGATTGCGCGCGGTCCGCGGCCCGTTTGTTAAGGCACTGCATTCGCCTTTTATTGTTCGGAGAAACCACCGATGAGAGCAGTCGGCCACCAGGCGTCTCCTCCAGATAGCGACCGATTTCGACCTATCTATATAGCTAGTGTCGACTATCCTGCCACCGCCGGCACTCGAGCCTTAAGATCTTCCGATTATAGGTCCTGAAGTAAAATCAGTTGATGCTCTGAACCAGCTAAGCCCGTGGTACGGGCAAGTACTTTTGTTTACTACCTATAATATTACTATTTATTATTATTTTATAAATAACGAATTGTAAACGAATAACTGTTCGTTTAGTTTAGTTAGAAGGTTTGTGTTTATTGGAGTACATGCTTAAACCGGCATCTATTTCATCAGATAACAAAAATAAAGGGGGAGAGTGGAGGCCGTGGGGGAATGGATGGAAGGCGAACGGATAAGATCATGGGGACGAGTGTGGAAAGGCGAGCGTGTGACGAACGTGCGAGGAGTGAAGTGGGAATGGTATCGAGCGTGATGGAGAGGGTGTTGTGCGAGTATGGGAAGGGTAGCGTGAGTGCGAGTGTGACCATGTGGGACGTGGGGGGAACTGAGGGCGAGTGTATGGGATCATGGCGCCGAGCGTGGGGGCGTGGAGAGGGGAGCGAGTGGAGCATGGTGTGGGCATGGCGGCAAGTGTGGTTAAGAGCGTGTTGTGCGAGTATGCGAGGCGAAAGTGGGAATGGTAACGTGAGTGTGAGCGTGGAGAAACGTGAGGGCGAGCGTAGAGGTTCGATGGAACGAGAGTGAGGAGTGTCGCGAGGGGAGCGTGCGGCGAGCGTGGGAGATATAGAGTGGGCATGGTGGCAAGCGCGATGGAGAGTGTGTTGTGCGAGAGTGAAGAGGTTAGCGTGAGTGTCAGCGTGTTGGACGTGGGGGAACGCTTATGGGATCATGGGGACGAGCGTGGGAAGCGTGACGAGGGGAGCGCGTGGCGAGCGTGTGGAGTATGGAGGGGGCATGGTGGCGAGTGCCGGGCCGGGCGACGGGGCGCGTGGGCGGGCGGCGCCAGGTGGAGGCGCGTGGCGCCGGCCGCAAATCCTCCGCCCGAGGGAGTGCGAATTAATTGAACGCTCGTTATGTGCGTGGAGCGGCTCCCCAGGCGATCGGGCCTGTAAATTGAGTGCCGGCCGGCCGGCGGTCGCCGCCTCCCGCTGGACGAGTGCCGACGCGAGTGGCGCGGGAGGGACGAGCACAGGGACGGCGCGGAGCGGAAGCGGCCGCGTGGAGAGAAGAACGGTGCCGGCCCGTCTGGTGGAGCTGCTGGGGGAAAGGGGCTAGAATGAGCAGGGAGACGGGGATGGAGGTGTGGTTTGTCGAGAGGCGGATGCGGTCGTGGGCCGAGAGACGAGTGCTGTTTGGTCAGGGTGAGGTGGGAGGCGGCTGGAGTGCTGGAGCGGAGTTGCATGGACTCACTAGGGGGGTGGGGTGGAGCGGTGGCAACGCCAGGCTGAATGCGACCAGGTGTGGACACAAACGGTAGGTATTGCCGGGCACGCGACAGGAGGGCAGAATCAGGGTCCCCAGCGCACCGAATGCCTGTGCGGGTGTGTTCAGACACGGCTCAATTGTAAATGGGTTGGATTTAATTGATTGTTTGATCAGCGATTCTGGGCCCGTCAATTGCTAATTAATCCCATAAGTGTAGTTCACGTTTTTTCTTCTGCTGGGGTTTTTTTTCTTCGGGAGGTGGCGGTGTTCTTCTGAATGGGAAGATCGGGAGCCGACCTACACGTGGGTTAGGGGAGTTTTCTTCAACCAGGTACAAGTACCTCCCGCCAGCGGGGCACCGCCACAGCCGGAATAATCTCTATACTCCCGACTGGTCTAACGGCATGAGTACTAGAGTAGTATCTGTAATCGTGTGTGTAAGTAAGGTGTAGGATAGGACGAGGAAGCAAAAAGAAAGATCGCGCGCTCCTTGGGCCATTCTGTTATGATACTACTTCGGCATTTTCTTAGTATCGATCGAAGAAACCAGAGATACCTACTAATCGGAGAAGCCGGCCACTAGGATTCTCCTCCAGTCAGGCACTGAATTCGACCAAGCTTTCCAGCACATACACACAGCACTATGTGTTGCAATGAGGTCGATTATTATCTGTTGACTTCACAAATAATTGTATCTGCTCCTTTCTAGGTCATTAGTTCCTTTATTGAGCACTAAGGCATTCCTTTCCCGCTCGAACAAGAGTGACTTCTCCGGTGTTTGTCCCCTCGGCCAGGAAGAGCTCTAAACTTCCGCGAGGTCTCGCGACATGTTTGCTCGTGTGGGATCTGTAAGGGGAGAGATTCGATCCGTCCAGCCGCTCGCTACCATTCTTCAGACAGGCACTGAACCCAACCCAACTATATAGTTACTCTGTGCTTTTTCGCTGCTTGTATTTTTCTTTGCGAAATACCACATGCACTTTCTGCATGGAATGTTGTTGCTTCTTGAACCCAGCATGTGAACTAAAGAGAAAAATTGGGTTCGTGTAAGTAAATAAACCGACTGCTCTTGATATTTTGCGTCCAATATAGAAAATAATATTGCCCATACATGTGAGGCTGATCTTCAGAATTTTTGTTGAGATGGCGTGAAGTCTATTTAAAAGAAATTGAAACGAACTTCCAGCACTTCCTATAATATAGATCAGCACAAAAATATCCACCTTTGTTGTTTTAAATCTCGTGTATAAATTACACAATTTCACTACATCGCATGTTCCGCAACCCAAAAGGTTCAAGAATCACTGGTCGAAAGAAACTTTCTTACTCAAAATATCTATTCTATTAATCCACGCTTTCTTTCTGCAAGCCTATCAGGTTGGGGCAACGCATAGTGCACTCGTTCAATGTTTGATAAAATTTCTTACATTGAATAAGATTGATTAAAAATAAACTTATTATAGGGAATATACGAAATAATAAAATATGATCTATAAAATGAAATACCAGAAAATTATTGAAAAAATTACTGATGATCATTAGAATGCGATAGTTAATAATTATTAGTATGTAAGAACAATAGAGGTGGGAAATGAACATATTACTTTCACAAAACCTGCAAGTGATAGCAATAAAGCTAATTAACTACAAAAAAGGCTTGCAATTATACTGCGAAGAAAATTGAATGCAACTTACAGTAATGGTAGGAAGAAATGAAAAACACACAAATATTTTTCCTGACACTATCACATATTTAAGTAAATTTCCAAGGAAATAAAAAAGAAAGTATTCAATTCTGAATCCACTACACGCTAGCAGGAAAATAGGCCTGGCGTCTTCTGAAGCTGCCTGCAGGCTAGCTAGCAACTGCTGTTCCTGGCGGCAGCTTCCTGCGACCTCCGCTCGTCGAAACATCACCCGGCAATTCGCCGGCTCCCACAAAAGCCTCGGCTCGTCCGACGCAGTTTGCCCCCACACAGCCTCGCTCGCGAACGCTTTTCACCCAACGTCCCGCCTTGCGCTTCCCCCCTGTGTCCCGCCCTGTGCTCCGCCCTACCCCCTGCTGACCGCTCGGCCCCCCGCCCTGGTCCCTGCTGCCCGTCCTGTGCCCCTCCCTACGCCCCACCCTTAGCCCCCCCTGCTCTCCGCCTTGTGCCTCGCCCTTCGCCCCACCCTTCCCCCTGCTGCCAGCTCTGTGCACCCCCTCTATCCCCGCCTTGCTCCCCGCCTTGCTCCCCGCCTTGCTCCCCGCCTTGTTCCCCGCCTTGCTCTCCGTCTTGTTCCCCGACTTTCGTCCCACCCTGCGACTACCAGCCCCTTCGCATGCCCGTCCCGCACTACGCCTTGCGAACCACCCAGCGATCTTCCAGCGCTCCGCCCACTCCCATGCATCGCATTGGGCCCCACTTACACTCCGTTGCGTTTCGCTCTTCGCTTTGCTCTCCACATTTCTCTTCGCTTTGCTCTCTGATTTTCGCTCCGCCTTGCACTCCGCTTTGCACTCCGCTTTGCACTCCGCTTTGCACTCCGCTTTGCACTCCGCTTTGCACTCCACATTGCCATCCGCTTTGCGATTCGCTTTGCGCTCCACTTTGCGCACCTCTTTGCTCTCCGCTTTGAGACCCGGATCGCGCACTGCTACATGTCACCATCCAGTTGGCTCCCCTTTTTCGCTCCAGTCTGCTCCTTTTTCACTGCTCCGTGCAACATGACATCTCCCCCGCTCATCACCCTGCATCACCCTGCATCACTCTGCATCTCTCTGCATCATCCTGTATCAACCGTGCTCAAATGTCCGCTTACCTCAGTGCTCACTCTGCTTTGCGACTCTCTCTAATCCCCCAGCATGACCAAGCCCCCAGAGTCCTTTCACTCGATGATCCACGTTTTTCAAGCCCCGCTCCTCAAATAATTCCACATCCCAAATTCTCTCTGTGCCTAGCTTCTCCGCTCTACGTATCCCTTAGCTTCGTGCCGCGCTTCGCTCTATGCCCAGCTTCGCACCATGTAACATTTCGCCTCTACTACTCCAATTTGGTCATAGTTTCGATTTGCTCCATCTTGCGCTTCGCCTAATGTCCTGCTTCGCTCCAATCTCGTTTCGCTCCACGATCCGCTTCGTTTCAATATTGATTCGCTTCACGTCCCGCTTTTCTCCACTCTCCACTTTGCCCCACTACCCGCTGCTCTCCACGCTCCGTTTCACTTCACACCCCGCTTCGCTCCACGTCTAATGTCGCTTCGCTCCACGATCCGGTTCGCTAAAATATCGTTTCGCTCTACGCTCCGCTTCGCTCTACGCCCCGCTTCGCTCTACGCCCCGCTTCGCTCTACGACACGCCCTGCTCCATGACAAGCTTATACCCACAACCTGCTACACCCCACATCTTTGTGCAATCTGCTCGCTTCGAGTCCCTTTCATTACCCCTTTCCCTACTCCACGCCTCGCACGGCATCCCGCTCTAAGTCCCACGCCGCGCACTGCTCCGCGGCCCATCCATAATGCAGAGCGCAACCGCCTCGAAATTGCACAGCGCGAGTTGCAGCGCCGGGCTAACTTTCTACAGCCTCCCTCCCCCCCCCTTCCACTGCGCCGCGGCGCCGCCAGAGCGCGCAGACGCTGACTGTGCAATGCGTGCGTACTGACAGCCTTCGGCTTTTTGTGCACGAGCTACGCAGCTTTCGGAGAGCGCGAGACGAGAATTTAATTTGTCTGTTGGGGGTGACGCATTGTTACATTAAGCCTGGTTACTCTTCGCTCGTGCGGTGATGTGAAAACTACTCCCACACATTTCTACATCGTTGTAATGCGCCCGTTTATATCACAGTTTCAAGATGGTGAAGGAAGTTAGAGACGTTTTAGAATATTTTAAAAACTGATTTGTATGCAATGCATTGGCGTTATATGCAGACAACTGGTTGAAGACGTTCTTGTACACGGAAGCGTTTTCCTTTGCTGGCTCGCTCTTTCGGAAATGTCTCGGCTAGCACAATTCACAAAACGCATTCACAATATGTTTTGAGTGTTATAATTACGAATCATAAAAGTGTTTGAACTATATTGAGAGAAGAATTAATAAAATTTTGAAAATATAACGCACACATAATTCTCGGTCTTCGCACTGTACTTAGCTGAGTTGCATGACTCTGTATGTTACAATTGAAATATCTTCATTACTCATAAACAGTATTGTGATGCCACTTATTTTGTTTTCTTTCGGTGCATTTCTTCCGACATTGCACTTCATCCAGAGAGACTACAGACATGTGGGAGTGAGATATGAGGTGTGTCCGCTCTTGTTGAAATTGTTCCGAGTGTGATGCGCTCCTTGATTTCTAAATGATGTTCTTCTTTATTCCATTAAAATAAGGCGTTGAAACGTGTTCGTTGGCTTAGCTTTTTTCTCTCTTCATGATTTCATTGTCCCCTTCCATGAGTTTTTCTCCCCATTTTCACCAGTTTTATTAAAGGCTTTCTAAATTTCCAAGTCACTGACGCATATAAGGTTTTCCTACAATCATTACCAAGTTATTTATATCTTATCAAATGCTGTAATTTTTTGTATCTGAAATCTAACACATTTTCTTGTCCAAACTTCTTAACAACCTTTTCTACGTTCTGTTCGTGCAATGTACTGTCGAGCGATAGTTTGTATAAGCCTTTGAACTTAATTTCATTATAATGTATTAAACACATTAATACGATACTTTGTTCTAGCGGACGTGTTTACATGCAGTGACCATTTGCTTCGAAATAATATAAATATCATATTTCTGGCAAACTTTCATCTTATTTCTAAAGTAACGTTGTCTAAATCAGGCCTAGTTTTTTTATGATTTCAATAAAGATTGAATTAAAACAAAATGTGAACCAAAATATACAATAAATGTTTTAATATAAAACATAATATATCAAATAATTTTAATTACATTTTTTCTGGAAAAGCGTAATAGAAAACGACTGCAAGTGTCTTATCGGTCGAAATTGGGATACTAGTTGCTTAGCTTCGACACACAACCATCCGAGGTAATTAGCAAAAGAAACACACGAATGATAATAAACAAATCGAAAAATCAAGTCTGCTTATTGAAAATAATTCCAATACATTATAAATACGGTAAAGAAGACATCATATTATTGAATTCATTGAAATTAACTAATTTCCTACGGAAAGTATAATAGACAGTAATTTTTTTATTTAATTAATTTCCCACATCGCCATCATGATCAAGGTTCTATTGAGAGAAAAACATTTTAATGTTTGTAATTAAACTTGTTAAAAAATTCATATTAAAGAATCACTATGTAGCATTGTAGCATTTAACGAAACGATTGTATAAAGAGGGTATATTTAGATGAATGGTATTTTCAAGAAAACGAGCGACGGTAAGAACGAGTTTTCTTATTTACCATGAGACCAATTATACTCCCTTTATGTTACGTGTTACGTTCAATATTTTTTTGTTTCCATTAAAGAGTATTTTTAGTTTTGAGAAATTCAATCATATCTTCACCATTTAAGGTATGCATTTCATTACTTCAAATTTGTTCCCATCAAGACCCACTTTAAAAGTCTTGCAGTGTATATTTATGATCACCTTAGTGTCGTAGAGAATATTGTATGAATAATAAAAACGACACGTTTGATAATGGGAAACATTTGACGTATTCCGGTTGAAATATTACAAGAAGCTGACAAAGCCTTGTAAACATTACTTCGTACGGAAAGTAAGGGTATGCATGAGAGAACAACACGAGTTAATGTTGGAAAGGAGAAAGATGATTCAGTTCTGACTCAGGCGTTTTGCTTGTGTCCTTTTCAGAGCTGGTAAATACAGCTGACGATTACATTATTTGTAATATGCTAAGACCAAATGTCTTACACGTAAGACATTTATCAATGTTAAATATATAATGTTGTTCCATTAGTCATCTACTTCAAACCAACTTGCTAATGGTAATTATTTTTTATGATAAGGACGTGGCATGTAAAGGAAAATATCGATATTGTATATCAAAAAATACTTGATCATGGAACCTGCTCTCTCTTTGCTGTAACGTTCAAATAGGTGAAGTAAATATATCTGTGCAATATAGAGCGACTTTGGATTAGGATGATTGATGCCAAATATGACTACGGTAATAGTTTCTACCAAAATGAACATGATTGTCTAAGAAGTGGTAATAGTTATTCTTTTCTAATTTTTTTATTCGTTCACTGATTATATATTTTGATGTACGTAACCTGATGTAGATTTTTGTTTATGTTTCATGGTGTCATGGAAATACCTTCGTTACGTCTGTATTATAGATACATAATTAAACGATTTCGATCAGTTCTCATTGGCTGTTGTGAACTTTTAATTGCACTGTGAAATTTAATTGCACTCATGCCATATAATAGTGTTAATCAACTATTTTCCATGGAATTAATGAGCATATTTATTTAGCTAACGGAAAAATAAATGAATAATTTACTACCGCACGTTTTATCGGATAAAGACATTTTAATATGTTACGAGGAAAACAATTGAAGAATCAATACGATTGCTAGTAACATTAAATTTATATTTCTGCAAATTATACAAACAAATTTCAGAAACAGAAAAATTTTATCTATATCTATATCTATTATATTAAAATAACACACAGTTATACTTACAATCTAAATCTCTTAGACACCAATTTGCTTATGTGAGTCATCATTGGAGTTTGTTTCTGCCATTCCCTCCAATGATGTTCTATTGTAACGTATTAGCCAGCGTGCCTCATGGCATCTATTTGGGGACGCTGGGGAGCGGATTAGTCTCGCCATAGGAAGAAGGGTTTTTCCGTAAAGAGAAGAACGCGGAGACGGGAGACACAAGGCTTTGGGTGTCTTCCGGCTTATAGACTTTTCACTGTTATAACAGCGAGGGGTGGCGTGACGTAGGAGGTCAGTGGCCTCGCCTATAAACAGATGTACGGGCCAGTAGGCAGGTTCTGAGACGGTGGAGAACCTCGTGCGTGTGCACATAACTTGGCGCCAAGACGGTGCATATGCGAGCCAGGCTCGCGAGGCTGGAGTTCATTAGTTG
The DNA here is from genome assembly GCA_017312745.1 of Gryllus bimaculatus. Classification (NCBI taxonomy): domain Eukaryota; kingdom Metazoa; phylum Arthropoda; class Insecta; order Orthoptera; family Gryllidae; genus Gryllus; species Gryllus bimaculatus. The sequence goes on along the minus strand of BOPP01000005.1, from coordinate 1,115,525 downwards.
ACGACCTGCGATTTATGTCCTTGGGTACTAGGTCACGGGGAGCTGTGAGCGTGCTCCGAGGTGAAGAGTGGTTGAGTGCACGATTCACGCCGATTCTCAATCGATAAGATCGCTCCTGCGATCGAGGCAAACCAGCCGTTGGTGCGCCAGAACGGACTTTGTGTCCCAGCGTGACATCCGGTCACGGAAGTAGCTTTGTGCGCGCTTCAAAAGTAGAGTGGCGAATGCACAACAAAACCACCTTCAATCGGTTTTGATCGCTCCCGCGATTCAGGGATAGTGGTCTATCAGAGCTAGGTGTAGTAGATTATTAAGTGTATATATTTGTTTTGTTTTCTGTTAATAATATATTGTTTATACGAAAGCTCTGTGTCTGTGATCGCTGTAGTATCCATGACGTCACACTATGTAGTACATTTAAATAACGTCATATTAATTAATATCCAAGAACTCTCTGGATTAGACCTGAAAATCTCTGAAGATATTTTCTATACTACTTGGGTTTTCAAGAACGTCGGTCATCGTTGAGAAAGAAATTTTCAGATTTCGCCAACATTAAAAATGAAATACGTTAATTACTCTTTCTATGGATAAAATACACCTGTGTATTTATCTGCATTTCTTCCCTTTTTCTGAACCATTATACGCAAGAAAACGAGTCCACATTCCTACGATATTACAAAACTGAATTTCACATATCATAATTTATTTGGCAATAAAATTGAAGACTTTTTGAATCTCTTCATCAACAAATATCACAGCTAAATTAGAGTTCTCACTCTGTCAGTTTTAGGGCTTTTACAGATCTTCCCCTATTAATTTATTTTCACGGTAGACACACGTCGTTCCATTTCGGGACACCCCTGCTCTTTATTATCATATACCTTGTAATCAAGCTTCCAATAAGTTCTACCGTTTAGTTATCACTATACAAATATAACCAACCCGAATAAAGGAAATAATTGTTGTTTCTCGAGTCATGTTTTATTTCATGAACACTTGATATACAAATAAACTTCTCGGTAGTAATAAATAAATAATGAATTAATCCATGTTTCTAACAAGGAGCCAACGAGCGATAAACTGTTGAAACAATCAGAGAGTTAGTCCCGATGTTTCCCAACCAGCGCGAGCGCTTGCTAAATATTGACACTGAGCAGTCAGGAGTTGAGCGACAAACATTGTAGGCCCGCGCTGCCTTTCCGTCGCACTCCACCCGCATATCGATTAATGCGCTGTTTTGCACAACTTGCAACATAACGAGCGCTTGTTTACTGCCCCATTTAAGCGACGTATCGTGCGTGGGGCCGTTTGGCCGCAGCCTCCCCGCGGCTTCCGGTGCGAAGGACCGTTCGCGTGTTGGGCGCCCGTATCCCGAGGCCGCCCGCATCCGCGTGGGTCTTCGGCAGCCCCTCCGCAGGCCTATCACATTTAATTTGGTTCCGGCGAAGCCACTTCCGGGAAGTTGGGGCGCAGTATCGCGGAAGGCGGGAATTAACAGCCCCAACGGTGTCGCCGCGCACAATACCCCGCCCCTGCGGCTCCGTGGTTGGAGAGGAGTGGGGCGGAGCGGGGCGGGGAGGAGTATGGCGAGGCGGGCACCGGGCCCGCTCGGCGAGAAGAAGATAGGAAGCTAGAAACTTCCCTTTCGGGCTGACGTCAAGGGCCGCCTTGCGTGCACGGGAGCTCAGTTCGAGTTCAGGGTAATCCAATCTGTGCAAAGAACAATTAAAAGAACCAGGTAATGCAATTAAAGGAAATAGTGTAGTGTTGTTAAATCGATCTTCGTAAAATGAGATATCGTTGCCTAGTAATCAAGTAATTGCGTCCGGCCGTCTATCACTTTATGTCCACCAACGGAGACAAAAGAAACGTATTTTGACGTGTCTTGGTTCCTGATAGTGAACTAATAATTTGTTGCAAATCCATTTAGAAGACTAGGAAAATTATCTCAAAGTCATGTTTTTCTGTTTTTAATAGGGCAAAACGAGTGTTATATGACTGAGGTACCTACGGAGATGACCAATATATTATTCGATTTTTCTCAAGGCAAATGAATGGGAACCATTCTTAGGCAATTTAATCGAGGACATTAAACAAGAACTCTGGGAAAATATATCGTTGTGGTTTCAATGTACTTGTGTACACTGATAGGTTGTAAATTACTACAGTATCATACCGGAATTTATATGATTCAGTACCTGTTTGATTCATCACGTTCTTGATAATTAGAGTTTATTATCTGACAGAACACAAATGAAAAGAAGAATTTTCATTTTTTTCATGCCAATTTCTACATCAGAAAATGGTGAAACAAGGTAACTATAATATATTTAAAATTTACATTCATTAGGATCACAAAAACTACTAAGAATTTTTAACGTGAAAATATCCTTTGTAGGTGTCACACAAAACTACTTCCATGAATAAATGAATTTGAAGTTAAACAAAAATATACATTAGTTTTCATAAGTATTTTACTAAAGTTTTAAATCAAATTATATTTCTTGAACGTTACAGAAACATCAACCCAATGCAAAGGTAATAACTATTAAATCTCTTATCACTCTAATCACAAAAGAATCAGTTCTTTTTTACCTTTCATAAGAATATAAAACTGGTACTTTATAAAAATTGCTAACTAATAGTGTTTTTAAAATACCTTGAATGAGCCTGTTGATTTTTCATGAACCACAATTGGTCGTGTTATTTTATAAAATCTTACTGTCTTGTTCAAACTTTCACGCGTTTGTAAAACAAATATTTTTTGTTATAAAACGATCTTACTAATTAAATAAGTTTTATAATAATACTAGAAATATGTTACATTTTGTAATATTAACTAACAACAAATTCTTCCGAGGATGAATGTTTCTCAGCTTTACGAAATTATTTCGTAAATACTTAATTTACTAATCGTAATCGTAGTTGCCCAGAGAAGACAAAAATTTAAAGCTAAATACAGATTTACATTTTTTTACAATTTGAGAGTAGGTGAATTAATGAACTGTGTAGGAAAACACGCAATTATATAACCCGTTGGACATCATGAGAAAAAACTGTTTCCATGTTATGAAATATTTATGAATTTCATTTTGCGCATGCATGCTTGTTATTAATAGCTAATATTTACATATTTGTTCAATTATAATACATGTATGGTCAGTTTTAAAATGGTTTTAAACGCCAATATTAAATTATATTATTTGATGGAATGTATGAAGTTAAATAAAGATTTGTGGGATTTTTTAATTTCAATTTTGCTAGTTAGAAGATTTCATAGTGGAATTCATTCCGATATTAATTCGTTCTGAAATATGTTTCCCATTTCATCTAGCATTTGTCGGTCGAGAAACGTAAATACTCTGCCTGGAATCATGTTTCCACTGTAATTTCATTATTTTGTTTACAATCTTCTTGAAGTTATTGCCTTTGAAATATAACAAGTCGACTATTGTGAACTTATACTTAAGTCACCATTTTTACTTGCTTGCCTTACTAGTTCCTTACGGTGAAAATAGAAAACATTTCAATGCTGCGCCGGCGATTTTTTAGTAGTAAAACTTCCTGGAACCAGATTAGTGAATAAATATTTTTTCTGTAATGATAACTTTTTCTGTGTGTTCAAATCTGAGACCAATGGAATAACATTCAAAACGAAACTAAACGAAACGAAACGTCAATTAAATTACATATATTTTAACGTTAAAAAAATTTATATTACAGACACGTTTTGCAAACTTTTTGTCGGCATCTTCAGATACAATATTCTGTAAATACGTTATAATTGTTTAAAAAATAAATTATTGATAATATTACAGACAATACATATAACTACAAAGTACATTGTGGAAAGAGTCGCAACGTGTAATTTAAAATATAATTATTTAATACTATACTACTACATTATCGTATTCTATGGATTGTTAGTATATTACGTGAGACAACTGATTGTAACAACCATCTGAAGTTGGCAGGCCAAGACTGATCAACAGTCAGTGCAGGACGGAACCACAGGCAAGGGAAGGATGGGAAGGGGTTGAAACAAATGGGGGAAGAGTGAGATTGGGGAATCTAGGAAGGTAGAGGATATGGAGAGGAGGGGGAAGGAAAATATAAAAGGTAAATGAAAAGCGAAAAGAAAAGAAAAATTTGTTGGCTTATCACTTGAAATTTCGAAAACTGAATTTAAGAAATAGAAATAGCAAATACATCTTAAAAAAGTGGTGAAGATAGATGTTGAAATAAGCTAGCACCTAAACTATTCAGACGATTTGTCGCAAAATAGATATTCCGTGAGCAAACTGGACCATCGTGAAGCCCTGCAAGTTTGAAACGGATATTTTGGTTTTGGGGGCCACATTCTAAGATAGTTATCAACTTTCATATCTATAAATATATAAATATATAAATATATGAATATATAAATATATATAAATATATGAATATATAAATATATATAAATATATGTAAATAATATAAATATATATATATAAATATATAAAAGAATAATTATTATATACTAGAATATGAATATTATGCTAATATTGTGGCCACACCTCCCACACCCTAGAAAACTTGTTTGTATAACAATGCCTCACAAAGGAAAACTGACGACGCAGTAGGACAAAATGAGTCTCCCATTTGTATACAACTCAAAAATGAATTGTTATTACAAAGTGAAAGAAACATATACTACAATGGAAAGAACTCTTTATATAATGTTTCTAAAGCAGCACATGCTCAATATGTCCACCTTATCGATTCATTACTTTCTTCTAAAGAACGCGACTTTAACGATAACCCTATGGCACAAATCTCCTATCTTTCTCATAGACAGAGAAAGCCGCTGGGAACCGCGGAGGTTAACTGAGGTTGTGGAAAACATTAAAACTTCCCCTAAATGTGTATAATGACCAAGGACGTCGCCCCAACGAGACCTGGAAACCTCTGGTTTACCGCGACGCTCGGTCGCGTCACAGTGCTGGTTGTTCCTTGACGTCCGACTAGTCACTGTTCCAACCTCGCCCAGGGGGCCATTGCTTGATCGGCCGATGTTTTCACGGCGTAGGCAGATCATCCGACCAATTTACATTCGTGTAGAGATGCACCTCATTCTTTATAAACCATTGAGCAGTCCTCTTCCAAGCATTTTGCCCTAAGGAATGTTGCAATATGACGCCTGAAACATTGGCAACAGACGTGGCGTCTCCCGGGCAGCCAAGTATCTATTGATTCCTGCTTCGGAAGCCTACGGTTTCACATTACCTTTTAACAGTTAAAAGAGCTCGCTGAAATATTCTTCGAACATTAGTTTTGAGCAGCTTTAAATCTGCGTTAGTTGGTAGTATATACACGGAACGTTCATTTTCAGGTAAAAAAACATTCTCACAAATTGCCGTCATAAATGTAATCAAGGAAATTTTGAACTGTATTAAATTGTTTAAACTTAAATAGTAATTTAAATAGTTAATTTCCATTAAAAAATTTATTATCATGTTTATTATGGTTGAGATTTAATTCTCAGTTTTTAAAAAAGACATCCTCACAAAGTTTATATCTGAATGTTTTTGTACTTTTCACATTTTTACGACACTTTTTTGATTTTAAGTTTTTACTGCATATTTTAAAACATTACTTTGATATTTTATGCTGTATAAAAATACAATCCATATCCATCAACAAGCTGAACAATGAGATGATAAATAATGGTCCATAAAATAATAATTATGGTAATTTTGTCGGACAGTGTGTAAGATTTCGAAACTTTTTTGAGAATCAAAGACGTATATAGGCAATTTCTTTCAAGATAACCTGACCTCTATTTTCTTGAAAAAAACTGCTTTTTAAATATTCATATTTTGAGAGTTCAAAAAGTAATGTTACTTCCGTGTGCTTTCTGTAATATTTGCAGGACGCAACCCTACTTATACTGGGAGAAAATCATACCAAGATACAACGCTTTTGCCATTTAAAAGAATCTTTCTAAAAATTTCAATTTGATTTCAATTTTTTTACTAATTAAATATTTAGTGATCAATATACAGAAAAATAATTATTTTGAAAGTAATATTTGCGTTAGCAAGAGAAAAAATGATTGAAGTATTTTTAGATTCTTCGTATTTACAGTAAATAAGAACAAATTAAACATAAAATTATTAAATGTGGAAAGTTATCATTTCAGTCTTTTGCATTTTTTGAAAATGTATGGGCACAAATAAACCAGGATTTTTATTCCGGGGTATTATTTTCTTATCATCTGAAATTACAAAGATGTGGGATGGTACAATTATATATTCAAAATGAAAATGATATGTAGTAACAAAATTATTGACTTTTAGTTTCAGCTTTTAATACGGCAGTGTCTCTTTTGAAACGTTCATTTCGTTTTGCAGTATGAGAATTTATTGTTATGGTCTCACTCACTAGTAATGACCTAGATCAATTAGAGACCTGATGAGGCAGCATGGGCTCTCCGCAACGATATTTCCTGTATATCACAGCAATCAGGCAAAACAGTGTTGTGAGAACGTGGCTGTGGTATTTAGCAAATGCCAAATATTGTGGTAACATCTGCGTGAAAAGCGGAAAACGCAAATCACAATTATCACTCAGTTCATGATTGATTAACAGGGCACTCAATGTTTTCGGTGGAAATGGATGTAATGACCGTGACCTAATGATGTAATTCTACCTTTTACAAAGTCACTACATAATTCCTTATCATTGACATTATTGAAGTTAAATGGTTTGATTATTTTGAAATAAACATTGCAGAGATTGTTTAGGACTCTGACCTAGTGTCTCTGAATATAAAAGGAGACCTATGGTTCATTATAGAGACTTCCATAATTTTAGACATAATTCAATTAAGTTTTTCAAAATAAAAAAAACAGCTGATAGATTATTGTTATTAATATTATTATTATTTATTATTATTATTATTATTATTATTATTATTATGATAATGATGATGATAGGAAGATGATGAGAGGGGAAAGGATTAGGATGATAGATGTTACGTGGGGTAGTGGGAGGTGCGAGGTACTTGTGGGCTTTTGGAACCATCCCAGCATTCGCCTTGTGACCGAGGGAAACCACGAAAACCCCGGTCAGGATGGCCGGCCAGCGGATATAACCCGGAACGTCCGATTGTAAATCAAGCGCACTACGCACTGACAGTTGATATATATTATACAAATTTTAAACTATTTTAACTGTCCCGTATACGTATGTATGTACGAAGATAGTTAGGGAATGTTAGAGAGTTAGTGAGTTAGTATTGGGAATGTTATGTAATGCTACGGAAAATCGATTTCGAGATTTCAACGGAAATACACATTTTGGGATCCTCTGACAACGAAAAACATTTTTTTTCAAAACATCCTTCTGTTCGCCTGTCCGTCAGTCCGTCCGTCCCTCTGCTGTCTGTGAACACTACTAGTGTCTAAACCAAGCCTAAAATTTATTCCAAATTTGAAGATTAAAATTTTCCCTCAAATAAAATTTGTAGTCCATAGTAAGTTCTTTCATTAACGTCATGTACATTTTTTAAAATATTTTAGTACTTTAAATGCAATACTGCAAGAAATATGTGCAATTTTAAAAATGTACTCAAACAAGATATTCTACAAAACGGCTCCAAAGTACCGTAGTAGAAAACTCCACATTTTCAGAAACTCTCAAACGCTATTTTCTCAGAAACGGTTTCGCATGACGCAAATGTAATTTTTTAAAGATCTCTCACGTCGTTGATACGCACATTTTTAGCAATTTGTAAACACTATTATATTTGTGAGTTTAAGTACTTAAAATGACTTCAAATTAACTTTTTCGAAAACTCAAAAATTTTCCGTCAAAAAGAGTTTCAAATTTCGAATCTACAGTAGCGCTTAAACGCCAGTTTTTTAAAAAGACCAAAAATTAGGAAAATGTCAAAAATGTACTTTGGGCGGCAATAGATAACAGCAGGCAGGAATAAGTGGCAAGGTCGAATAGCAAAGCGAGAATAAAGGAATTAGAAAAATAATACTGGAAAGTCGGTGCCATTCTATAGCATAACTCGTTTGCAAATCATTCCTTTTTATTATTTTAATATTTTTTGTTTTTACAGTTTTTGTTAATCTGGAACTATTTTTTAAAAAACGATTGTGTTTTTTGTTGTAATATTTTCACACTTTCTATTGAGTTATGTGAACCACATTAAATAAGGATTTTGTAGAAATATGCATTTCACATCGATGTCAGAAATAATTAAAATACCGCATGTTTATTTTTCGTAGAAAATATCTGTTGTTACTAGTTAAAATTTATTGAAATAATATGTATTTAATTCGTAAATCCATTCCACATTTAAATTAATAAACACGTTAATACAACATTTAAAAGATTCTGTATAATCAGGCTGAATTTTTTCTAAAGAGTCACACATGTATAAAAGGCACCTAAAAATGTATGCTGTGTTTATGATATAAAAAGTTTCCTTTGGCATTATGAGTTATTTCAAGAGACATCGTAAATATTACATATTTGAACTTCGTAAATTATACTACGAAATGTTTATACTTTCTTGGTGAACAAAACGTAAACGCCATCTAAATTAAATTATTTTAAACTCGACATACTCTATTCTGAACATACTTATTCAATTGTTCATCAAAGGTATGTAAAAAATATACTGACTCTGGAAAGGATTAAAAATCACACAAAGATCATACAGAATTCAACTTAAAGTAAAAGACGCAGTAAATATATACCTCAATTAAAGTTTGAAAAAAATTATTTTTTCTTAAGAAGTAAACTGAAAGTGCAGATAAAAGTGCCTATAATTTTAGTTTTATTCGTTGATATTAGTTATAAACATGTCTCAAAATGATCACCATTAAGATACATTACATTCCCATTACAGACACACTTTCGAATATTAAAATAGAAAAACCACAGCTTAAAACAAGGTTTGAATTTACTACCAAAGAGGTTATGTGTGACGCAAGTACTCCGTAAATTTAAAAATGGCTCTTTGGTAGAAAACAAACTACTTCATAATAGTAGAAAGTTCTCAGACTTTCACAGAATCAAAAAAACAGAAAGTAGTAGTCCGTAGTGTTACATATCTACAGAACTCAATGTTTCCGCAACAGTGGATGCGCACGTGAATGCCGGAGATCGTTTGTAACGCCAAATAATTTAGCTGTATGTGTATTGCCATGCCAAGTTCAAACATAAACAAATGTATTGTTCACGAAATTATGTATCCGTTATCAATCGGAAAATGTTACCTCCTCCGCTTTTGCGGATAACTTATTCTTTATTTTAGTACAACCTTTTAATTTGAAGTACCTTCGCCAAGGTGTTGCCAAACTTCCAATATCCTGAAGATGTTTCTAAATGAGGTTTAAAATCAAAATTTCAAGTTTAATAATCCCGCCCTCCTTTCAGGTGTGCATTCCCTCGCCAACTCAACCAGTCTTTCCCATAAACTTACATCCATGGTATCCAACCCGATACCACACCACGTACGCTGCCCATCAGCAATCCTGGTGGCGGGATTTAATCTTAATATTTTATAATTTAACTACGATTATTCAAGATCCTTACACATAATAATCGATACCATCAAAAAATAAAAACTATGAAGAAGGCTTTTTGAGTTCGTTTTCTTTACATCAGCCTTTGATTACGAGTGATGGTGCTGGTGTTTCGCGAACAGCATGGAGCAGTATGGCAAAGACCGTGAAGACAGCGGTGGCTCTGGATCCACGTGGCGAGGGAGCGCGGCGGTGCGTGGGTGGTGGGCGCGGTGGAGGCGTGGGGGAGTGGGGCGAAAAAGGGGAAGGATGCGTCGGGCGCTGTGGGCACGGGACGATGTGAGAGGAGCAGTGCAGGGTAAAGCCGCGCGGGGTAGGACGATATGGGGAAGGATGACACGGAGAGGAGTGGCATGTGGCGGGGCGGCGTTGGGTAGAACGGTGAGAGACAGGAGGCGCGGGACGTGGAGAGAGGAGGGAAGAGGAGGAGGAGGAGGGAAGAGAAACTATGAGGTGCGGCAGCGGGTTGCCGAGCGGTTGTGAGTTGTGAAATGCTTGTTGGGGCAGAGCGCAGCGGAGTATCGAGGGGAGGCCGGGGCGTGGCGATGTGGGCGGGAGAGATGTGGAGTGGGGTCAGCGGGTTGTGTGGCATGGTGAGGCATGACGGAGTGGCGTCGGACGGTGCAGCGCGGTGTGAGACAACGCGCCGTGAGGCAGTTTCAGTTCGGAGGGAGGAGATGGGACAGCGCGCAGTAGGGAGTAAGAGGAGGCACGAGGCGTGGTGATGCGAATAGATGTCGGGATGTGTGAGGTAGGGAAGCGGCTGGCGTCACGTGACGTGGTGTGACGTCGCGAGGTGTCGCATGTCGTTTGCTAAAGAGAAGCGCCTGGAAGGGAGTTTAGCGAGATGTGGCGCAGGACGGAGCGAGGCGGGTGCGTGAGGTGTGGGGAGGGGC
>BOPP01000005.1:1086228-1104690 GCA_017312745.1 Gryllus bimaculatus | reverse complement strand
GGCGTGACGGCGCCCCGCGGGCGACAGGCGCGGGCGCTGCCCATCCATCACGCGGACGTCCGGCGCGCCGCCGTGCGAACGGCGCTGCGGGGAGCAATCGCTGGAGCTGCCGCCGCCGCCGCTGGATGAGGAAATTGATGGCGCGTTTTCTGCGTCGTTGGTTGCCCGCGCCGCGTTGAGAATGATCGAAACGAGGGTCTCCCGCGGCCGTGATTCCTGCTTTGGATTTACGCTCCACGGGTGATGGAAAAGGCGTGGGGGAGCCTTAGTCGCCGGGATCAGCGTCTGGTGTGTGTGCTATTGTCCCGTGTGATTAGTGTTATTTGTCTGAAAAAAGATCACCATGGATTGTTTGCAAAAGCATTTGCGTTTTCGGCTATGTAATACGCTTTTCTCTACGTATTTTCTATACGGATCACGTGAAGTTTTAATGTTAATTTATATTTTGTAGTATTTTATACATAGTTAGTCATAATTATATTACAATGAACAGAATACGTAAATGTCATTAATTTTTACACTTTTAATATGATGTCATTGTACCTGGTTCACGGGAGGTAATAAGGTAGCCAAAACATTATTGATTTAACATAATTGAATTACTTAGACAAAACATATAGGTGAAACAAAATAAGAGGTATCATCTGTATAAAATACAAAAAAATGCAAGAAAGGGAATAATAAAATTATGCAGGAAATGAGAGAGTATTCAAAAATTAAAAACATTGAAAACTGGAATTAAGTTAATTTTCTACTTTCTAGCAATGTTCACAAAGCATCAGTACAGTGGCAAAATTCTTTAAAATTGTATCATTTTTATGTCATAATTTTAGTATTTGCCGCGGTGGCTCAGCGGGTGCGCTGACTTTCTGACCTGAAGTAGCCATGTTCGAATCCTGATATAGGTTGGGATTTCTGCCTGGTGAGTTTTAGAGAGGCTGTAAGTTCGACTCCCCATCCTTTCTTAGAACGTTGGACTCACCACTCCTTTCTTGTGCCGACGGAAAGAACGGCCCTCCTTCACCATCTCCTTGGGCCACCTCGGCCTGTGTGAAATTGCGCACGGATTCATTTACCTGGATTTATTATTTTATCAGGTAATCTTATATACTGCGAATATTTTAATCAAGTAAATATCAATTTTTAACAAGTGACGAAATAACAACAATTATTATTTTTATATATACAAATTGTGTGAATATAACGGAACATATGCAACGTTTTTCGGTGGTGAATTAAAACACAATCGTAATATTTAACAAAAACGTTTATATCGTAAACAATGCTACACTAAAAATTTTTGATTTATTTACAGATATATTACAGACCTTGTGTTCTTCACTTCTTTTTTTCTTACACACAACTCCATACTCATGATTATTTATTTACACTGTTCACTTCTGATTATTTATTTACACTGTTCACTTCTTCTACACTATCGCACATTCCGTTGCAATGTCCACGGTCCACTGCGCTGACCACAAATCACTGCGCAGACCACAATTCACAGTGCACACCACAATTCACAGCGCAGACCACAATTCACTGCGCAGACCAGGGTCCACTGCACTGCTATTTACCGCGATGCACACTTAACAGGTCAACGTCCACTGCAGACTTCAAACTACTGACTGCTGTTACCCTACTGCACCGCTGTTCACCGCACTCTTCACAGCTCAGCTTACACTTCAGACACACTGATGGACAGACTGCTTACTACTTGTACTACTTGACTGACTAGCGGACTCTTACTGCCTGACTTACACTAATCTGGCGGCCGTCGGTAGCGGCGAATTTATACCTGGCCGGCGCCCTTCTTTAGCCATCGGGAACTTGCGCCACACCTCTACACGACTCGCGAATAACACGGAACCGTCCATTTCGGGGGGAGGGGGGAGCCGGCAGATGACGCAATCCGCGCAGCGAATCCGGGGAGATGATGCAATATTCGTCACAATATTATAAACACGATATATTTTGTTAATCATCAAAATATTATGAATATATCATAAATATTTCTATGGATAAATTCTAAATTTTCATAAAATTTTCATTCTAAATATTTTATTAACTATCCCCTAATTATTCTTTTGAGTAGTCTTTTTATGACTACCCTTTCTCCTCTTCTTCCCCCACCCCCTTTCCCATCATTGTTAGGCTTCCTCTTCTCCCATTCGAAAATATGGCTGCCACCTAGCTGCAACCTCCATGTTTTGCCTTTGACCATTTGTGAATATTCATGGGAGATCCACATTGCTTGAGCAGTAAGTTATTTTCTTTTTGTATTTATATGATATTATTTGTTTTTCCAATAAATTCACTGTACACCCCCCCCCGTTTTGTGTTCAATTTATGTTTGTTTCATTTCTCCATTTTGCTAGAGATCCACTGAGGATGGGAAAAGTGTTTCCCGAAAGTTAACTATGGAAAATTGTTAATAAAATTATTAAACCTTTGTGGAGATTATTTCCTTTACAATACTATTACTATGGAATTATTTTTAAAAACATGGTTTTAAATCAGATGTTTATTTTACAACTATGCGCAATCTTTAAATGCGATATTCAAGTTTTGTTATTTGGAAGTTAAGAAACATGTAATTGATACGTATAGTCTCACTATTTGATCGTCGTCTTGCTAATCATTTAGTGTATTACAACCTGTCAGCGGAGTGTTGTAATGTGAAGCCGAAAATATTATTCTAGAAAGCAAATCAGGTTCCTTAGAAATAATTTCAAAGATCTTACTTCCCTGCTTAAAATATCAGTTGTGAATTGGTCATTTTCCAAAGTTGAATGGTGGAGCACAAATAATGTCCCTGGTTTAGCTTCGTTTGAAGGGAAAGTAAAATTATCTGATCGGCGTAGCTAATGTTGGTTTTGTGGGATGTACCATATGTCAATATATCAACGTTCTTGTCATCAAATCTGATGTCCACATCACTCATTTATGATTCTATAACGAGAACGAAATGCACACCAAGAAAGAAAATATAGTCAACCAAAATGATCTATTATGAAACGGGTCAGATAACGTTTATCTGACACTACCTGACAATAGCCAGAAAAACTCAATTCCAACGTCATATTTCTATAAAAACTTCAAAAATTAATTTAGTTTTTTAGAGCCCTCTTTCACATCACATACTAAGACGGATTGAAGACAATTAACTTCACATTAATTATACAAAAGCCGATCTTTTGATGTAAAAATATTTAATAAACAATATTTCTTTCTATAACTATGAATATAAATCATTAATTCTAACTCAGGAATATATTTTAAATATTACAGGTTTTTGGACAAAGCAATTAAAAAAACAAAACAAAATTTTTGAAGCACGTTCATGCTTCACACCAATCCATTTACGCATAATTTTCTATATTAATTAAAATGTAATGTTATCTCAATTGCGGTGATATTGTTTTGGAGTAGTTATTTCGTTCGCAAATGGTACGCGTAATTACTCATTCACGAAATAAACCAGTTCATGTGCTAATATGTGTAAATGCGTCTAACCGTAATGAATCGAAATTATCCCGCAGGGAGCCAGGCAGAACCGCTGAGCGTTCTTCATCATCTCCCTCGACGTGGATCACCTTCCCCCGCGTTTCCTCTTACTCCGCTCGAGCAGTATATTTTGCGTCGCTTAGCACCTCACCTCCTCACCCGGCATTCCTCAGTGGCAGCGCGGCGCCGCCAAGAAAAGGAGAAAGACGACGCGTTCGGTCCAAATTGGCTCCGGGAACCTGCTACCCGCCGCCGCCGCCGCCGCCCGCGCGTCCGGCTTTAGAAATTTCGTCCCCGGAGAGGGCAGGTGGGGGTTCTCTTAAGGAGGGACAGCCTGAGTGATTGTCCTCCGAGGGGTGCTTTGATATCGTGACGCGGCGCCGCGCCGGCAGGCGCCGCAGGCGGCGTCATTAATCTTGCCTTCCTGTTGCGAGTCGGGTGCGTGTCGTAAGATACTCGCGCCGGGTGGGGCCCGGGCAATATCGCCGGTGTCGGATCGTCGGATCATGATGTCCGCGTCTTACACCTCCCTTCCGCCCACGTGTCGTGCCTTGTTGCTTATCACGGCCGACAGTGAGTTTTACGAAGATTACAGATTTTCAGAGGACGAAAATGACGAAGCAGGTCTTATAAGGGCAGAATTTAGACACAAGCTATGGCTTTACAGTGTATTATTGTAGTTTCATATACACTATCAAAATAATTAGGCAACGATTTCAGACTAATAAATTTAATTAATTGATTTGAATCATTAAACAAACTTTCAGAAAAGCAGTCATACGTATGCCAATGTGTGTAGTATTTTTCTACTGTTTTTCCCTAACTAATACTATTGTTTATGCAATTAACACTATTTTTGCATCGGAGAAAAATAAACGCCTAGTCTTGGTTTGGCGGATTCTTGTTAAACATTTTATCAAGGCTGTTTACTTTTTCAAGTGTACCTATCATCTAATTAAAGAAATTATTTGTTTAAAACCAGTGATAATTCATACTTACAAAAAAATATGGGTTTATGTTACAGTACTTTCTTATTCTTATCATTCCTTCCCAGTATCAAGGCTTTACTGTTGCTATTCCAATCGTAAAATTAACACCGATATCGTTAGTTTGTACTTCATGCAATTACAACTATACTTCTGGTAAGCACCAATTAAGACGGTGTATCTTTCCCCAAAACATCGCTTTTTCTTACTACCTACTTCCAGCCAATCAATCACAGAAATCGATACATAGGTTATAGGAACCACGGTAATGTACACTTGGACGTGAAAACTCAATATAATTATTATTTGAAGGATTCTGAAAAAAATGTTGGAGATAAAATTAAAAAATGTTGAAATAAAAAAAAAGTTGAAATAAAAAAAGTATTAACTTTTCCCTAATCTACTCTCAATAACAAATTATTATTTTTACAGTGCCAGGAATTTAATCAGAATAGTCAGACATTCCTAAATGACATGTTATTACATTGTTCTAAGTGACTTCTGATGTATACATAAGAACTGGTCCAATCCTCAGCCAGTGGATGTGGCTGCCCCTTCAAAACATTTGGGTGGGAGGGTCTTCTCCAAAAGGCCGTGCTTTCCACTCCGACCCCCCCCCCCGTCCTACTGTCCGCCGTCGGGCGGCTGACCGGCGCGCTGCGGCGCGCGTCAGGGCCGACGCGCATTTAATTAAGACTGCCGACGGCATCGCGTTAACATTGCATTAAGCCTCCTCCCCCTTCCCCTCCCCCCTCCCTCCCCCCCTCCCCTCCCCCCTCCCCTTCCCCCCTTCCCCTCCCCGCTCCCCCTCCCCGTCTGGCCCGTCGCGAAAGGAGGCGCGGGGCGGCTCTCTCCGCAGATTGAGAGCGCGCCCGTCAGATGATTGGGCAGCTCTTTCGATGCGGAGCCCGCAGCGCCACCGCAGGCCGGGCAGATGGAGATACAGGGCAGAGCTGGGAGATGGGGATATTTAATGAATGGGCGGGACTGATGAATTGAAACTAAAAATTTAGGAGGAGTTGCAAATATCCCTAATATTTATATCAAACGTATCTGGCTATACGAGTTGTTAATATGACCACTCTATATTTTCTAAATTTCGCCAATCTGTAATTTCGTGTTTGCTACTGATAAAATAGAAACGAACCTTTTGAGATACTTGACTTTGGAATAGAGGTTCAAGTTTTATTTAAGCTCTTAAGTATAAAATTAGACTTTCTCACATGTGATTTTAAATTAAACGTAACATGTCAGAAAATCTAATTTTATACTCAAATTATTAGCAAAGTACTAACTTATGATACATCATTCTACTATTTTGTTTATGCTCTATTCATTGCTGATGAGAAAAATATGGTCAATAACTTTTCTTTTAAAACATTAGTAGGATGTCAAGAATCTTGTTAATTTCCAATAGGCGCAGAAATTGAAAGAACATTATGCACCCTCCGCCCACGGGAAATCTAATCCCTAGTTTCTTTCTATACCAAGGAACTCAGTAAATATCCAGAAACATGTGATAATATAGAATGGCACAGGCTCTCTCATACTAGCTTAAATGAACAAATCTCTCTTTCTCTCTCCAAAATTTCTTCCTCTCCTCCCTCTCTCCTCTTCTCTCTACTCTCTTTTATTCTCTCCTCTCTTATCTTCTCTCTCCTCTCCCATTTTCTCTCTTCTGTCTTTTCTCTGTTATATTTCTCTCCTCTCTCACTCTCTACACAAGTTATATCTTTTCTTTCCTTTCTCTCTCTCCTCTCTTTCCTCTATATCCTTACATCTCTTTTATATTTCTATCCTTTCTCATTTCTCTCTCAACAATCTCTTCTCTCTCCATTCATTTCTCTCCTCTCTCTCCTCTCGCCCTCTCATCTCTCCTTCCTTTCTTATCTCCTGTCTATATTCTCGCTTCTCTCCTCGTCCATTCCCTCTCTCTGTATATTATCTCTCTTCTCCTTTATCCTCCCTCTTATTTCGTCTTTCTCCTTCCTATACTCTCTCTCCTCTTTTTATGCACTTCCCTTTCCTCTCTCTCTACTCATACCTCTCTCTTCTCTTCTCTTCTCTCTCTTTCCTCCCCCTCCCTCTCACTCTCTCTTTCTATGTCAACAGAATATCGCAGTTATACCTTATTAAACACACCACCGACCGCCCGCGATCTATCCTTCCTCCGTGTTTTGTCCTGTACCTCCACTTACACACACTTACTCTTCCATGCATTACACTACCGCACCTGCCGGGAGGCCCGTGCCCCGCTGGTGGGAGATACCTGGTAGAAGAAAACTTCTAGAGGCAAATATTGTCGTATTATATTTATTAAATATTGATTCACTATTTGTCTTACTCTGATAATAACTGCTTAGTTACTTAGAATACCGTAGTTATACTTCAAAACAATGTCATGATCTTTGAAACTATGATATTGCTTTTTCTACGTTTTCTGCCACGTTTGAAATATATTTTAATACTCATTATCCCAGAGACTTCCTTCCAATTTAAATAATATTTTCTTTTCATATCTTGTAACAAAACTCGCATTCCTTTAACAACATATTCAGATATCTGTAGAGATTCGAGTGAAACAATAAACCCGAATAACTGCACTTAACTTCCAAAATATGTTTAAAAAATGGAACGGCGGTATGTAGTTATACTGTTACACATTTTCTTCGAAAGTGTTTCGAGGAAATAGTCTCTAAGCTGCCTCATAAGTAGTTCTCATGATACGACGATTACTGCCGTTGCGTGATTTTTCTCTGCTTCATTTTCCAATCCTTCATCAGTCTTTTTCGTTTTGTGTTTTCGTCACTCATCTCTCCCTGGCGTTTGAATCCTGGCGTCTCAGTCCCTATTTCTGTAATTTATAAAGAAAGAGATTTTATTTTCATCCAGTGGAGCTTATGTCATGAACACATTTTCATTTTTGTTTCTGATAGTTTCATGAGCATTTTTCTACTATCGCATCTAATGAATTAACTACATGCAAAACACATGTGTTCAAATTATTAGATTTAAGACTTTTTCGTAATATATATATATATATATATATATATATATATATATATATATATATATATATATATTACAGTGTATATTTTTTGTATATTTTTACATTTGTGTACATGTTTCAGTAATACATTTAATACTTACTGTTAGTGTCCGTGCCTTTGTTCTTAATCAATAAATTTACCCTCTTTGCATATTTTTTACTAATTTTTCATACGACCTTTTCATGTCACTATCGCGCTACCAAATATTTTCTACTAGTTTGTTAGCTTGTATATTTTGTTCTTCTTCTCTTGGTAATACCCCATGAATTTTGTATGGTGTTCAAGTCAGATCTATTCCGTGGACACGGTAACACTTTGAATTGTTTTTATTCCAAATTTTTCAAGAGACTTTTGCCTTTGTGACACTGTGCTTCATTATACATAAAATGCCATCTTCATTAGAAAACCACTCTGATTTATGGAAAAAGGTTCTTTTCAAGGATTTTTTTATTTGGTATTGCCTCATTGTCCCTTCGACAATGTGCAATCTGCCAGGACCTTTCACAGACATCACCCTTAAGAGCGTTTCTCTCCAATTATATCACGAACTTAGGTAAAACATTATTTAAACTAATACAAAATTTAAACACGTCTGTATATTATTTCTCGTATTAAGATGTGTGTCTGTCCTTTCCTATTTGAAGATTCATTCCTTAATTTAATCTCTTAACTTCTTCCAGCTCTGAACAATTCTTGGCAATTGCTCTTTGCAAGTCTCTTGCCTCTGCCATTTCCGTGGTACCTCTTAGACCGACCCATCTACGCCTGTCGTATGGGCTTTTATTGTCACCGCCCCAGTCTCCACTCCCCTCGCTGCCGTTGTGCTCTCCACTCCGCCGTTGCCGCCGCGCCACCTGCCTGTCGGTTGCCTCTGCAAGACGTCACGTCGGCCGAAGCGACAAGCGCGACCGAAGCCCTATTTATTGTGTGGTGGTTGAAGGAAAAATGTTTACGAAGCGCCTGCGGCAGCACGTTTGCCTCCTCCGCATGTTACGCTAGTGACAACACTGGCAGCAGTATTTCGCTCTGTCTTGTGTTAGCACACTCTTTGAACAGAACAAAGGAAAAAGCTTTGAAGATAAATTATGTTTTTCTTCTGCAATATTTTGTTTCAGAAACATACTCCTACCTTTTTATTCGAAATTTTAAGTCTGGGAAAATACAATCTTTATTGTTGTATGTGTTCCCACAGATAAATTTATGGTAAGAGTAAAATGTAAAGCGCCCAATTCTAGTTCTTCATTTATTCTTAGGGGAGTAAAAATCGAAACATTCTATTACCAACAAAAAAATCAAGAAAACTTTAATTTTAAGATAGCTATGAAGCATTTACTTAAATCGATACGAAAATATTGTAAAATATATTTTCTCAGTTTCTCTTTGTATTTTGTAGACACACGTCACTTTTTATCTTTTCTAAATCCGGTTTAATTACGTGACATACCAAAGAACTAGGTTAAGCACATGCTAATGAGACGAAAATATACTATTTATAAGTTTTCAATATATTTTCTTTCATGCAAGATTTATGGTGTGAAATAATTCCTTGAAATTTTAGCAGCTTCCGCGTGATTTTGCGTGCAATGTGTGCAATAAAAACAAGATACAGAAATACAATTTTCTAAAAAACAGCTCCAGATTTTCTCTTTTTACCTTTCGTGGAGAGAGTGCTAAATGTACTCTATGAGATGAAATCAACACTAAATTGCTCTATTCTTTCGTTTTTTGAAAAGACAAAAATGTAACTTTTTCATTTGTGTCTCGCGTTTATATTTAAATTAGCGGCGATTTGTTCACATTATTATATTGATGAGTGTGTGTGTGCCTTTAATAATGTCACAAACATTTTCACGAAAACTCAGCAGTTTTCTGTGAAAACTGGCTCACATTTCCTCATTTTCAGAAAAGCTCAAATGTCATTTTCTCAACAACAGATCCAATTTTTTTCTTCAAACATTTCGAACGGATAGTGCTTACTGAACTCTTTAGTATGACGTAAATTTCACTTTGGAGTATTTTTTGTTTGCCTCAAGAATTACACAAATGTAATTTTTGGAGGATCTCTCACACAACTAATATAAATATTTCCTGAAATTTCTAAACCTTACTAAATGTGTAAGTTTATGTTTCAAATGACTTTTAAAGAACGTTTTGAAAACTCAAAAATATTGGCTAAAAAAGAGCTTTAATTTCGAATTTACAGTAACGTTTAAATACCATTTTCCTAAAAACCGCTCCAAATATTTCAAATTAAATTGTCATTTAGGACGATGTTTTACTGTTCTTAAATATTCTTAAAATAATATTTCCATTCTACTATTAGGAAACCAAAATATTAAGAACAGTTTGAAAAATGTACTTTGAGCGAGATAGTTGGCAGCTGGCAATGTATGTGGCAAGTTAGAATAGTTAGCCTAGGCCAAAGGAAGTAGATAACTAATACGGAAAAGTCTGTACTATTCTCCAGCACCTACAAGTTTTTTTGTAAAAGGAAAAGATATTGTCAATCAAATGGTGGCAAAGTCAAAAGTCTGTTGTTTCTTTAATATGCAAAATGCTTACTTTTTATAATCAATTCACGAGTCAGCATTTCTCAGCTCATCACTTCATTCAGTTTGTTGATTTTGTTATTTAAATATCGTAATTTAATCTACGAAAGGCAATCACTCTGAAGAAAAGAAAAACGATAATTTATATCGTGAAATACGTTTGCGTCTAAAATCTAAAATTAAATTAAGAAATTATACTTTTTAGTTTCTAGGGAGTAAGATTGTTTTAACACCGTTTTATGCTAAATCTTTTCCTTTCAATATATCAGTTACATACACACCTCAATCCTTTGGTGTGCCAATCTATTCTAATAAACAATATTTATTTGCTGTCTTACAGTGTTGAATACGTTTGCAAATATAATTAATTATTACAAATAACTGTAATATAAATAATGAACATTTTAAAGTTCATCACCCTTAGAGTTCATCGATAGATATCAATGAAGTGGAGAATAAACGCAAAATAATTAAAAACTTGTAGTCTGTCTATATTATAATGAAATTAATTTTTTTAGCAAATGCTACTAATAAACATGAATTTAATATTCTTGTATTTGTTAATAAAGTTGAATTTAAATTTCTACTGTTTCATGACGATCACGTTGATAAATATTAAGTAAAGACGTCTCATTAGAGTAATAATACATTTTAATGACTAATAAGATTACATATTGATCCTGCAATGATTTGAAGAGAAATGAAATTATTCTAGTCTGTAAATTACAAAATAGAACCAAAACCTAATTTTCTTTTTCCAATAATGCAGATTCAGCCCTCTATAGACGTTGCATTCTTGGTATTCGTCCTACAGTTTTAATTCTGCTTTTGTCCGTTGCGCGAGGGCACAATGGGTCGCTGCAAAGAGGAAGCAATCGTTCATTAGAGGGGCTGCCCTCGCGGCGCGGCCTGCACTGGCAGACGGAGGCACCCGCGGGCACCCACGCCCCGGGCCCAGGTGCGCTGCGTAATTAGGGTCGCGCAAGGATTACCATCCCGCCCCAGACCCCAAATGCCCCGCCCCCAACCCCACGTGCCGCTCCCGCAACGCTCACACGCCGTCCACGCGCCGTCCACGCGCCTCACATGCACAGCCCATGCGCCCCTCACCGCACCACCCTCGCGCCGCCCCCGCAACGCCCACACGCCATCCACACCCCATCCACGCGCCTCCCATGCACAGACCATGGGCCCCTCCCGCCTTCGCAACGCCCACACGCCAAACCTGACACCTCACTCCGTGCACTCCGAGCCCAAAACACTGGCTCTGCACCGCCTACGCGCAGCCCTCGCCCGCGCAAACGCAGCCGCCGTCGTCTTTCTACTTCCTTTGAACGTCCCACGCGCTTGCGCGCCATCCACGCACAGTTCATGTGACATCTACGCGCCAACGCGCCTCGCCAGCAACATCCACGCGCCGCCCACGCACCACTCGCGCAGCGTCAACGTGCCATCCACGCGCCATCTACGTGCCACCCATGTACCGCACACACGGCGTCAACGCGCCGTCCACCCACGCGCTGCCCATGCGGTGTCAACGCGTCTTCCAACACCAACCACGCGCCGCACACGCACTACCCACGCGGTGTCAACGAGCCTTCAGCACCACCCACGTGCCGCCCATGCACCACCGCCCCTCACGCTGCGACAACGCGCCGTCCACACACCGCCCATGCACCACCACTCACGCACCACCCACGCAGCAACCACGTGGTGTCAACGCGCCTTCCAACACCAACCACGCGCCGCCCACGCAGCACTCACGCGCCGTCCACGCGCCGCCAACGCACCACTCACGCGGCACAACGCGCCGTCCACGCACCACCCACGCGCCGCCCACGCAGCACTCACGCGGTGTCAACGCGCCTTCCAACACCAATCACGCGCCGCCCATGCACCACCAATGCTCGTCCACGCGCCACCCACACGCCGGCCATTCACCGCCCACGTGGCGTTAACGCGCCGCCCACACACAGCCTCGCGTGTCCTCCACCGCATTGCCTCTGTCAATCACATTCACGCCGCCTTTGCCATTCCTCGCACGTCGTATGCTATTCCCACTCCGCGCTTGATTGATTTTCCCATGTGTGTTTCCCAATTATCTTTATTAACCGACAATCTGGTTCCATGGTCAACAGCCATCGTAGATTAATTGCATTGAAAGGGATAACTTGCGAGGGAATTTTGCGATTTTGATTCTCTACGCTGTATGGAGGAAAAACTGTGGATATTACTGTTTGTTCTATATCTGCTCCAGAACGCAATGTGAGATTACATAGAAAGGTATTGTAATGTTTCTTGATTGTGTTCGATTCAAATTTGCCCTGCTTGCTCCATTAGAACAATTCACTCGGGTTCGATGAGGTAAGTTTATTTCCCCTAGCGATAGAAACTAGTTAATGTGCCATTCGTACGAATAAGGAAGTTTTTGGGAATTTCTTTTTTTTACTCTATTAATGAAATGCATGCAACTATTAAATCAGCAACATTTTAATCAATACTTGGCATTTCTTTTTAATTATTCTATTATAAATCAATTGCGCTCGTGTTTTTTAGTCATGACTCCTATTTTATATTTTAAAAAATTATTGAAAATATATTTTTGTTTAAGATAAGTCACCAATCTTCGCGCTCTCTTCGTCTCTCTCGGGTGGAAGACGCCACGAACATCTTCTTTCTTCGTATCTTGTTCTTCTCCTATGGCTTAATGTAACTAACTTTAATTGCAAAGTTCTGTGATTTCGCTCGACTTTATAGCTTTGTTACTGCAGATAGATGCCTGCTCCCATACACTAGCCTATAAAATTTCTCTATAGCACGTTCAGTGCCATCATATGCGACCTTCACTGTTCCGCGTAACTAGTAATAATATTAAAACTCTCGATCTTACTCGATTCACAGATAGATTTTTAAACATTAATTAATAATTTCCTTTTTTTAAATCACCGACGATATCTGCCATGCACCATCATGGCTTGTTCTGCGGCCCCTCTTCTACTCTGACGTCATCTTCATTTTACTTCGCCCATAGACACATATTACAAAAGAATTCATCTACCTATTGCCTATTCCCAATATAATGAGACTCCCAAATATTCCGACTATTTTCCATTTGTCACAATATCGTAAATGGCTTATCCTGCGAGGGGATATTTTTGTGTTTTATACAATATTAACGGATAGTCAGGTAGGTTCTGAATTTTACTTACAGTGTAGAACTTTATTGCAGCGTCCAAACTAGTTGAAAATTTGATCTCAGAATGGAAAAAACAAGTAAGCCAATACCTATAATTACATACACGAGTTGTGTCTATAGTCTTGTATATTAATTATTAATGCTGAAAGATGAATGATAAGACATCTTCCGGAATATTGTGGTTCAATTCATGCTGTGATTATCAACGTTTGCTCGGCCTCATAACTAGGGCTTAGTGAAAATTTAAAATTCACCACTTGTCAGGAGAATAGCGCACGGAGTGCTGGTGTCAGAAGTCATTTCTTCTTCTTCTTTTCATCCTCTCTTTTCTTCTCCTCCTCGTTCGTTTGTTTGTTTTTCTCCTTCCCCCTCCTCTTTCTCCTCGGTGGGGCAGTCAATATTAATGTGGCTTTTCAAAAGTAACGGTCGCTGCATCACGAGAACGAGAAACGCACAGAAACAAGTGCAATATTTTAAGAAAACAATTAACACCCGATAGTGATTCACATTTACGAGGTAATATTATGAATTGATTTTTCATCCCCTTTTAATCATATTTATTTTTATATTATCTTTAAAAAATATACTTTTGCGTCTTTAACCGATAGTCTAAGTATACAGAAAACTCACCAGTCATCTCGATTACATTCCATCGTCACGTTTTTTGTGCATTTTTCAGTAATATTATTCATTGCAATGATATTCTTTTTAATTTTCCTTCCTTTTCTTTTCACCTTTTTCCTGCCTTTGTTTTCATTATTATCGTCACAAATTGGTCCCATCGCTGCTGACGTCATTACCCTCACCAAGGGTCCCTTTATGTAAGGTGCCTTTTCATTAACAGTAGCGCAGATGCGTCTTCCATTGTTCTCTTCTTCATCCTTTCTCTTTTAGGCTTCCCTTGCTATTCCTTTCGAGAGCCGAAAATCTGTTGTTTCAAATGAGTTTTCCCTTACACTGTCAAGTGATAATGAATAATACAAAAATTGATAGCATTATAGACATTTCTTAATAGAAAGTATTTTATGCATAAACGTATTTGATATTATTCATACATTTACAATAAGTGGAACTGATTTCTTACAATGTGAAACATCTGTTTAACTTTAAACCCAAAACCTACTCGTAGTAATAAATATTTGAACTAATTAAGAGAATGTTTACGTTGTAAGAATATTCTAATGCGCAAAAATATTACTTCCAATTATTTATGAAGTTAAGCGTTTAAAAATGTCAAAAATGGTAAACAATCTACTTCCTATTTTATTTAAAGACACTTTTACAGGATAACACAAAATATCGATGTATTGTAGCACAACTGAAGGCTAATTTTGAGTTAAATTTAAAGACTTTTATTATTTCTTACTTGAAACTTATATAAATCTATCTATAAAATATAATGGCAGTTCAGCACCTTTCGAAAGACTGCCTTTGCAACTATTCATATTACGAAAGTGATTTATTTTTTATTTTTCACGCCTTCATTCTCTTTTTATTTACTGCTTCTATAAAGAAAACCGTCAGTCTCCCCAGAACTTCTGAAAAGAGCCAAGTTCCAAGTTCACCTTTCGGAGAGGTGCGAACGGCGCAAAGGAAAACGAGGCTTTGGACTTTCTTTGTCACGAGCCGTTGAGTGCGAAACGACGATGAAGTTGTAGGAACACGTGTCTCGCAAGGACTCTCTCACATCTGGATCAAGGGAGGGGCGGGATGGCAAAGCGAGGCTGCGCCAAGCCATGCCACGTCAAAAGAGTGCAAAGTCGCTTTTCATTCTCAACTGTTTGGGACGTTTTCATCAATAAACGTGTCTCAAAGAATTGCTACCCTCGGTTAGAAAAATAGTTTTATTTACAGCACCTTCTGGTTAAGAATCACTAATTGTTTTTTTTATTTAAAAAAATAGAATTGCGAAGAATTATTATCAGAAGCGTTGGTTTTGAGGAAGAAAGCAGACTTCAATAGAAGTCTTTCTGCATTTTCTATCTTGGTATTATCTTGCATTCTTCAAGAACTAATTTCAAGTACGGTATTAAGTATTTATCACATATACAATATAATGGGATGGAATATCTTATTTCTCATTCACGTGTATTTATGCACGCGCGTGTGTGACTGTGATGTGCCTATGTGTGTTTCACCATATTTGGAAACGACCAGGGGAGTTTCAACCAATTTTTGCTCTATTATTTTTGAGCTCCTGAAAACATATAAAGATATTTCCAATCCAAAATATGCCTACAAATTTGTTTTATTTCTTTAAAATGGTTTAATACTATTCGAAATTCGTCCAGGCGTGTCGGGATAAAAAGGTGCGTGCGAAGAATTCGCAGGAGAGGCAGGGCGAACAGAATTTCTCGTAATTTGATACTGCACTAGGAAGACAAGAACATCCACATTACAGTTAATTGAAAAAATCAGAATACTTTGAAATGCATATTTTTTACACTACGACATTATTGTGAAAGAAGAAAAGAGACATGAGAAGAATATCTTCGTATTTACCAAGTAATATGCTCTATAGGTAATTTAGACAAAGAAGTGTTTTGCTGCCGAAAAAAACATTTGGAGATTTGAATTGTGTGTCAAAAATGCTTTTTCCTTCAAAACGTCCGTTCGTCTGTAAACAACAAGCCTATATTCGTAGCATTTGTTTCCAAAATGAATACTCTCCGCTCAATTCGAACTGGCGTAAAACTCTACGATTTAAAGGACATATATTGCAATTTTTGAAGTACGCCACATGAAGTTATTTGACCATTTTCAAAATCTTCTCAAAAATAACTCTAATTTTTTCGTTTAAATTTTTTGTAAGAATATTGTGAATTTCTACGGTTACCTCTAAATTTTCTACAAAGTTTCAAATATTTTGGGCGGTTTCCTAGAGTTACAATATGGATCATGACGAATTTGTTCTTCACAATTAGTTCTTTAATCATTGCCTTTCTTTGAAATATTAGTAGTTATCTTAAAATTTTCAGCGAATTATGAGCAACCTTACGAAATATTGAAGCAAGTTTTTCTGAAAAGCAATTCCATATTTTTCTTCAAACCATCTGTAGAGAAAGTGCTAAATTTACTGACATAAACATCACATTGATTAAATTTTTTAGTTACAAAAATGTAATTTTTCATATATATATCTCACGTCATTAATATCTAAATTAAGACCGTTTTTATTACATTTTTAGTACAAGTAATTCAAATAATTTCTTATGATTATTATAAAAAAATAAAACTATTAACATTTTTGTGAAAATGAACTCAAAATTGCGTATGCAAATGGCTGTACTTTCCAAAGTACTCCAACTTTTTGTTAATGAAAATGGGTATATAAAAGCAGATTTCATTTGTCAATGATATTCTTATTTCATTTCAACCAGGAGGGAAGTTAAAATTGAGAAAAAATGTGTTTTAAGCGGTAATGGCTATCAGCTGAGCGGCTAGGTCGAAATTGAAAATCTAGACCAGACTAAACTGATTAGGTACACGAAAGTCTGTGACATTCACTAACACCACTAGATAGCTTTGTGTTATAGCTTCAAGTAATTAGTTTTCACACCTCATGTGTTACGATTAGTAATGAGTGTTGCAAGTGATAGCTGAGATATGTGTTAATGACACAAATTGCAGTACTATAATATTACGTAACCGTACTTATGCGATAGTGCGTGCTGTTGTGTCATCGCTAGTTTCTCTCTAATAAATTGTGATAAATATATATTAGGGAAGTGGCGGGTTAAGTCGACTTATTACAATTACAGAGATAATTGTATCCATATATCCATAACTTCCATTTTATGTGTACGTGCGCCTCGTTCCAATGGTTTCAATATTTGATTTTCCGTCTTTGGATTTAAAATGGTCACGATAATTGTTACACTTTCCCTCCATAGTTTTCTCGGTTTATCAGTGCATATTTTCTTGCGTTATTTTAGTGAATGACTTGTATTCTTCGAACATGTTAATATTTCCAAGCCAGTAGTTTCTAAAAATTAATATTATTAAGTAATTTCATGAATACTTAAATACATTTAATTACTTGTCCTCACTTTTCCCTAAATAAGACCAAACAAAAAATGTGTAAATATTGAAATGAATAATTCTTTCCAAAAAATAATTAAATCCAAGCAATATTGTTAATATTATATTTTGTTTAATTTATTATTTAGGTTTTTTTTTTTTTTGAAAAATTAAAAATATATTTTTTCTCAACTTTTGGTACAGATACATAATTTTCTTGAAAGGTGCTGCTCTGATTTCATGCTCGTAAATAAACCAAATCTGTGCTAACAAGGCTATGAGAGATTGCCCTGCTGTACCCAAATAAATCACTGACAAAACGTCCTGCTGTAGTGACAATCTCTAGGATGTCACAGCCGGTGCCCGCAGTTTGCAGTGACGAGTAAACAACGACCATTAGATAGCCCAGACGGCCAGGAGCTAACGGCTACGCAGCGGCAGCACGAGTTCCTGGGGAAAGAGCAGGGAACGGAGGGAGAAAGGGCACACGGATTAAGAATGGATCTGAGAGAAACGATCCCACAGAGAGAAATGAAAATACCGTGGGAATCGAGATGTAGAGGGGAGTTAAGTAAATGGAATGTAAGGAAAATAAATGGGGATTTTCATCATTTGAGAGTTTCACAACATTAAAGTGAAAGCTACGGAGGATGAAGAAAAGGAGATGACAGTAGGTATGTATTGGGCTGAACTAGTAGCGAAGATCAGACTTATGGCCATTGCAGTCAGTGCACCAACGTACCGATTAGAACGTTCCTAGCTCGTCAAAGCAACTGAAGCACATGGATGGTATGGGATGAAATAAGGTGGGGTGGGCGTGGCGACGGCAGCGGTGATGGAAGGAAGGGTGAGCGGGTGAGACCTGGGAGTGCAACGCCGGTCGACAGCGATAAATAATGCACCGCCACCGGCAGCAGGGGCTCATCCGTTGCGGCGCAGCTGCTCAGCAGCCGCCTCCGACCTCCCCTCCCCACCACCATCTCCACCCTCAGCCTCAGCTTGGCACTTCTCACCCTCTCCTGACCCTCCACGCTACGGCCCAGCCCTGCTACTCCCCGCCCCAAACATGACCCGACCCCTAAAAACTCCCCGTCCCCGTCTCAATGCTTTCCACTCCCAATAACCTCCCCGCTCCTTCGTGCCTCAATACG
>BOPP01000005.1:1032027-1078235 GCA_017312745.1 Gryllus bimaculatus | reverse complement strand
TGTGATGGGAGCTATTTCGATACGAAATTATTATAATATTATTTGGTGACGCCACAATATATATATATGACATAAAAGTCGAATTATTTCTATGCCAATTATGACAGAGCTTGTCTGGATGGACGAGATCGTTAATGCAGCAATGCCGTAGTGATCACGAACCAAAGGATCAGGGATTCGGGTCCCACCGCGCGTATGGTTGTATTTGTATTTGGCCTTTTAACCCCCTTTAACCCCCAACCCATTATTTCCATAGCATGTCGTATTTACAGTTACCTCACAGTTAAATGCAATAGTCGTCGCTAATGACCAAGATGTTGACGCGACCTTAAATAACAAATCTCTATACGTCAAAAAAGATTTCAATTATCTTAAGCTTAAAAACTTTTAAAATATAAAACATTAGTCACATATAAGGATATGAACATGTATGTAATATAAATCTTATCGCTAATGTACGAATTAGGCTAATTTGCGATTTGCAAATTAGGTTTCTTGAAATAAGTTGCGGTGACGAGGAATAGCTGATAATATGTGATAAACAGATGTCAGACTGCTGCACTATGGCTCCTGAGGACCATTTTTGTGGCCAAAATTAATTACTGTAATTTAAGAAGAATGTATGAAACGTAAATACATCACACTCTTTATACCTGACAAAACCTATTGTTACCATTCACCAAGCATTTTCATTAAAGAATGCGTTTTATTATTGAATGAATGAATTTAAATTAATACTATTAACCATTTTTATTAAATGAATTTCCTAGCACGAAATGATTTTTTAATATATTATTGTGATCAAATTAAAGGAAAGAAAATACACTGTAAATGCTTTGCATGGGAGTGGCTAAATGCAGTGTATCTGTCGTTGCAGCCGCCGTGTCCGAAGAGGCAGCCGTGCTGGGTGGCGTGGCACGCCTGCCCTGCGACCTCCGCCCCCCTGCACGCGGCGACCAGGTGGCGCTCGTCATCTGGTACAAGGGGGGCGCCGCTTCGCCCATCTACAGGTAGGCCACATCCATAACAGCTCAAGGTGGACAATTGTTTGAATCCATTTGGATGAATATGTTGCATTATTAACTTCTCTCTCTTTCCCTTTCTTATATTTTTATTCTGTTTCTTTCTTCTTACCACTTTCTATCTAACTACCTCTTTCCCTCTTTCTCTCTTTTTCTCCGTCTTTCTCTCTTTCATTCTCTCTTTCTCTCTTTCTTTCCCTCTTTCTCTCTCTTTCTCTCTCTCTCACTCTCTCTCTCCCTCTCGATTAATAATTACAATTTCAATTTGCGCAGTTTTCTTCACTGCTTTTTGATTACACTGTATTTTGTGTGTCTTTTTTTATTGATTGCATGATTAGTCCATAACCGAATGTAATGTATTTCAATGATTAAACAGCATTAGCTAAGAAATTATACATTTTAACATTTGTAACAGATTTACCTACAAACTTTTATCTCTAACTAAATGATACCAGCTAGAGCAGTTGATTATAGAACTGTAGCTTAGTGGTCTGAAACGAAAGGACTCCTGAAATAAGTTAGGTGGTTTAAATTACTTCAGTGCTAGAAAATGCAAATAATGAATCTGCAATCGGATTTTAGTCAAATGTTTGATTGTCAAATTATTATTTTTGTTTACCAAAATTAGTCAGTGGTCAGCTGATAAGAATTTACTACAAGCGAGGGAATTATCCCCTAGAAATGGCGCTAAAAGCGGTACGCAATATTCCTGTCGACCAGAGTGAGTGAGATGCATTATTACCAATTATATAGAACTAAAGCTATGCATTAATGTTCCATTGGGTAAAATACTAAAAGATTTCGCTGAAGGTATCGTGAAGGTGTTATCTGAGCACATGAAGTTAATATCCAGAAACCTGAATTGAAAATAACAAGATTAGAAATATCCTTCACAATCTGTAATTTATAAGAGACTCCCAACACGTCAACTGCTACGGTCATTAGTCACGTGCAGGGTAGTAAATGTTATATCGCGGGAGGTAGCAATATTCTTTCGGGTGGCGAGACCCGGCGCCGCCCTACCGTCCCTTTTCATTTTCGTAATTTACCTCAACCAGGGATCTTCCAGCCGGGACAAGCTCTAAGCTCCCGGGAGGTGTCCTCACATGTCTGGTAGTGTAGTGCGTGTATGTAAGAGGTAAGGATAGGAAAAGAAACAGGAAGGACAGGTCGCGCGCGGTCCGTGACCCGTTTGTGAAGGTACTACTCTGACATTCACCTGGTATGGATCAGAGAAACAACGGAAAACTATCGATTAGAGTAGCCGGCCGCTAGAATTCTCCTCCAGACAGCGACTGAACCCTACCTAGTTAACTAGGCAGTGTCGAAAATCTTGCCAGCGTTGAGACTCGAACCTAGAATTTCACGGACAGCCACTGCAGTGCCATCAGTTCATGTCCTGAGCCACGTCTCCCGGTCAATGTCTTATTACAACATGTACAAATGTCAATGAACAATCAATTTATAAGTAAATATATTAATTGGGAAACGATCATTCCAGCCTCACAATCATGGCGACAATATTATTCAACCATTCATTGGTCGCTCTGTGTCTGTGAAGTACACACACTCGAATTTATTGATTTTCTCTAAAGTGATACGTGGTTCGCAGTTTTGCAAGTTTTTAGAAACGTCTAACTTAATATTCTCTTATTTGGCGCTTCTATTTATTCTCGTTTTTGAATGTTAGATATACAGTGCTCCCCGATAAGATAAACTATTTCAAATGGCATTCGGTATTCAAAGTAATATATTTATTCTGCCTCTGACTAAGACAGGGATATAAACTTCCCCTGCCCCAATGGCACATCCCTCATTTCGCAGAAAGAGGCTTTAGAAGTCGCGAATAGACTACACCTGCCCGTGACGGTCCCAAAGGATGAAGTCCTCATGGACCAAAGCTCCCTCGGTAGAGCCACAACGCCAGTTGAGACGCTGTTAGTTCTCCGAGCTATTAGATAATTCGTATTCTCTGTGCCCAACAACGTCCAACTCTTAGAGTCCGAACGTTTACGTGGAATACATAAAGCATTCTAACAATAAGTCAACCAACTATACCATACGGAAAACAGGTGGGAGGAAACCCAGACTTGGAGCATTGAATTTTACAACAATACGGTTGCTTGCCGGTCCGGATGATTGAGATCGTTAATGTGATAGTGTCTTGGGCCGAAGGATTGCGGGTTCGACTCCCGCCTCGGGTATGGTTGTAGTTGTGCTCGTTCTTACACTCCCTAATATCACCATATCATGTCATCTTCAGAGTTACCATAGTGTTAAACGCAATAGTGGTCGCTAGACGACCTAGATGTTGATGCGACTTTAAATATAAAAATAATACTGTAACTTGTAGGTACAACTTATGGCTACAACGCATAATTCCCTTGCAAACTGTGAAAATTAGGTTTATTTTCGTACTTCCTGAAGTGTCACATCTACAAATATTGTTCATCAGTTGAATCGTAGTTTAGAGTAGTTATATGGATGTATTCCATTTTAAGTTGCAATTTTATTCGTCAATTTATGGAAGCACATTGTGAAGATATTTGTCCAAGGAGAAAAAATTAAAATGAAAACTATAGAAAAATGGTGAAAAGCGGGAAAGAGGAGAAGTAGAATTAAAATAATCGCTCTTCAGACGATTCAGCATATTAGAATACAGGAGATGATTCCCCAAATTATGAGGATCTTGTGATGAAGAATTTAGCAAAGAGAATATCTACTTGACAAATAGGAAAACTGTCAATCGTTGGTCACATTAATTAGTTGAGAAATATACTAAATTTTGATTTATCTTTTTTATAATGAAGTAAAATAACATGATCAATATTTACTTCTAGGCTGTCCGGGTGACGCGGCGTCACCCGGACAGCCTAGAACTAATCGACTCGAGCCGCGGAAGCCTACGTGTACATGATCAATATTTGCTGTTCCTCATTTAAGAAGAGGGACTGCTTCAAGAAAATAAGTTTCGAAACCGTACAAATTTCATATACTAAGATTTCAAAAATTCTTAGAAGAAAATCTTAACGTGATATAGTGTAGCTATTAAAGCTACTATTATAATGAAATATAGAACAATAAATTGATATTATAAGACAATACTCACAAGCCAGCTTTATCTCATTATGCTATGTAATAGCATAATGAAATATATTAATAATGTTGAAATTCGATATTAATTTTCTCTTTGCCATGAAATATAATATATAAACAATTATATATTTTTTGTTGTAGTTTGCAAAGATAATGTTCACAATGCAATATATTGTTTTTATTTACTCATTAAAACAACACAAAAACAATTCATAATTTTTTTACATCTCATTCAAAAAAATTGAAATTATTATTACAAATTATGAAACAATTTTTCTATTTTTCGTCCAAATTAGAAATTGTGGTTCAGATGGAACAAACAAATGGAGCATATTAAAATATTAGCAATGATATTAGCAAATGATCGCAGCGGCGACGCGCGCAGCCTCATTCGCCGGTGAGGAGCCCTGAGGGGGCGGCCCTCATCGGGATGGCGCGGGGCAGACGGCTGCGCAGGACGGGGTCGTCAGCCCGGCAGCACGTGATGGACGGGCGCTCCTCAGCGGGCACGTGGCGCCACGGCAGCCAGCGCAGTTGCGCGCACACGTCCTCTGCGCACACGCTCCCCTGCGCACACACAGCACACATTAGCTCAAATTCTTATCACTTGGAACAGAATAGAGAGAACACGTCCTCTGCGCACACGCTCCCCTGCGCACACGCAGCACACATTAGCTCAAATTCTTATCACATGGAACACAGGAAATATCACACATCCGCTGCGCACATGGTCTCCATTTGCGCATACACAGCACACATTAGCTCAAAAATATGGAAGAAGAATCGAACAGAGTAAAGAGCTTACGTCCTCAGGCTTGCGCACACACAGCACTCATTAGCTCAAATTCTTATCACATCGAAAAGAGGAGAGCTCACGTCCTCTGCGCACACGCTCTCCCCCTGCACACACTTTAGCTCAAACATTTTGATTAAATAGAACAGGGAGGAGAGCACACCCTCTCAGCGCACCCGCTCCCCACCTGTGCAACAGAGCACACATCAGCTCAAAATTCTAGAAGAAGAATCAGGATAGAGAGCATACGTCCTCTGAAAACACGCTCTCCGACTGCTAACACAGAGCACACTTTAGCTCAAATCCTTATCACATGGAACAGAGGAGAGAGAACACGCTCTCTGCGCACACGCTCTTCGCTTGCGTCCACAGAGCACGTATTAGCTCAAATATTTAGAAGAATAATCGAACAGACGAGAGAGTCGATGTCCTCTACGCACGCTCTCTGCCTGCGTACTCAGCACACATCTAGAAGGAGAATCGAACAGACGGAAGAATTTAACCTCCTCTGTGCACACGCTCTCCAACAGCGCACACACACACACCACACTTTGTTCAAACATCTGGAAGAAGAGCAGAAGAGAAGGAAGAGCACACCTGTTCTGAGCGCACGCTCTTCACCTGCGCGCGCACACAGCACGTGTCAGCGCACGCATCTAAAAGATGAGAAAAAAGGAGAGAGCTCCCGTACTCTGAGCACACGGTCTCCGCTTGCACAAACACAGCACACATTAGCATGTGTAACCTCTAAATGAAGAATCGAACGCAGGTGAGTGAAAGAGATCTCTGCGTACACGCTCTCCGCTTCCACTTACAAGAACCCATCAGCTAAGAGAGCACACGATCATTGGAACTTATACAACGGCTTATACTACATCTGGACAAAGAATCGATGAGAGAAGATACAACAAGCGTCATTTGGCGAGAAGCACTCGTAGGCTATTTTGCTAGCGCTAAAAATCTGCAAGCGTTGGCACATGAACCTAGTATTTATCTATCTTCCAAATTTCAGAAATAAACTCGTAATTATATGAACTAACATGCTCAGCATCTGTGCTAATCAAAAAGAAACACGCTTACAAAGGATATGGAATATTCATTGATTTTATTCTTAGCAACTAATACGAGAACTTACCGCCAGTGTTTTTGTAACTTCTGATACGTGCTGCATTTGTAAGAAAATGACTTGTTGACCTTTGGAATTAACGACAGCTTTTGATAGAAATGCAGGCAGCGGCAAAAATAGCTCATTGGTTTTAGCGTGCAGGAACATGGACACCTGGTGTCCAATGCTGTCTGGCAACGTGGCAACACCTACTATTCCCGTGTAGATTTCGAGCTCTCCTTGAGAGTATGTCAGCTGTCTAATAGATGATTCCAGGGGATTCCAGAAAACGGAGATGAAGTCATTCCAAAGTGGGACCTGGAAGGTAAAAGAAATAAATAACGAAATCAATTTTAAATACTGATTGCATTATTGTTATTTTCCTTAATTACATCATTTATCCTAGTGAATTATTTCTATATAGTTTTTTATTCTATTTCAAAAAGAGAAATGAAGTTTAGTTGAGTTTTAATCCTTTTTACGTGTTGCGAGTTCACGACTAGTTCACTTGTCAGCTTACTGAATTTCCATGACGTGATCCAGCTTTCAATTCCTGGTCGGGGCGGTTTATTGTGTGCGCTTTATTTCGAATTTTGCAGTATCTGTTGCTGTGTGAGGATGGGAAACGTCATTTTCCAGGTTGATAAAACCAGAGTACAACTTAGAGATATGTATGTACTGACCAGTTATATCCCTTTAACACATGGCAGCAAGGCCGGGTTTCATCTGATAGGTCTTGACCTTTTCAGAAACTGTTATGCCAGTACAAACATGAATTGCTAATTGAAGGTTTTTATATGTTTCATGTGCTACAATGGATTTTGAATATTGCTATTATTTTATTTCCCCCCCCTCCAACAAAATTCACAAAAATTAATGATATTCTAATAATTAAGGTACATAAAAGTATTTAAATATACAATTATTGATCAATTAATTATATTAAAAATAAATATCTTGTTTCAATAAAATATGTTGGACAAATTTAAAATAATTACAATGAAAATTTAGTTTAGTTAAGAGTTTTTAGACATAATAAAAATATAACCTATACAGTTTTTATTAGCGCAGTATATTCTGGCAAAAATTAAGGAAAATTATTTTCATTTTTAGTGTAGGCCCAGGGTGTATTCGACACATCGTGTGAAACACGAAAAAAAATTTTAATTCGTGGGGCCAAGAAGGTCATGATCGGCATTGGATCGTTCACCAGAATGTATAAAAAGTATTTGAGTTTCACATATTTTATTAATTGCAAATAAATATAATTACTTACCGTATTGAAATAGAAAAATGTAGATAACTGCATTGGGCTGAACACAAAGTCTTCTGCGGGTACTAATTGCTTCGTCTCCAAATAATGAGTTTCATTAACATATTTCCTTGCGCTTTCAGCGTCCAG
Organism: Gryllus bimaculatus; assembly: GCA_017312745.1. Taxonomy (NCBI): domain Eukaryota; kingdom Metazoa; phylum Arthropoda; class Insecta; order Orthoptera; family Gryllidae; genus Gryllus; species Gryllus bimaculatus. The sequence goes on along the minus strand of BOPP01000005.1, from coordinate 1,070,817 downwards.
TTGCAGAGTGAACGATTGAATCTCGCTTGATAGAAAGTAATCTAAAAAATGAAACAGTTTTTTTAAAATAAGAATGTGTACGTTCTTACATTAGCACAACGAAAACTATTTGACATTGATTGAATTGAATTATTCCCTATTTTACGTGGCGAGACTAGGGCCATGAGTTCTGCTCTTCCGTGTGACCACGCAAATTTCGCTACGCTCCTTTCACCAATTGGCGGAGAATGGAGATATTTCTTGGGCGACGTAACATGCTATTTGAATTTAGCTCAGAGGCGACATTTAGGCTTGAGAATCTTTTACATGCAAGTAAATTTACTAACATGGAACAACCGGCGTTACTTCCCTTCCGAAGGAAGGCGTACGAAGTATTTTTTCGCCCTTAAATATCCAAATCTCTACCTCTTAGTTTGCCATTATTAAAGAACTTAATAACCCTTTCTTTAAGTGTATAACTTTGAAACACAATTTCTTCCCGAAGTAATTCGGACTTATGCTGCTGTGATTGTAAGGTACCGCTATGTGATATCATCCATCCATATTTTCTCTCGCACTCTGCATATAAAAATTATTAATAACATGAAATAATATATGGTCTGGAATACCTATGGCTGGTTCTATGGGCAACAGATAGGCACTGTATGGTGCGCTGGCACTTCTTTGGCTCCCTGGGACGACTAAATGTCGTGCGTTCATGGGGGTTAACTTGACGGGGTCGTAGCATACTTCATACAATTTCAGGAAGAAAGATAATGGAGCAGGAATATTGTAACCCACGTCGATAGCAATTGTGTTTAATCCACACGTTCCTTGCGTCTTGACAGCCACGTCTGGTGTTGGTGGAGAGTAACACGCCACCTGTGGTTTAACAGAAAATTAGTAAAAATGATTGTGGTATGCCTTTATTATTATCATTATCATTATTATTATTTTTGTATTATGGTAAGAATAAAAATTGAAAAAATGTAACCATTGTCATCCTCCAAGCTACCGACGGAACTTCATTTAAAAAACACAAATTAATTTGACTCAAGATTAGAAATGGTAAACGAAAAATTACTGGATTCCACCAAATAGCCACAATTGTTTCTAGAGCGTTTAAGAGTGCCCAATATTTATTACCTCCAGAAATATTAAACCTCATTCTAATCTACTACCAATAACAAGCAGATAGATGCAAGCCCAGCGCGACAAAGATCGAGATACATTCACAGAAGATCGAGAATAATATCAAGAAACATTTCGTAAATTCCATCCAAAATAATGCGAAAACACCGTAAAAATGAGTCATTAAAAATCCTGAAGCCATGAGGGGATTCAAAATATCATGCTTTCCACCAACAAGGCCACGTGATATAATCGTCCTCATACCTAATCCGCAGGAGGACCGCAATTATCCTGATATCATTCACCATATTACTGTCATCTCCAACATTGGGAAAATAATGAAAAACACATTCTTAAACGTCAAAATCTCCCCAGCGTAAAAATAATCTCATCAGGAAAAATTTGGTTCCGGAAACGATCATCACCCATGTACTACGCCACCAGCTGGAAGCTGGTTCTTATATTACACTCCGACGCCCTTCACCAGCACTACCATTCAACGTACGCTTGCATTTGACTGCGTGCATCAAAAATCGCAACTATCCAAAATACACACACACTGGTCACAACTAATGTTCCTTCTTCTCCAACATTATCTCATTCATTGAACCTTTCATAATAAATACATTTATAAATTACATTAAACATATTCACGACGGTGCTCACAAATAGTAGGTCTTTCCCAGTTCTTTCTTCTTCTCTTTAAATGATCTTCCACAAATTCTGCACATTAAGCACTTCCTTTATGTAGGCATTGTTGCTCTCGCTGTGAAAATCCTAACCTCAAAACAATAAATACAATCTTCCAAATCACAGTTCACTTTTAGAATCCGCTGTTTAGACATTGGAGTGAATATAAACGAGAATAAATGCAATGCAAAAATCTTCGCCAGAGAAAAATACAACTCTCTGAAACTTACGATGTATAACACCACAATTGATTGGTCTCTATCCGTGAAATATTAGATATCCAATTTGAAATGAGTGGAGGTTCAGCTTAGCACAGACTTTCCGATATTAGTTTTCTATTTTCTTTAGTCTCAGCTAGCTATATAAATTTGCCACATACTCTTGCTATTTGCCATCTATCGCTTTCCCAAATACATTACTTTGATTTTTTCTTAATTTTTCGGTTCCCTAATAATAAAACCGGAGATATTATTTTAATAAGATTAAAGAGCAGTAAAAACTCGAGCTAAACAACAATTTTCTTTGGAAAATTTGGAGACATTTTTAAGAAAATGGTGTTTAAGTGCTTATGGTACATTCAAAATTTAACACTCTTTTTCCCACAACATTTTTTGAGTTTTCGAAAAATTTAATTTGAAGTCAGTTAAGTCACTTTAACTCAAAAATACATTAGTATTCAGTTCACAAATTGCTAGACATGTGTATATTAACGCCGTTTTCTGTGGAAAACGATTGAATTTTCTAGAAAAATTACAAGACATTATTTAAGACGCATATACTCATATATAATAATTATAATAATACTAATACTAATACTAATAATAATAATAATAATGTAAACATATCGCCTCTAATAAAAATTTAACAACTCGGAAGAAGTCAAAAAATAACATTTTTGTAATTTTGAAAAAAACAAAAGAACTGAGCACAATGGCGCTTATGTCACTGAGTACATTTAGCACTATTCGTAAGAAAAGGGAAAAGAAAAAAATGAGATTTTTTCAAGAAAATTTTGTTTTGTTGTTTTTTAATTACACATATTGCAAACAATATTGCTGAAAATCTTCTAAAGTTTTGAAACAAATATACATGACCTTAATAAAAGAACTAATTATGGAAAACAAATTTCATTTGAAAGTAAAATCTGTATCATCAATTTTGTATTTGTCGGAAATCGACGACAAAAATACAAAATTTGGTGTTATCAAAAATTCAGTTATCAGTGCAATTTGGACCCATTCCACCCTTAATAAGTGTATTTCACTCTATTCTTTCAAGAAATTTATTGAAAAACTTTGGAGCTACTTTCGAGAAAATTTGGAAAATGTCCCGGAGGCTGCATATAAAGTGCACCCAAAAATTAATGAATGTTTTTCAAAATCTCAGAGCTTCGACTAAGGACAAACCGACAGGAATTTATTCAGTTTGGAAAAACACGTATTCATAGTTTAGGTGCCAACGTTGGTAACACACACCAGACGGACGGACGGACGGACGGACGAAGCTTTTTCCGGTATCAGGGGACCCCGAAACGTGTATTCCCATTGAAGTCTCGAAATCGATTTCGCGCAGCATTACATAACTTTCCTTACCCTACGTATTTTGCCCGATACGTATGTATATAGGCAAATAAAACAGTGAAAAGGAATGCTCTAGTAAAATAATCTAGGAATATTATGTACCAAAGCTTTATTATACTTACCCCTAACTCTTCTCTCTTTGCGTAACAACTAGAACGAAAATACACCTCTTCAAATTCCTAGTAAGATCCACCGCCCTCTATGAAAATTGAGATATAATTACAGCAACAGCCATTTCCTTTGCATCACACCACAGCAGAAAATTTGTTCATCAGAACTGCATTTCATCCACCTAACAGTAGCTAACGCTCCCCCCATTCACCAACATACTTTTGATGAAACAGTCAAAGCCATCACAAATAATGTTTCAATTCAAAACATCCCAAATACCAACTGACATTTAACACATTCGCCCTTGTCCAGTAATAAAATGCATTGGCAGTCTAACCAGACCAACAATGATTGGTAGGCGGCGATAGGTTAAAAGAAAAACCACAATCACGAGGAATCAAACAGCAAAGAAGAGCATTAATGCCGCAAGCAGTCAGGTGAGCGTACAAATCAAAACCGAGAGACACTGTATAAACATGTTTTTAATTTGTTGCGTCTATATACACGCAATACATCTCCTAGCCCGTAGGAGCGTTAAGCGCATCGTATTCCTTCACAAACACGAAATTATTCTGTGAAGAGAGGTAAGAAACGTTAGCCTAAGGATAGTTAACTAAAATGAATGAGAAAACAGACTGTTGATTAAGGAAAATGTCAAAGAAGTGAATAAGAAAAGAAATGTGAGTGGCCTGAATTATTTAAAATGATACATACCTGACTAACGTCGATCGTTCGTCCATCAGCCAAGAAGCTGGATCCAGATACACACAAGGCTTTGAGGAGTTGCTGAGGAAATACATTGCCGCCTGACAAATAATTGTAGGGACCAGGGCACACCAGAGTGATGTAGTCTCCCTGTTCCACCGTTATTTGGGAAGTAGAATCTGTTTTTACGACTCTGCGCACGTCGGTGTAATCATTGCTGGCAAGGATAAGTGGCTGCACAGTCTGAAATTAAATAAACTTTATTTATTTAATATATTTCTAATAGCATAACTAACATTCCTAAGTGATTAACAAAATATCGCACATTTTATAGCTCGCTATTGATTTTACGGCATTGCAAGAAATAAATAACCATTGAAGCTATGTCTTCAGTTTTATTTTGTTTCTAAAAGATTTTTGTCACAATAAAGATACTTTTTACTTCAGATTTATAAGTTTCTAGGTGATTTCAAATATTCATTATAACGTTATTCGGCGTATTATCTATTTGTTCGGCGTACATTATCTATTTGTTCACTCTGTTAGATAAATCGATACTGACGATTTGTAGGATCACATTCGTTCACTTTCTCAAATCGGTGATCAATGCTTCCCATAATATGATTTTCACTGTAGTTGCTGGTAACGCCGTTCCAACTCCAATTAGCCGGATGAAATCGTTAAGCGTGGCCTTTTGAGTACACTCTTCCGAGAGGGGGCGTTGACACAAAGAGAAACAGAACGTGGTAAGAAAAAGAGACTGTACATTGGAAAAGTAAATTTGTGCAATAGTTGTGGGTACACTGGTAGTTTTTATTTTAGATTGCCTCATTGCAAATGTTATTCAGTTGTGATAAAGCGAGTCAAAACCTTTTGTTCAAATAAACATTCGTATCTCAAACATTGATAACTAGTTGTAGTGTTTTAGACTCCAAGATATGTCTTGAAGAACAAGAATAATCAGATGATTCGCGCAAAGAAGAAAATTTAGCATCAGTATAAATTTCCCTCCCCTATTGTCTCTATTATTTACCACTTAGACCAGCTAGTAAGAAATTCGCAATGATCGTGGAAATCGTGGAAACGTTTGAACTACTCTTAACATAATTACGTTTCTAGTGAAGACTGAAACGCTATTTAATTTTTTAAATTAGTTTTTTCGTGCATCTAGACCAGTCAAGCAACAGTTTATGAAGACTTTTACTGTTTTGAAACATATAAAATACATTATACGCCTGTTTTAACAGTGTAAGGAGAAATTTAGCTGTCCCTTTACACAAAACCATGATTGAGAGGATTATGTACACTTATTTTCTTTATATCCAAACAGTAGAAAAATATACTTCATCTAGTTTAATTATCTGCTACAAAATTGAGATCAGTTTCTGATAACCGTTACGAGAAGGCAAGAGTCGCAGACGTGCGCAGTCGTAATCAAAAGGGGGCGCTACTACATTTTTGAACTTTCTTATTTATTAAACTTTTCCATTTACACTACATATTTTACTTGTACTACAATTTTCAGTTACTCTTTAAAATGTATTTTGGGTGATTATTGCAGGGCTTGACTCCCGACTTCGCCACATTTTATTCGTGATGGTTCCTAGAATTCAAATGTAATCGACTGAATTTTTAAAGGTTATTAACGACAGTAGACTAAATTGTTCGCCAGGGTAGATTTGAGTTTTTTCTCTTTTTTTCCGGAATGCGTCCGTTACCGAATATTCAATAAATAGTATTTTATAAAAATGTAGGAATTTTTCACTTACGTCATTTCGCATATTTTTGTATAATCCATTTAATATGATTTCAATTTTTTACAATAAAATGTTGCCATAACGTAACAAGTTCTTTTGGGGCAAACTGAAACTCACGCGTTGACCCCACAAGTAAACCCGCCAATTATCCATTCACATCTCTCTGTACAATTTCACACGGGAGAGTTTCAAAAGTAAAATTTTTATTGTAGAAAATATAAACTTAATTCAAAGTACCCAGTTACATTGTAAAGTTTGGCTAAATTGTACTATATTTGCCATTAATTAAAAACATTCAAAATAAACACAAAATTATTTTACTTACTAAAAAATGCAAGTGAAAAAGTTATTAACTGCAGCAAAAGTGTCAACGTTCACAACCAAGCAAATGAAATTTTTTACATCATGTAGTGTGTAAGGCATAAAACTATAGTTAACACACAAATAAGGCAAAAATAATGCAACTACAAGACAACGAATCATCTGAAGACAGTGTCCTTCCGTTTATCACCATGACTGTGACTTAAATTTTATGTACTGGTTCTAAGCGTATTTTATTCAGAAATATAACATTACATAAATATTTTATTAGACAAATCCAAGGGACCTCTTTCACAATGTTTAAGAGGTTACTACCCATTTAGCCCTCTCCTGTGCTCATCCTTAAAACAACTGTTCTAAGATCCATGGCCCACAAAAATCAACAATAATTGATTTCGTAATAAGCGTGATGATAAATTACTGTCTCTATTGAAAATCAGTCTGCGTTTTAATCAATCACGTTTTACAGGATGAAGAATCAACCTTAAATGAACATTATAGAAAACTGAAGCTTTTTAAAAGTGCATGAAGTGTTGAACTAAACTCGAATCGTTACATTTACCATAATTCTGATTGTCATATTTAGTGTATTTACCTCATTTTAATTGTAATAAGATGCTTACCATACGTATTTCATAATTGACTTTAACAGTGGCGTTAATCGGTATATAATTGATAAAAAATTTCCTATCAGCACGGTACACACGAAATCGCTTTTCCTCTTTTTTAAAACTATGTTATTGAAATAAGGCAATATCATAATTATTTACATTTCGCAGTTCTTATATTATTCAAATATTTTTTCAACATTTTTTAAAATAATGTAATGGAAATATCCATTGCATGTATCTTCGCGTACACCACTGTCCCGCGACTCAACGTTTGAAAGCGGTTGATGAAATTTGCTACATACCGGCAATAATGAATGACGAAATGAACAGCTTGCAGAGACATGGCCAATGCCCAATAAAGCTGTTGCCAGCAGAACCAACGTCAGCGGAGCCATTTTGCACTGGTTGACCATCGCTTCGAACTTTCTCATTTTATACCGTTTTCAAGCTCTTGATATCTCAAGTGCTAATTATATTTATCACGCTTTCAGGATATGGACCATTGCAACATACAATCAAGCAGTGCATAGTGTTGTAATATGTTGAGATTTATTTTTAATGATTGGAAGGAAAGTTTTCTGATTGGTTATTAAACAATGGGAAGATACGGTTATCCTGAAGAGTACTTTTCAACTTACTATCGATAGTAAAAGGTCATAATCTTATACTATTTTACTCTTAAAATGATATTTGAGAATTTAGTAATAATAATCACGAATCATTGTAATAATAATAATAAGTATACCAATGTTCATTAAATGTACTATAATGTACACATAATATAATGTATACATATTATTTCATTCGAACTTATATCAGAATCCTTTTATTGAAATACAATATTTGCATTTATGGGTGAACATTCCTTTTGCTTGACGAAATCTTCACTTTCGGCATCTCACACAAATATCTTAAAAAATTTATCAATCTAACTAAGAAATACTAAAACATGGCACGAACTCTACTGTTATTTGCAGCGGATACGTAAAGTTCAATATGTTGGAACTTGTATCTACTATTCCCTCAGCCAGTTCTTATAACACTATTCTAACATAGCAGTCTAATGGTAAATTCTGTGTTTTTAATTCTGGTGTACCACGAATTTACATAGTAAAGAAGTGTTGTAATGCGGGGTAGAAAATCGTGTTTGGGGATTTGGTAAGAAAAATTTGTATCAACCGCATTTCTGTAATATAATGTCAATAACGTACTCGAGCATGTTCTGGAATCAAAATTCATGTTCTAGGGGGTAGTGGGTATCGAAAAACTGAAGAGTTGCAAAACGTTTGCCTGCCATTCCGCCCGTGTGTCTATCCGTCTGTGGTCAAAGTTCAGACGATTTTCTTCAAAATCCCCTATAGATCTAAACGAACTGGAGTCTGTGAGTTTAATCAGTTTAACATATTTTAATGTTTGGGTACTTTACATTAATCCTTAACATTTTCAAAATTGTTTTCAAAAATGACCATTTTTCACTTCCCCAAGGACGGTTCGCAATGATCGTGACAGCATTTTTGGCGAACTCTATGCATTTTAAAAAATTGCATCAAATAATAATAATAATAATAATAATAATCCAATATATTGTAAATATACAATATTGTAATAATAATAATAATAATAATAATAATAATAATAATAATAATAAAAAAATTGCAAACGCGCAGTATCGATGACGAAGACATTTTAAAATTAATTGTATTTTCAAATATTAAATCTGTAAATAAGATTATGTACATTTAAAAAACTATTAGTTTCCGCGTAATTTTCCCTTGATGTTAATGTAATGTATAAAGAGAATTTTCAAAAATAGCGTCATTTTTTAAAATTTCTTCGACTTAGAGAGAAAAGGACGCTTAAAAATTATGCAATTTCTTTTTCATTGAAATTTCAGAATTTTTGAATATTACAAAAGTTCAAATTGCAAGAAATTATGTGCTGTTTTAGCGCTATTCATTTCTAACGTCTTTGACCCACAAAAAAGAAAACTGACCTTATTTCCAAACCGCGGGGCGCAAAGGCATTCTTCAAAACAGATCTGTTGGTGGTGATTTATGATTCGATTTGCAGGAAGGTGGTTGAGACTGATGATACATAATATCCATGACCTCGATTACTACCCCATAACAATTGAAACTGAGATAAATTAAACTAGTGATGCTACAAGTCACGTTCTTCCTCGCGTTACTTCAAACTTTTGCAATTGTCTTAACATTCAATAATTACAACAAAAATGAGACCTGCGCTATTTTTAAGTTATTGTTATCTCCATGGTAAAACTGGAAAGAAAAAAAATTAGAAATTTTTTTATAACTTACATTTAATTCAAACCAAAATTACGTGAAAAGTACTAGGTTTTAATCAAATTGTCCATTTTTCAATAAATTTTAATCAAATTGGTGCCGATGTGATACGATGAAATGTAGTATTTTGAGCAACAGACACAACACACGTATGAAAACTATTAAAAAAGATGTAGAAGAAAAAAATATTGTTTTATATATGTTTTGTAAACTATGACAATTTGACACATTTGACAGAACAGTTGTATTTGTAGGATTACTTCATAATACAAATTTTCTTAAATATATAAGACATTTGTAATACGTAAAAATATTTGAAAAATTGTTTGTCTTATGTAAAAATATTTGTATTATGTATAATTCTAATTATTATATTCCAAATTTCTTTCGTGTAATATTTCCTCCATCTTGCGCAAATTATCTTTGTTAAACTGTTAGTAACATAGTACATAACGTCAGTGATTTAGTATTGTCTCCTAAAACCTATTTCATATGTAACATTAATCTTATGATTCCATAGATCAACACAATCGTTGATGATCGACGATATTACTCTGCATTTTACTACATTCAGTTCGTTTCTATAGTAAGATGCTCGGAAGTTCTCTTCTAAAAATTTTCATCTACCCAATTTTTTTATGAACAGATTTTCTAAATCAACTTAATTGAGATTTTTGATGAATTCGCTAATTTATGGAGATTCCTATGACCACCGAAGGCATTGAGAGAAGAGAAACAAACCGTACAGATTGACGTGACTGTACGATCTGCTATTACTGACAAAAGTAAATTGATGGCTAAAGTTGGCGGAATTATGTTTATTCTAGGCGTTGCGCAGGCAGCGCTGATTGACTAATTAGATGAATATAACCACAATTCTTTGACACTAATATTGGAGAAATTTTTAACCTCCATCCAGTAGCATAACGAAATGAGTGGGGGCCCACCCGCAAAATTTTCAGTCGGCCCCCCGTTATAAACTGTATAGCAAACACAAGTAGTGCTAGTATCTTATATAATAAAAACATCCTCTAAAAATAGACCCTATTTTACCCGCCCCCGGGTCCCAACGTTACGCCACTGCTTTCACACAGAAAATTTCGCACACAAAATCGACAATTAGGTTCATAGGGACGATATTGTCAAATGTTGTGAAGAATTGAAAGGATGCAGAAACCAGCAACTATAGATTAATTATTGTATTTAATTAAAATCAATTTATATATATATATATATATATATATATAAAACAGCCCGAAACTTAACAACAGTATTTATTCAAGCAGTAGTATTACGTATTTTGTACGTATTTTGCCGATTATTATGCTACAAACTCCCTGCAATGAAAACCACTTCCACGACTTGATTATTTTGAAATAGTCAATTATCAGTGCTATCTCCGATAGAAACAGCGCTTAATTAATTGGAGTGGAGAATCAAGATACGCCTCGGAGAAGAAGTACGTTCTCGGAATAGGGTGATATGAAATTTCAACACAAAGCGCTGTTATCTAACAGGAAAACTTTCAAAATGAAAATTTGACGATCTTCTCCTCTTAATTATCAATCTTGAAGTTCGGTGCACTTCTACGTCTGAGTCATTTACAAGGTCTTTGGTCATCTACGACCAAAGCAACATTGCACTTCGTCTTCTGTCACAGTAGTTACTTTCTCGCTACCACAGTATACAGAAAGTTATGTAATGGAGTTTTGGAAAAACGGCAAACTATTGACACAAAAACTCTTATTTCAGCACCCCGGAAACGAAAAATGGGTAAATCCAATCGCTAAATTTGGCCAAAAAGTCCTCTAACACATGGTGTAGCGAGAATCCATGTTTAGTGGGTCCTTGACATCAAAAAATCGATTGACGGCAAAACGTCTGTGCGTCCATACGTTCGTCTGAGAAAAACGCTAACGGCTGCACCGTTGAGCCCATTTTCTCCAAAATTTATATTCCCCAATTACCCAAATGATATTTCCCGAACAAAAGATAGACTTTTTTCCTTCATAAAATCTCTTCTGTAAAGATAGATTTTGAAATAAGGTCGTGTACAATTAGTTGAAAATGTTAGTAATTTTATCGTAATTATATATGCAATATAGGCAATGTTTAATTTTTTTCAAACATTTTTTTTCTTAAAACGGCTACAACAGTTTTGATTAAATTTTGTGGTTTATATGTATCACATTGCGTATATTTGAATAAATGTGTATATTTGTGGCAAAAACCATAAAAGTTTCAAATGATTAATGCAAACTTATCGAATTCAACTTTAAGAAATTTATAATACGTTTACGATTATTATAAGACGTTATTTATTATTTGCTTTTATGATAAATTACAGTTGTTTCTGAAATTTATGTGCTTGATTACAAGACAAAAACACCGCCTGGAAGCACAGGAAATTCGAATTTACCATTTTGATTTTTTCAAGTTTGGGAAATGCTAAGATTGCGCTGAAAATGAGACCATCATCACATTCTTGCATGCGCTGAAAATGAGACCATCACACACACACACACACACACGAGCCGTTTATGACAAAACAATTGTCAAATTATTAACGAACGTAATATTACGCATAAAATACTCATATTTTCGAAAATTTGATCACTTTATTTCATTCTCTATTTCTGATGAAAACGCTTCATTAAGAAAAACGTATCATAATAATTGTTGTTTTGCGTAGACATTTTAATGTAATAAATTTTCAAGTTTTGCAAATTTCGAAAAAACAGGGATTTTATCTGACTTGAGACCAGCGCCATTCTCTTAAGCGTTCTTATGTTATACGATGTCAAAATTTAATCAGATTTGTTACCAATGCTGCAATTAAGTTTGAGAACCTGGTGGCAGAATACACTAACTTAACATTACAGAACTTAACAAATTTTACAAACTTTATAAATTAACGTGAACATATCACCGTGCAATCTTTCATAGCAATCCACCTCACCACACTTCACTTCACCGCACTGCGGATCACTGAGCTGTAATGTCATTCTTACACACTCGTTTCCCACAATTTCACAACGCCACTACACTGCACATAATTAATAATAATAATAATACAACTTATATAGTAGACTTGTAATTGAACAATTTTAATACATTTGTAATACGGTTATCGACAGTCAGAAAAACTAATTTATTTTAAAATTTGCTCAGGTTTTGAGGAAAGAGATCGAAGATTGTCATAGGCAAATCGTTCCAGTCTCTAATAGTTCGTTTCACGAATGAATATTTTCAAACGTCCGTTTTCTGAATTTTTGTCTGAATTTCGTGTATGTGATCCGCTCTGCCGAAAATGTAGGTTTCTCTAATCGACTTTGAATTTATATCCACGCTCGAAGGCCTGTGCACATTGTATACATAACATAGCGACGCGACTTCTTCTTCTTTCGTGTGTCTTTTAATCTTCTTTATTGTTGGTGTCCCTGAAAATAATTTTGATGCCCTACGCTGGACCTTTTATATGCTAGTTCTTAGGCTCTCATTGTATTCTTTTCCGCATTACAAAATATAAAATTATAACAAAATGTAAAGATTAATAACAACATTTGGGCCCTTTTTTTACTTTTTTAAATGTCTCCATACCCTAATTTCAAGTTCTTTATTTAAAATTAAATAAAAGTTGTTAAATTCAAGGGGCGGCGACATCAGTCATATTGACGGGAGAATATCAATTCTGAAGAAAATCGGCTGAACGGTTTAGGCGCTACTGATGTTTACAGAATGGACGGGCAGACAAACTTTTGCCATCAATCGAATTTTCTGTATCAAGATCCCACAAAACATGCATTCTGACTGCACAACGTGTTAGAAGTAATTTACTATTTATAGAGACGAAATTTGTCCATTTTGTAATTACTAGGGCACGGCAATAAGAGATTTGCATCGAAAATTTCCCGTTTTCCCGCAGCATTACAATACTCTCTGTAAACTGCGTAAGCAGTAGCGGCAACATAAAAAATAAAGCAACATTGCGTTTATTCCATATGCTACAGTGCATTTAGAACTATCACTACCAAAATTTAAAAAAACATTTAAAAAAAACATTTTTTTGCTGTTTGGGGCAAATTCTTGTTTTGGAAATTGTAAAAAGTAAAAGTGCGAGAAAGTAAATAATGAATAAATTTTGGTCTTTTCAGTAGTAAATTTTAATTAATTATTTTTCCTTTCATTCATTCATTCATTCAATTTTTGTCATGTTCCGTAGTGGCTGTGAAACCTGTATTCAAGCAGAAATTATGCAATAACTACTCTCTTTCCAAAAAAATTTCCATGACATTTTTAAAGAGCTAATTTTGTACAAAACTGTCTGAGGCAAAAATCCAGACCAGTGTTGAGAGAGAACCGTTACGAAATGTATTACAGATTAGCGCAACAAGCTACCGCGGCCGGAGTCAGTACTTACTAAGCTGTCCGGGTGACGCCGCGTTCATGGCGAAGGTGCCGACGTTTCGGTCGCCATTCTGCGATCTTCGTCAGGGCGTAATATCCGAGGCTGTTACCTTTGCCATGGACGCGGCATCACCCGGACAGCCAATTAAATAATATGGGGCACATGCGTTGCAAATTGACCGTCTAACCAATTTTTGTACAGTCACCTTCACTCAACCAGGATAGTGTTTGGGGATTGATACACCACACTCCACGGGCAAGCCGGGGTGTCTGAGTTTTTCCAAAACGTAATAGGGGGTGGCGGTTGCCACTGGATGAACGGTTTATGCGCTAGCATTGTGCAAAGACACAGACAGATCGACAGACGGACAGAGGGATAGCCGATCAGACATATTGACGTCAATCGACTTTGCGAGAAGGAGTAACAAAACATGGATTGTAAACTATATTTAGCAACTGGATTTACTAACATTTTCGTTACAAAGACTCGGTAATAAGAGTTTCGGTGTCAAAGAGAGAGACAGACAGTGAGGGAGAGAGAGAGAGAGAGAGAGAGAGAGAGAGAGAGAGAGAGAGAGAGAGAGAGAGAGCAGTAAATAGAAAATAGTTGTTCACCAGAACCCAAGCTGAAATATGCAGGAAATATTCAATTATTTGTTTACAAAATAATTTGTTTACAAAAACACACGCATGTGCCCCGAATGGTGCCTTACAGCTTTCTGGGAAAATGTTTGTTCCCACATAGCGCTACAGCGCAAAGCTCAAAGGCGGATAGAACAAGTAAATCGGGCAATAAAGTGTAAAATAAAAATTTAATTCAAATTTATTTAAAAAATTAAACACTCTCTTCGAACATCTAAGTTAATTACATCGAAACGAATATGTTCAATTTAATAAAAAAATATGAAAACAAAATCAGTTCATACAGTGTTACGAATATAATTTACGTGTATCGTAAATATAATAAAGGATAGTAAAGATCGAAGTACATTACTCCAAAGACTTTTGTACGGTGTTTAATTATCAAAAACGTTTTAAACAATTACTTCGTCAACATCAACGAAACCCTCCAGATGGAAATGAAATTTAATTGAACTTGTAGGTAATGTTTGTAGCGTAGCCGGTTGAGGGTCTGCTTCGTTGACTCTGTAGCTTAGTCGTAGTGCTCTGCTTAGCCGACGAGCAGACCGGTGGAGGGCGCAAGGCCTCTTGCGAAGGCGACGGGCAGGTGGCGGAGCAGGACGGGGTCGTCAGCCCGGCAGCACGTGATGAACGGGCGCTCCTCGGCGGGCACGTGGCGCCACGGCAGCCAGCGCAGCTGCGCGCACACGTCCTCTGCGCACACGCTCCCCTGCGCACACATAGCACACATTAGCTCAAAAATCTAGAAGAAGAATCCAACAGAGTAGAGAGCATACGTCCTCTGGCCTGCACACACACAGCACTCACTACCTCAAATTCTTATCTCATCGAACAGAGGAGAGCTCACGTCCTCTGCGCACACGCTCTCTGTCTGCGCACACTTTAGCTCAAACCTTTAGACGAAAAATGGAACAGAGAGGGGAGCGCACCCTCTCAGCGCACCCGCTCCCCACCTGTGCAACAGAGCACGCATTAGCTCAAAGATCTAGAAGATGAATCGAACAGAGTAGAGAGCATACGTCCTCTGGCCTGCGCACACACAGCACACATTAGCTCAAAGATTTATAAGAAGAATGGCACAGAGGAGAAAGTATGTGCCCTTTGCACACACGCTCTACACCTTCTTACACACCAAATATTTACAAGAATTCAGTAGCAAAGAAAGTACCCGGCTTGTGGGAACACACGTCAAACCTAGGCTTAGTTACCTACATTTAGTTAGAAAATTGAGAGAATAAACAATAAGCGTCTTTTAGCTATAAGCCTCTTTGACTATTTTGCTAGTGACTAAAATGTGCTACAGTTACATAAGAAACTAGTATTTCTCTATCTTCAAATGTTCAGAGGGTAACTCGTAATTACATAGGGACATATTATCGGCATCGGAACTTATCAAAAAGAAACACGCTTACAAAGGATATGATATGTTCATAAATAAATATATTATATACTTTGTAAGCGTGTTTTTACTATTTGATTCTTAACAACAAATTAGCTTACCGCCAGTGTTCTCGTAACTCCTTCTACGTGCTGCATTTGCAAGAAAATGACTTGTTGACCTTTGGAATTAACGACGGATTTTGATAGAAATGCAGGTAGCGGCAAAAATAGCTCATTGGGTTTAGCGTGCAGGAACATGGACACCTGGCGCCCATTGCTGTCTGGCAGCGTGGCAACACCTACTATTCCCGTGTAGATTTCGAGCTCTCCTTGAGAGTAGGTCAGCTGTCTAATAGATGATTCCAGGGGACTCCAGAATACAGAGATGAAGTCATTCCAAAGCGGGACCTGGAAGGTGAAAGAAATAAATAACGAAATCAATTTTGAATAGAGATTGCATTATTATTATTCTTCTTTATAATGTCATTTGACCAGGTGAATAATGTTTGTATAATTCTTGAACTTATGACAAAAAGAGGCATTAATTTTGGATGAGTTTTAATCCGTTTTACGTGTTGCGGTATCACGGGTAGTTCACTCGTCAGTTGGCTGAATTTCCATGAGGCGTTCCCGGTTTTGATTCCTAGTCTGAGCACATTAAAGTGTGTGCTTTATTTGGAATGTTGCTTATTTTACTGTTTTGTGACGCTGAGAAAGGTCAGTTTATGTTGAGAAGGGCGTAGGGCTGCACTATGTGGTAACCAGTTATATTCCTTTAACCCATGTCCGCAAGGCGGGTACGTCGCTGTTTGGCCTTGGCCCATCCGGAAATGTTGTGTCAGCATAGTCACACGTTGCGAATTATTAGCAGGGTTCCTTATATGTCTCAGCTGCTAAAATGGATTTTGAATTTTGTGGTTATTTTAACACCCAAAAAAGGACGTTTTCACGAAGTAAGTGAAAATTATCCCCAAAATCCAACGTATTCTAAAAGTTCAGGGGCATATAAATGAACAAACATTGATCAGTAAATTTCTTTACGAAAGTAATATCTAGTTTCAATACAAATATTTGATTATGACAAATATAAAAGAATTAAAGTTCTGAAATTTTCAAAGTCTTTTAGACATTATAAATACAAAAAGCCTGTACAGTTTTTACTAGCGCATTTGATACTATTGGGGCAAAAATTAATTAAAATTGTTCTAATTTTTAGTATTCTCACAAAATACATTAGGAAATTCCTGCGAAACACTCAAAAAATTAAAACATCCATTTCAAATTCGCCCGGCCTTGAGTGGGCATGATTGGATTAAACGTGTATATTAGGTCAAATCTCCCCACCAATTGTTTTCGGTTTTCCATTAATTTTTCATCACTTCATTCGTCAGAATACAAAATCAGTATTTGCATTTTACACATTTCATTCGTTGCAAATA
Organism: Gryllus bimaculatus; assembly: GCA_017312745.1. Taxonomy (NCBI): domain Eukaryota; kingdom Metazoa; phylum Arthropoda; class Insecta; order Orthoptera; family Gryllidae; genus Gryllus; species Gryllus bimaculatus. The sequence goes on along the minus strand of BOPP01000005.1, from coordinate 1,053,761 downwards.
CATATAATTACTTACCGTATTGAAATAGAAAAATGTAGACAACTGCATTGGACTGAACACAAAGTCTGCTCCAGGTACTAGCTGCTTTGCCTCCAAATAATGCGTGGAATTAATATATTTCTCCGCACTTTCAGCGCCCAGTTGCAGTGTAAACGATTCTATCTGGCTTGGTAGTAAGTAATCTAAAAATTGAAACAATTTTTTAAAACAAGGATTTATACATTTTTACATTTACACAACGATAACTATTTGATATTTATTCCCTTTTATTACTTGTCAATGTGTTCGATAGAAAGCATAAGACACAAATATGCTTAGGAATATTTCGTGTTAACTAGTGCTACACATACTACTCAGGGAAAGTTGTACCGGTAAGCTTTACGCGCTATGCAAGGGAAGAGATACTATATAAAAGACTTAAAATATTTCAGGATTTGAATATACGTCATCACGAGACACAAAATTTCTGCTGGTGACATTTCTCACAGGTTGCGGACATTTATCGCCGGTCTTTGGGAGCCTTTAAATGAGTACAACACTTATATAGAAGATTCCTAAAATAAATGGGTTTTCCAAAACAAATTCTATATTCATTATTGTTTTCATTTCTAACGGAAATGAAAGAAATCAAGTGTGAACCATTAAATAGAACCTAAATTGATTCGTTTTCAATTACTAATGAAGCGAAAGTGTATCTAAACGTTTTTACTTTGCGATGGTTAAACAAATTATTATCCCTTTCTTCTAGTATATAAATATAAAACTTTGAATCGCAATTTCCTCCCAAGTAAATTCCGACACACTCCACTATGATTATAAGGAAGTGATATCATCCACCCTTTTTTTCTCTCGCACTCTGTATAGAAAAATCATAATTAATAATATAAAATAAGATATGTACTAGAATGCCTATAGCTGGTTCTATGGGCAGCAAAAAGGCACTGTATGATGTGTTGGCGCTTCCACGGGGTCCTGAGACGACTAAATGTCGCGTGTTTACAGGAGTTAAGTTCACTCTGTCGTAGCATACTTCATACAATTTCAGGAAGAAAGATAATGGAGCAGGAATACTGAAACCCACTTGGATGATATTTGTGTTTAATCCACACGTTCCTTGCCCGTTGACAATCACATCTGTTGTTGGTTGAGCGTAACACGCCACCTGCAATTTAACAGTAAATTAATAATGTTGATAGTGTTTCCTTTATTATTATTATTATTATTATTATTATTATTATTATTATTATTATTATTATTATTATTATTGTTGTTGTTGTTGTTATTATCATTGTTATTATTATAGTAAGATTATAAATTGGAAACAAAATCCAATAATGGTACCCACACCAATCAAATTATTTCCAGAAATCTTAAATCTCAGATGAATCCACCACCGATTGCAAGCAGAAAGTACTCAACCCGGCACGACGAAGCCAGTGATACATTCATTGAAGATCGAAAACAATATCAAGGAGCTTTTGTTAATTCTAACAAAATTAATGAGAAAACTTCGTAAAAAGCTAATAATAAATATCCCAAGGACATGTGGTGCATTCACAAACAATTATGTTGAACTGCAGAGGAAATTATCGCCATTCAGAAGTCGGATTGTTTATTGGCATACAAATGAGACCCTGAAGTAAAAACTTATTTGCGGATATATTGCGAAAGCGTATTTTACAGCCCGGTATAAAGACAGCATTATCTAGATCGGATTTTGTTTTACCAGCAATTTCTCTCAATCAGTTAACCTTGCTAGGAATGGTGTAAACTAATACCAAGAAGAAAATTGCAATTGGTTTGCCATGGAAGAAGCAATTTGGAATTTCATAAACCCACTTCATAATCTGCATGGCACGTCCATATTACCACATTACTCTTTAAAAACTGCTGAAGGAAGATCTCAGCATTTTAACCAACACCTGCTTCAAATTATCACACACTCTACCAATATGGAAACCTGACATAATCTTCCACAGACAAGCCTCAATAATCCTGAAATCTTTCGCCATATTTGTGTCCTCTCCACAATGTGGAAAATGATGAAAACGACATATTGCTCTTAAACTTCACGATCTCCATAGCAATTAATACAGCAAGGAACATACGGGCCGCTATGCCAACCTAACCAAATAATTTTATTCTAGCTCGACCATACCCCTATTTTCCCGGGGCATGCCAAAGAAGGTAGCCATACCTACTCATCCTAGTCCTGCTGAGCGGCTAACCATCTTTGCTCATCCTGGAAATGCTCAGAAGCTAGCCATCCCTCTGATAACGACAGCCGACAGTTTAAAATTTAGGTCACTCCTAATCGAGCACGGTATTTGAAATAATTTATGATAAAAAGTGATGGAGCTTTCGAATGCTAAAGGATAAGGTAAGATTTAGGAAAGAGTCGGGTGATTCGAGGTAGATTTCTTGGGTGATGTACAGCAGAATATAAACCTGTAGTTGTAAGGAAGCCCACGCTACGGGTCCATAGGGATGTTATTTTGAATGATGTAGAGTCGCATCACGAAAGAAGACTGCGAGAAGACTGAAGTTAATTTTACATGATTACAAAAAACGAGGTATTCTTTAAATATTGGTTAGTAAATAAAATTGATTTCATTGGGATTTCCTAAGTTAAACCCTGAAAAATTAACCGGAGTGCATTGCATGCAACTTTCAAAATACACTTTCTTTACCCGGTTTCATTTTGTCTACTTCTCAATCAATAGATAAGTAATATTTTGTAACAAGTCGTAGGTCATGAGACCAAGTACAGAAGAAAAGAAAGTAAAAGAAAATATAATGACGGTAAAGGAAATTGATATCGCCAAAGAACTGAATAATAAAACTAATGTAAGGTCCTAAAATATTAAAAAGGGTACATACCTGATTAACGTCGATCGTGCGTCCATCAGCGGAGAAGCTCGATCCAGAAACACATAGTGCTCTGAGAAGTTGCTGAGGAAATACGTTGCCGCCTGACAAATAATTGTAGGGACCAGGGCAAACGAGAGTGATATATTCTCCCTGTGCCACCGTTATTTGGGAAGAAGAATCTGGTTTTATGATTCTGCGCACGTCCGTGAATTTATTGTCAGCGAGGATAAGTGGTTGTACACTCTGAAATGAAAAACAACACAAGGTTGTTTGTTTAATACATTTCTAATAGTATTAATAAAATTTCTAAGTAGTTAACAAAATTATTAGTAGAAACAAAAGTTGTAATTAACAACTCACAATCTAGCTCGCTAGGTTCTACGACCTTGGAAGAAAATGCAGTAAATAATACAAATTTTAGATTTATTTTGTTTATGAAAAAATATAAGTTTTGTTTCAGTTTAGATATGTTTTCACAACAAGAGATTCATGTACTTGAGATTTTATAAGATCATTAGTGGATTTCAAAAATCCATTATATCATTTTTGTGGCGTATCATTATTAGTTTACCCTATAAGAGTAATCAATCCTGACGATTTCTTTCATTGTCACTAAAAACAGTGACCAATGCTTCACATCATGTGTTCTGTATTGTAGCAGCTGGTTGCCCTATTCCACCTCCGATTAGCATGACGAAATCGTTGTGTGTGGCTTTTTGACTACTTTCTTAACTTATTTTTAATTGCATACACTTTTGTGGTATGTGTGCATTATTATAAAAGTAATTGTTGTATTGAATCAAATGGCAAATATACTAAATTCATTTTGAAATAAGACTACTCTCTTTGGTTTCTTTCTTCACCTTTTTCTTCAAATATTCAAACAAAATGCATTGATTTTCTTTGAAAGAAATTATAGATATATATTATAATTCAGATTATAGATTCCACGTGAAACAGTATTTGCCTTATTGAGTTTTGGTAAAATAAATATAATAATCATTTTTCCTTTTTATTTTTGTTTTTTAGTAATAGGGGAATTGTGCGCAAAGAGAAACAGAACGCAGCAAGAAACTGATGGTGGTGCAGAATGGCACAGACATTCCCAAATTAGTTTTCTATTTCATTTGCTCTCGACTTCTATTCAAACTTGCCACATACTCTTGTCAGCTGTCATCTATCGCCGCTCAAAGTTTTTTGACATTTTTTTAATTTTTTGGATTCCTACTAGAAGAACGGGGGTATTATTTTAAGAATAAGAAACAACAGTAAAACTTCGTCATAAATGGAAAATTTCTTTGAAAAAGAGGAGCGGTTTTTAAGAAATTTTCGTTTAAGCGCTACTGCAAATTCGAAATTTGAACATCTTTTCACAGAAACGTTGGTGTGTATTTAAAAAATCTTCATTTGAAGTCATTTAAATTAAAAAATTGAAGTTAGTTTTCTTTCAAATAAAATTTGTATGATATAGAAAGTTCTTCACAAAAACAAGATTTTCTCAAAAACGTCTGCACATTTTTTCTTTAAATGTTTGGTAGGGATAGTGCTAAGTGCACTTTCTCGTATGTCATAAATGACAAATAGCTTTATTTAAATGTTTTAAAAACAATCACTAATGTGATTTTTTGAATGTCTCTCACTTAGTTAATATTTACATGAGCGGCAATTTCTTTACCTTAATGTATTTATGATTATATGTGCTTTAAATAATGTAAGATAAGTTTCTCAAAAACGCAATAGTTTTCAATGTAAATGAGCTCAATATTCCGCATTTTCAGAAAAGCTCATACACCATTTTCTCAAAACAGGCTCCAAAAATTTATTCAAGGTTTTGTAACAGATAGTGCTAATTGCACTATGTACGATGACATAATTAATTTTGCGTATTTATTTGTTTTCTAAAATTACACATATGTATATTTGAAAGATCTCTCATGCCTTTAATATTTACAATTCCAGCGATTTGTAAACACTGTTGTATTTGTACTGAAAGTGCTAGAAATGAATATGAAGATGTTTGAATACCCCATAGTTTTCTGTGAAAAGAGGTTCAAATTTCGAACTTACAGTAGCGCTAAAATGCCATTTTCTTAATGACGGGTCCAAACTTTTCAATAAAAATTGCCATTTGGGTTTTACTGTATTCAATATGTTAAAGCAATAATTCGATTCTTCTATAAAGAAGTTGGAAAATTAATATCTTCGTATATCTACCACAAAAAAGTAACACGTTCGTCAAATTAAAAATCCAATACTCCCTAAAAAATTGAAATTCATTTCTTTAAAGCAGAAAACCCGAAGAAAATGGCAAAATACTCGAGACCCTTCTATTAAAAGAACATTAAACTATTAAAACAGAAAAGTTAAAATTTCACTTACATTTTATAGATATTGTCAAATTCAAAAAAATACTTCTCAACTTTAACCAAATTCCCATTCTCTATGGAAAGCCATTAAAATAATAACTATAGATAGAAACAATTAATTTCTATCAAATCAGAAAAAACAATAGCAATAACAGGTTTTGAAAAATAATTGTATTAGTGAAGCATTTTGCAGATACATTTATCATTAATATCCCTGGTAATACAATTTTTCTAACAAAATCACAAGAAATAGATAATACATTTTTCATAGCACCAGAAGGAGTTAAATTTGTTTTACCTTCTGAAGTAAAGTATTTAATATAATTAGTTAAAATGTGAAAAATCTCCAGGACATGATCAAATCCCTAATTAAAGTTACCTTTTCCAATCATTAGTTCACTAAAATCAAATTATAATGCATGTCTCAGATTAAATTATTTCTCTAAATATTGAAAATTAGTCATTATTCATCATATTCCTAAACCCAATAAAGATCACTCACTGCCAATTAACTTTCGTCCAAATAGTCTGTTCTACTCGCTATCATAATTTTTTGAGAAAACATTACTTTCAAGATTACAAAAATTAATTTATTAAAAAACTCAATTTGGATTCAATAGTAATCATTCTACAATCCATCAACTTTTAAGCTAACTGATTATATCGCTGCCAACTTTCAAAATGTTAAACATACATTTGCAATATTTCTAGATATTGAAAATGCTCTTGATAAATTTTGACATGATGGCCCATTGTATAAACCACGGCATATAGGAATTCCATATTATGAATGTCCATAATTAAGATTTTTATTATATCCCATTCATTGAAAGTGCATATTAACTCAGAATTATCTGATGAATATCCAATTTCAGCCGGAGTACCTCAAGGAGCCCCACTTTCTCCGTTGTTCTTTAATATATTTTTCTCTGATCTACCATCATTTAAAAGTTCAGAAATTGCATTATTTGCTGATGACACAACATTATACACTTCACGTATGATCTTTGACAAAGTCGAAAAAACGTACAACATGATTTACTAATCCTTGCAAATTCGTTGCAAACAATTTACAAATAAATATTAACCCTACAAAATGTCAAGCAAAGGTATTTTTATTAATACGAATTAAAAATATGAATCGACTAAAAATTAATAACACCACAATGTAATAGCTATCTCCAAATACTGCTGTTAAATACCTTGGCTTAAATGTAAATACAAAGTTGACTTGGAAAAGTCATCTAATACACACGGCAAATAAAACAAATATTAAAGTACTTAAACTGTTCTTATTTATAAATAAAAAATCTTCCATGAAAATTGAAACAGCTATCACAATATACAAAACAATACTCTGCCCTTCCCTCACATATGCATGTCCAATATGGGGTAGGACAGCAAAAACCAATTTTCACAAAATTGAAGTTATTCAAAATAGATTATTTAGACGTGTTTTAAATTTTGACATGGTTTATTAGAAATAATCAAATTCAGAGAAAACCTTCTATTGAACCCCTTCAAACATGGATAAACAAATTTTCAAACAGTTTCTACTCTTTACGTATCTCTTGCTCAGCGACACACTTTCCAATTAGGACACTCAGCTAACCCTTTACTCCGAATTAATTCTCGTCATTCGAAAGATTTATTTCATCCTCTATAATTCCACGTATTACCTATTCAGTAGTAACATATCACGAAAATTAAAATAGCTGTTCAAAGGCCCCTTCATGAAACTACCTCTAAGATTGTTAATTATGTTTAATGTTTAATTGTATATGATATACCACAAAATTAATGAAATTTATGTAAAATATCGTCAAACACTTGAAACACATTTTTATGATGAAAAAGAAAATGTATAATTTAAAAATGGTAAAAGCGACGTTAGTCTGTAAATAATTGATTTAAGATTCCTTTCAGCTTTGTTACATTTGAAATGGCTTTTCATTTATTTATCAACATACAATTATACAATATTATTGAAAGAAAGTATAAACTTGAGAATAGTGATTTTGCAACATTAGAGTTGATAGCTATATATTGCTGAGAGACATAACATGTGTCATAAAATGCATTGTAAAGAATCTACAATAAGTATAAGAAAAGTGCTAGATCATCATGCTTATCTTCGTACATTTAGAGCTGAAGTTTAGTTCAGAAATATATTATTTTTAGTTAAAAATGTAATATACAACCATTCCATAAAATTACACCATACAACCATTCCACAAAGCAATATCATGAATATTTGCATCTCACAGTTTGCCTAATTATAATTCAAATTCTGTTTTACTTTCGTAAAATAAGGTAGTGAAAATCTTTCTCGTGCCTTTGGTCGTCACACAGTGTTCCACAACACACCGATTACAAGCGCTTGATGTAATGTGCTACATACCGGGAACGATGTATGATGAAAAGAACAGGTTGCAGAGGCATGGCCAATGCTCAATAAAGCCGTTGCTAGAATGACCAACCACAGCGAAGCCATTTTCCACTGGTTGTCCAGCGCTACGAACTTTTTCATTTTATATCGTTTTCAAGCTCTTGATATCTCAAGTGCTTATTCTATTTATCACGCTGCCATGATATTGATCATTGCCACCTTCATTCAAGCAGGTCATTCTTGTAATATGCTGATATTTATATTTTAATGATTAGAAGGTAAGCTGTCTGATTGGTTTTCAGTTAAACAATGAGATGATACGGGTATTATGAAGTTCAACTTACTCTTAACAGTAAAAGGTCATGATATTATTTTTATTCAAAAATGTTACATACTTTTGAGAATGTTCTTCTAATAAACAGTACTTCAATGTTTATTCGAATATATTGGAATAATTATATTGTTATAACAATATAATTTCTACATTCAAACATATCCAAAACGTAAAGCATGAAATGCTTCACTATATTTTCTCAAGATGTGAATAGAAATGATTAGTCTCTTGAGAATTTTACCATACGAGTATGACGATAATACGTTTTCGAAATGCCTACATACCTTTTTGACATTCTTGTCTTTGTACGTGTAAAAGAAAATTCTACGTCTGTCTTTGTCCGATAGTTTACATATTTTTCTGAACATTTTTGTGTTTACCTTTCTCCATCGTTCCAAGTGTAACGGCATGAATCAGTGTCTGTCTGTGTTTATAAAAAAATATCGAATCTCAAGAAATCGAATTTTTGCAAATACCTGATTATACACTGTTCTGTTCAGGAAATGAATATTGTTGATCGGCTAAACATAACTTTATTTCATCTAACTTTGTACATTTCGTAAAACTCAATTCGACTATTAATTCAAATGCAGTACAATTCAAATGCCTTTCCCAAAATTGATCGTCCAGCTTCTCAACAGCGTGGCGCTTCACTCGTCACGCCAGGCCGTCTCCTCCGGCTGTGTAGACCGAAGTCCGGGGCTGCAGCCTCCCTTGCTCGGCCGTCACCTCCGGCTGTCGTGCCAAGGGTCACGTTGGACCATTTAGCGGTGTGGGTGGGCGACTCTCCCACTACCACGCAGTAGTTGACACCGAGTGCTTCCTGGCTCGGTGGGTGCGTGGGCCTCCCTAGGCCTGCAGCGCCCGGTGGCTTGCGTCACGTCACTGAAAGGCAATGTCGCAGCTTCCTTCCCGTCCGTTTGGTGTGCTGGCCGGGTTCCATCTCGTCTCCTTGGTGCGGCGTAGGCCACCGTACTCCTGGCACTGTGTGCTCTCGCTACTCACTGCACTGTCGCAACTGCCTTCCCTGTGCTGGCTGGCCCGTTATATAACGAGCGAAACGCTGGCATAAACTCCCTCCTCGTCAGGAGCCCGATGGCGCGTATCTCGGTCGCGCTGCCGATTCTACTAGCGGTTCACAGAGCGCGCGTTGACTATGGCGCTTGCGCGGCATATTCGAATGATCGCCGGACATAACTGAATACTATTAAACATTTGCATTTACACTTTATCGCGTACTGCTTACACAGAATACAAAAAAATATTGATAAACTGAGAAAAACGGTGAATATTTGACAGAAAATCTCGACATGTCTCAGTAACGTGAAAGTAGATTAATCGTCTTCCTATGTGTAGTAAATTACTCTTCAAACACGTACAGTCAAAATTCGTATTGGGGGATCATGATGTCGAAAAATCTATTGATGGCAAATAATGGCCTGTCAGTCTGTGGGCAGTCAACGCTAGATCACAAACCATATTCGCTATGGCGCAGACAATTTTCTCTAAAATTAATAATTTCCGAAAACATTTTCTAAATTTTCTCAATAATGACTCAAAATATTTTATGAAATTATGTCTTTGGAAAGAGTAAAAAACTTAATGAGTGGCGCAAGTTTAATTTCTAAACCTTCAATAGTTCAAAACTTTTTCGGCGTCTTGTAATAGCTATAACTTTGTAGATAAAGACAGTTACCTAATGATTTATGTTGTTTAAAGGCTGATCTTGAAATAATGCCGTATACAATTGTTAGAAAATATAAATAGTTTTTGAGTAAATTTGCGTAAAATATAGAAAGCTTTTAAACATTTTTTCTTCAAACTTCTTGAAAATTTTAATTTAAATGTCTTTCCCCGAATGCTGTACCTTCAAGCAGTTTGATGAAGATAAATTTCCACTTGAATGTTTACACTTCAGTATACCTATATAATTCGAAACCAAATTAGTTGAAGTATTGTTAATTAATTTCTGGCTTAAACAAATTATACACTTTTATTGAAGTACGGTATTTGCATTTAAGAATATTCATTGGTTGTGCATAAGGGATTCTACACTTCACTAAATTAATACAATTAATTTCAAATTTATCTCAATACTAGCAGAATTCCATAGAGGTTATCCTACTTTCTACCTATTCTCTCTCTCTCTCTCTCTCTGTCTGACTGTCTGTCTGTCTGTCTGTCTGTCTCTCTCATTCCTTCTCATTTTCTCTCCTTTCTGTATTTTCCTCTCTCTCCTTTTCTTCTCTACTTTTCCCTCTCTCGTTTTCTCTTTCTCTTTTTTCCAACTCTTTTCCCGTCTGTCTTCTTCCCTCTCCCTTCTTCCCTTTCCTATCTTCCCTCTCTCTTTTTCCTCTTTCTTTTTCCGCATCTTTCTCTCTTACTGTTTTCTTTTCTTTCGTTCTGTTCTCCCCGCTCTCTTTTTCCTCTCATAATCTTCTTTCTCCCTCTTATTCCCTCTCTTTATTGTACCCTTTCTTTCTTTTCCCTCTCTCTCTTTTCTCCTCTCTCTCTCTCCTCTTTTTCTCTTTCCCCCTCTCTCTTCCCCCTCTCTCTTTCCCCCTCTTTCATTTCCTCTTTCTCTTGTTCCCTCTCTCTCTCCCCTCTCGTCTCTTCATCCTGTGCCACCCGCTTATCCAGCCCTCCCCTGTTTTGCCGCGCGTCACACTGCAACGCCCAGCAACAATGAAGCCCGGGTGGTTGGGGAATTTCATTTAACTGAAGCGCTGTATTGTGCATACAGTCTAGTGCATCTACAGTCTAGTAACAGTCGATGCCTCTACAAAAATCTGCGCAAAATGTGGGGTGTTCCAAATAAAGCTATTTATTTCGCTTCCCTTTCAGACCTGTGTATGACCTGGGATTTTAGCCAAGTTCTTACATAAAGTTTGCGGAACAAATCCCAGAGCTCCAATGACTATCGACTTGTTCTTTACGCCCTACATTCGGCTGTTCTCGATTTTCAAACACTTGTTTTCAAGACGAATCTCGGCCTCCTTGGTTACGACGTTTTGTTAGAAAAGCACTGCAACATCTACAAGTAAACACGATTTTTTTTTCAAATTCAGGTTAATACGATGTAATAATATCCGGTTAGTTTGCTGCTATCGTGCGATCCATTTAAATTGGTTTGTCGTACAATATTGTGTAGAGTCCAACAGATGGTCTGGTTTTGGTGAGTGTTCGTACCATTTAAGGCATGGAACTTCAAGGGCGGTACAGATGTGCCAGCCGAGGTAACTACACACCCTTGTCGTGTCTTTTCAAGTATTTTGTCTATGCTAGAATTAGGCAAGATATGATCAATGGTTTCTACTTGTTCCTGACACATGCGACATTTCTAATTTTGGGAAGTTTTGAGAACAGCTTGATCATAATGACATGTTTTTAACGCCTGATCCTGAGCAGGTATTAGAACTGCTTCCGATTCTGGCTTCATTCTTCCCCACCTAATCCACATAAAATATTGATCTTTATTTTTTCTACACCTTGTCCATTCCTTTTAGATATTGTCCATGGACTGGTTTGTCTCTCTACGATTTCTTTAACATTTTTTGTATCTCATACTTCATGTTTAGTAGCATCAGAAGTTTAGACTGTGTGTTATTCTGCGTGTATTGCATAATTTTCTCGGCAATATTTCTTATTACACTAACAATACCTCTATTTCCAATTCTTCGGTTATATTTCATGACCTGCCTCATTAGAGATTCATCTTGACGACTGGCTACATACTTTCCCATCCTGACTATTGTATTGTGCCAGGAGTCTTCAATTTGTTTGAGGCTTTCTTCATCTTTACATGACATACAAAGTCTAGTTACATCAGCTCGAGAGTGGGCGGCATGATGCATTATTAGCAGTTTTCTGGTTTTTGATCCATTATTCGATTTTCTTACGTAGTCCAGGCCGAAACTGTATTAGACCACAAGTCCCGCTAAACCACCATTTACAGAATCTTATTCGTGGAGTTCAGGGCGGACTTACTCTTCTGTAATACTCCCTACGTATTATCTCTTTCATTGTGTCATTCGTGATGGTCTCACATTCTTCAATGCCCAGATACTCGTAAGTTTTACCTGGCTCAAGATCTTGAGTCACAGTGTGCATATCATCTTCAATGCAAAATTCTCGTGGATGTTTTAATATCCTTAATTTGCCGTGATGATATCAGAATTTACAAGTAGAAGTCTTTGGTAAGCTTCATAAAATGCAGCGTTGATTATATCTATGTTTTGGTCAACATATTAATGTGAGGAGCGTTTATCCTCAGCGAAAATAATAAAAAACAAAGAGAGAATCCAACTTCAGTACAAGACATTGAAGAGCGTTCTATGTATCGCAACAGCTCAAAGAGTGTCACCACATACTGCTTCACTTCTTAGAAAAAAATGTCTAAAATAAATTTCATAAAATAGTTTTTAATTTGTATCGAATTTTTCGTTTCCTGTTAAAGGTTTCTTTCTAAGTATGAGCCCCGGTGCGCTCTCTGCTCCCCAGCCTAACCACTTCATGCTTCTGCTATCAGCGACGAATTGTCGCCAAAGGCCAGGCTACTTCGCACCTCGAAGGCCCACATTTCGCCAGGCGCTGGCAGCAGTCAGTGCCCGCCTGTCTCCGCCAGTGCCCGCGGTAGCTCGTGGGTGACTGCGCCTGCCTAACTTGTAACCTAATTGTAGCCTCATTTGATACGATCTTCTAATAATTAGTTGTTCGAGGAGATACACTTTAAAGACTTCATGGTGTGTTTTGTTCTTCGCTCTAAATATCTTTCACTTTGCAATCATTGTAATTGTTGTGGTGACTAAATAGTGGTCATACTTAATATATTACTTCCTCAAAACTCTTGAACATTTTGTCCTTGCTTGAATATTTTATTATTAGCTATTAAGTACTTTACTAACAATCTGTGACTTCTGGCGTTCTATGTAAATTTATGAATGTCCTTTTTCTTGAAGAAGGTATTGGTTATTTTCAGTTGTGGTAGGTTCATTCAGTTCAATTTCAGTTCAGTCAGTATCATGTTGTTGGTATGACACAAAATGATCGATATAACTCGGGAAGATGTATTAGAAGATATTTTAAAATAGACGTATGTTTCAAGAGACAATAACAAAATAGGTGCTCGTCTTACTTTCAGCGATCTCTTGAAAACTCGAATTTTGGAAAATTGCAACAATAAATTGGAAAAAGTACAATTTTGAAAATATAAATTCTGGGGAAAATTAAATTCATTCTAAAACATTTTACCTTTGAAAAAAGCATAATTGTTTTGATAGAAAAAAACGAGTACGTTTTGCGAATATGCTATTATTTGAGTGAAATGAATTGATAAAATATAGGAGCTCCATCAACACATACTTTCTCGCATTATTGGGAATAGTTCAGTAATGGTGAAATATTGTAATTTCTGCAACAATAAAACTTAGTTATAACTTGAAAAAGTCTTGAGGGCGTTTGCGGCGAAGCCGTGAGCTATCTCATCTATTCTATGTGATAAGAGTTAGAGCTAATGTGTGTGCGAGAGTGTAGGCAGATAAGAAATGCGTAGAGGACGTGTTCTGTGTCCTCTGATCCATGTGATATGATTTTGAGCTAATCTGTGCTGTATGCGCGCTGGCGGAGAGCTTGTGCACTTACTTATAACTTTAAAAATTCAAGCAGGGCGCATGTGGTGCATAAGTGCGTTTATTTCTATAGGCAGGAAAAGCAGTCATTTCTAACTTTTACAAATGAAATAAACATGAATAAATTTAACTGTTACAGTATTTGCAGTACGTTACGCAGAAAACTCAGAATAATATTTCACATAAGCTTGTCATGATTTCATAGAAGAGAGCTAAGAGTTACTGAATACCTTATTCAGCTATCAATATTGTTGTATATTCAGGAACAATTAGGAAAACAACAATTCTTATCAACAATGCAGGTTTATTATTCCGAACCCAAAAGCATAAACCAAGTACAAGCCAGTTCGCCGTTTTCAGAAGAGGTCCATCTTACAACCACTAATCATCAACCACCTGGAGAATCGCCGTTACCAACACTGCACGTCAAATAGCACCTTGGCACCTCGTCGCTCACTGCGCTCGTTCACTGAACTTGGACCGTCTCTGTCTCCGGCCCTGAGGGACGGCCGCTTTGTAGCTCCCGAGCCTGCGGAGCGAGTGTCCCTTTTTCCCGCACCGTTCCGGCTCAATTGGCGGGTCGCCGCTGCCGCCCTGCCCCCTGCGGCGCCCCCCAGCACCTTCCATGGCTGGGCCCGACGCCCAGTCGGCCAGTGCCTGTGTACCACCAGCCTCTCCGCGCAACGCTGGGCCGCTTGCCGCGGCCATATCTGTTTATGCCGTAACAAAATCTTCAAAAGGAATGTATTCGTTAGTTCTACGTTCTGAAGTATATATCCTTTTCTAAGGCTTTATCTACATACGATCATCACAACCGTCAAGCATTCTGAAAGAGAAAGTAACCTTTGAGCAGTGGACTCTTGGAGGTTCCTGTGGTTTGTGCTCACTCCACCGCTTACCTCAATAGCTTAGTAGATTTGAAGGACCATCATGTTTGTAAGAGAACACGATCTGTTATATATCTTAAATAACAATGCATAATATTTTAATGGCAGGAGTTATCGTATGGGGAAGTTTAGAAATTGTGGAACTCATTAAGGAAGTATAATTGGAACTGTGAATTATTACAAAACTTATAATGATTGAATATTAATTAATTGTAATGTAATTTCACGTAAGAGATTCAATTGAGAATCAGCTGATTGCTAATTATTGTTGGCATTACTGAAATAGATGACTTATGTAAGTTGGAAAATACCAAAGGCGTTATTAAATTGAGAGTGAGTTTAAAATATGATTTGAGAATATTGAAATGTACACGAAAAACATGATAGAAAATGAAATTGACGTGGCATTATTGAAACAATTTGGTGATGTGCATTAAACACACAGAGTATCTTGACATATAGAACATACTGAAAAAGAAGAACAAGAATAAATTGATGCAGGAGCTTGTGATGGCGTGTCATTCCACGCGTGTTCAGATAGCGGAGGTGAGCAGCTCACGAGCGCGTAGGGTCTGACCGCTCGGACGTGTCACGCGTTGAGGTCACGCGCACGGAAAGCATGTCGGCCGGCGTTGGTCACAGAGAACGACGCATTCTATCTTCGAAGATTAACTCGTGAAAGCAATCACTGTGATCAACACTGTTTGTTTTTAAATAACTGCTGGAACTTGATTTTTAAGAGAGCAATTGCATCTTGCATTAGTAAGCGAACATGAAGCTGCATTATATGCAGACATTGAGTTCAAATTATGATCATGACTGTTTACAACACTGTGTATGGAACAAACATTAGTAAGTAACACAGTACATAAGCTCGCGTGGATAAATTAAGCATTATTGCGTCACATGTAAGCAATGTTAAAGAAATGCAGTTTTTATATGGTTAATTTACTGCGGTGTTTTGCTGTATGCAAATACTACTCTGTTGACATATTAAATATGTACTGTTCACAAGCATTTTATGGTTTATTTTGGTAATGTAGCACAATTTGTAAAGAAAGCACGGTCGGGAGGCATACACGTACCCTGGATAGAGTCTGTGGCCCGACTAACTTGCCGGTTCGTTGCGTGATTTGTTAGCTTTGGCATCTGCAGGTGACTAGAACCAATGAGCGTTAATTTGAAGGCGTTAGGTTATACTGAAGTATAATTAGATAAGATATGCAAAGTCATGTAACAAATTAAGAATTGAGAATTTTCGTGAGATTTGAAAGCTAATGCAGCATTCCACATCAGTTCTAAGTCTTGCGACGCGTAGGACCGTTGGCTGTGTACGCCAGCGCTGGAGATAACATATTGCGTAACCGTGACAGAGACTTACAGAACATGATTAAACATAGAATACAATTGCCATTATAAATCGTACAAAGCTGGATTGCTGTTGCATAATAAGATTTGTATGTCATGATACAAAACAGTTGTAATTAACTGTATAGAAGCTTGCTACGACACATTTCAATATAATTTGAAACTTCCGTTTTGCCATTTTGCGAACTCAGAGCACGTCACACGCAGCGCGGATTTAGATTTTTTCAATTTTCAAAAGAGGTTATAAGAAATAAGAATTGCACCACTTTCTTACCGTTCTATAATACATACGTGGTAAAAATTTAAAGAAAAAATTTGGTGCTTTTTTGAGAAAAAAAATGTTTAAAAAAATTAAAATTGCCTATAGTTTACGCAATACCTACTATGATTAACAAAACGTATACTTAACATATTTTACGATTTGCTTTTAAAGAACAGATTTTACTCAGGAAAAAATATGTATCTTTAATATTGTAGCTGAAGCAAATAGCCCCCCAAAATAGCTTATAAATTGCAGAAATTGTAAGTGTTTATAGATTGAACGTAAAGACAAACTCATTTTTCTCGAAAATATGAAACTGGCCTTTTTAATTATCACTCATCTAATAATTGCCATTCCGCGCCTCGATTCAGCAGCTACGTTTCTGTGAATTACATTCACGGCTTGGACATGATTTAGATGTTTGAAAAACGTTGTAGTGGTAAAATTCGTGTTGATATTTGCTTGAAAATATTTCGTTTTGCACCAAATGTTTTACCATTTGTAATGAGTTTTACAAAGAAAATATGACTGAGATGTGTTAATTGGAGAGAAATCGTGGTACAATTAGTATTACATAACCATTTCTAAAGCCAAGAAAAGATTTGCTATTGTTGTTCCACTTGTTATAATTATATGGCATTCTTATGGTCCCGATTTTATTCATTTAACTGTTGCAAACCAATATCCTTCATATATGCAAAGAACACCAATGGGAGCAGGTATCAATAGCAAGTTACCGCCGAATTCTTTATTTCATTTTATTTACAACGTAAATTAGGAACGTAAGGTCTGCAGGACATACAGATAGTTTCAAGTGATAGTTGCAATATGATCTCAAGCAGCTTGTGTAATATCCGAATATTAGAAGTTTTATCCGACATGATTTAACCGTTTCACGCTCGTACTGTGTATGTAGCCACGAAATTCGTCTGTTCAAATCATCTAAAGTAATTTTAGTACACTTATTGTGCTTAACTGGTATAAGATTATGGTTCAGTTGGAAGGAGTGCGCGGAAAATAGCAATTGGTGGTTCACCAGCACCTTAACTGACAAGAGATATGCAGCAACAGTCTTTTGTCAACTTTTTTTCTCTTGTACTACATTTGTTCTCAGCTATTATACTTAATGCATAGTCGCAACTTTCTGCATATCGTATATTTTGTAAAATACGAGCTTGGCTATATGCTAGTGGTTAAGTCGGAGTGTGTGTGTGTGAGTGAGTGTATGTGTGTGTGTGTGTGTGTGTGTGTGTGAGAGAGAGAGAGAGAGAGAAAGAGAAAGAGCAGTAAATAGAAAATGGTGGTTCACCAGAACCCGGCTGAAATACGCGGGAAATTGTGTAATATTGTACCATTTTTATACGAATACAAACGTATGAGAACAACATGAAGCCCTGGAGCCAAATCAAAGAATGTTTGTTGCCCCATAGCAATTCGGCAATAAACGTTGCATAAATACACACATAGTTCCAAGATTATTATTGACTGGACCAACAATTTCCACTACAATGCACAGTATAAGTAAATCGGGAAATTAAGTGTAAAACAAACAATTTGCTCAAATTTATTAAAATATTTTCAAAATGCTCTCTTCAAAAATCTTAGTTGATATAAACATGTTCAATTTAAAGTAATAAACAAATATGAAAGAATTCAATTCATGCACTATAACGGATATAATTTACAAGTATTGTAAATTTAATAATGATTAATAAAGAACTAAGTATATTACTCTCAAAAGGGTTTTTATTCGATGTTTAATTATCAGAAAAGTTCTACACAATTAATTTCAACCTCTACGAAATTCTCAAGATGAAAATGGAATATTATGAACTGTAGTAATGTTGTAGCGTAGTCAGTTAGAGACTGCTCCGCTGACCTCTGTAGCTCAGTCGTAAGTGGTCATGCTTGGGGCCGACGAGCGACGCGGTGGAGGGCGCAAGGCTCTTGCGAAGGCGTTATGGGCAGGCGACTGCGCAGGACGGGGTCGTCAGCCCTGCAGCACGTGAGGAACGGCGCCCTTGGCGGGCACGTTCCGCCCACGGCAGCAGCGCAGCCTTGCGCGCACACGTCCTCTGGCCGCCACACCGCTCCCTGCGCACACACAGCACACTATTGAGCTCAAATTCTTATCACTTGGAACAGAATAGAGAGAACACGTCCTCTGCGCACACGCTTCCCTGCGCACACACAGCACACTTTAGCTCAAAAATCTAGAAGAAGAATCGAACAGAGTAGAGAGCACACGTCTTCTGGAAGCACGCCCTCCGCCTGCGCACGCACAGCACACATTAGCTTAAACATTTATACAAAACTGGAACATAAAGGAGAGCACACGCCCTCAGCTCATCCGCTCCCCATTTGCGCACACAGAACACACATTAGTTGAAATTCTTATTACATGGAAGAGATGAAAGAGAGCACACTACATCTGCACTCGCGCTCTCCACCTGTGCACACACATCACACAAAAGCTCAAAATTCTATTACATCGATCAGAGGAGAGAGCACACGTGCTCTGCACTTATGCATGACACATTAGCTCAAAATCATAACACATCGAATGTAGAAGAGAGCACACATGCTCTGCCCACATGCTCTCCCCCCGTGAAAACACATCATACAAAAGCTCAAATTCCATTTACATTGAACAGGGGAGAAAGCACACCTTTTTTGTGCACATGCTTCCCGTCTGGGTACATACAGCACTCATTAGCTCTAACATCTAGAAGATGAAGCCAATTGAAGATAAAGGGCACTGTGCCAGCGCACATACAGTGAATCTTAGCCTAAATGCTTGTCAGGGAATCGAAATGAGGAGGGAGAAACGTCCTCGACCCAGATGCTGTCCGCATGGGCTCACGCAGAACACTCAATCATCTACCAGAAGAATCAGAGAGAGCACACTGCCTCTCCCTACACACACCACATCACACACATCAACTCCAAAGCTAAACAGAATCGACTGGAAGAGCGTCCACTTCCGAAACCTCGTGATATAAACAGAGAATCAAACAGGACAAAATCACACGGTCTGTGCAAACACACATCACACATTTTGAAAGGGAATCAGGGCTTAGTGGAGAGAGGAGACAGCAAAAGTCGTATTCCGAGACGCACCCATAGCCTTTTTTGCTAATCTGCAACAGTTGGAACTTGCGTTTCTGAAGTATCTCTCTGTGAAGCTTAAGAAGTCATCTAAGTACGCTAATTTGCCGACTTATAGGCTTATCACAAAGAAACACGTTTATAAACGATACAAAATATTCATTGAATTAATGATCACCAACCTATAGGAAGGCTTACCGGCAGAAGACTTGGAGCTTTTTCGAAGTTTTGAGCTTGTACGAAAATTATTGATTGATTTTTGGAATTAACGACAGTTTTAGATATAACTGCAGGTAGCGGCAAATATAGCTCATTAGTGGTTGCGTGCAAGAACATAGGGACCTTTCTTCCACTGCTGTCTGTCAACAGGCCAACACCTGATACTCCCGTGTAGATATCCAGGTCTCCTTCACTGTAGGCCAACTGCCTCACAGATGATTCCATAGATTCCCAGTATCCGTCGATGAAGGTGTTCCAAAGTGGGACCTGGCGATTAAAAGAAACAGAATACGAAATAAATGTATGTATTAATGGTATTAATGTTAGTGTTCCCAATAATGTCACTAATCCTGATGAGAAAAGTCTCGCAATAATCAGTAACAATTTTTAAAATTTGCATAAAATACACTTGAGTTTTAAATGCATTTACTGAGTTTCATATGATTAATACCGGTTCTTACTAGTTTCAGCTGCTACAATGGATTTTCGATTTTTCTAATAACTAAAATCTAACAAAATTTAACGATAAAATTTCACAAAACAACTCAGCAGTATTTACAGCACGATACATAAAATGATTTAATTATGCTAAAATTATGGAATATGGATGGTGTCGAACATTCTAGAAGCTCGCAATATCGTCACAGACAGACGGTCAGGATACAAATCTTTTGAAAAAAATTACTCCGTCAAAACTATATACTATACTATTCCGATATACCAGTCCGTGTATATCCGAAAAAAATACCGGCATTTTTCAGTATTACATCAGTTTGTTTATACTACAACTGAAATTAAAAACAGTCATTGCATTCAAAACATCTTCATTGCAAATAACTTTATTCACTTACCGTATTGAAATAAAAATATGCAGTTGATTGCAATGGACTGAACACAAAATCGTCTCCAGGTACCATCTGCAGTGGCTTCAAATAATTCTCAGGGTTTATATATATGTTTGCACTTTCAGCGTCCAGTTGCAGTGTGAACGATTCAATCTGGTTTGTTAGGAGGTAATCTACAAATTGAAATCATTGTTTAAACCAAGGACTTGTATCTCGTTACATTTACATACTGACTAATATTTGACATTTAACAAGTTTTGTTACTTGCAAAAGAATTCGATTTAAAATAATTGAGGCAAAAAAATGCTTAGAGACGATTCGTTTCAACTAGTTCTACGAATAATAGTCAATGTTTAGCGTTCGGCTTCGTACGCTATGCAAGTGAAAAGGGACTACGTAGGTAACTCAAAATGTCATCTAATAGATTTCCTAGTACATGTAATTCAAGGATGTCTGAGCGTTTATTTATTAAAAATCTACTTTGTATACTCCATGTGATCAAAAGAATCCGGACATGTCCAAAATGGTGTTATGGTGTAGTCGTATTTTCGTGTTTTAAATGAAGGTGGCTTGCACCCCCTTCTTTTGTGTGGCACTATCACGGCACAGGCCTACTTTGATGTTTTAAACACCTTCTTACTTCCCACTGTTGAAGAGCAATTCGGGGATGCGATTGCATCTTTCAACACGATCAAGCACACGCCATTCATTAAAATTTTGAAACCCTTCCAGGGATTTCATGTTACATTTCCCTCAAAATTAAAATATCTGTTTCCGGTTCATGTGGTGGCGACATCAGCCGGATTGCTTGGGGGATTTCAATTTTGGATAAAATCGGCTAAATCGGTTTGACGACCAGTGTTAATCAGAGTCGGAGAGTCGTTTTGCCGTGAATCTATTTTTCGGTATCAAGGACCCACAAAACATGGATTCGGGCTACATCACATGTTAGAGAATATTTTTTTCTAAATTTAGCTACTAAATTTATCCACTTTTTTTAACTGTGGTACTTTATTCTTCGGAAAATTTGCAGTTTTTCGCGCAGTATTACATAACTTTCTCTCTGCTGCATAAGCAGGAGTAAGAGAATACAATATGCAATGAAATACCTGAAGCTGGCTCAATAGGCAACAAGTAGGCGCTGTATTTTTTACTGCCAGTTCTTCGTTTTCCTGACAAGACTAAATGTCTTGTGTTTACAGGATTCAACATGACAGGGTCGTAGCACACTTCATACAATTTCAGGAATACAGATAAGGGAGGAGGAATAGTGTAACCCACTTCGATGATAGTTGTATTTGATCCACATGTTCCTGGCGACTTAAGAATTAACACGTCTGTTTCTGGTGGAGAGTAGCACGATACCTGTGATTTAACAGTAAATTAGTATTATTATTATTGATCCACATTTCTTCTTATCTCATTATTATTATTATTATTATTATTATTATTATTATT
>BOPP01000005.1:1006032-1027081 GCA_017312745.1 Gryllus bimaculatus | reverse complement strand
CAGCAGTAGCAGCAGCAGCAGTAGCAGCAGCAGCAGTAGCAGCAGCAGCAGTAGCAGCAGCAGCAGTAGCAGTAGTAGCAGTAGCAGTAGTAGCAGTAGTAGCAGTAGCAGTAGTAGTCGTAGTCGTAGTAGTCGTAGTAGTCGTAGTAGTCGTAGTAGTAGTAGTCGTAGTAGTATTGTGGTGGTGATTATTTTTATCTGCAAATATTTACACTAAAACTACTAAAACTTCGAAAAGCACTGTACTGTACAAAAGTGGATCAAATATCTAGAATAAAAAAAATGATTTATTAAAAAAATCTTCATTTGAATGGTTGAAAACCAGAACAGAGTGACATTTTATGAAGTGTGAGAAAAAAGTGTTTATTTTAGGCTATATGTATTTTCAATGTATTTTCGTGGTTTTAATGAACAATTGAAATGCCGTGATTTTAATGGTTTTAAAACACCACGACTTTACAGTGATATCGACTTCACTATACAGATGTCTCAGAGTTTATAAAATATCACATATCGTTCTGGTTTTCAGCCAATCATTTAATAAATATGCATGACAATCCTGAAAAAAATTAGATTAACAATTTCCAAATTATCAGGGAGTTAAATGAAAATAAAACCGATACTATTAGTGGGCATGCCTTTATTCGATTTTTAAATTTAAAGAGAAATTAGAATCGTTGAAATGAAATTTAATGGAAATCGAAATCAATTTAAAAAAATACTTCAACTTTCAAGTTCATTTAGTCTCAAGTTGTGATAAATGATTTGGACATTACTAATTTTAGAAAAAAGTGGCTTACAAATGATCAAAGAAAGACAGAATGACAGCTTTAAAAAAATTAATTTTTCAGAAACATAGATACCCAAAATGAGGCTTTTCTTGAACATCTAGTGATCGTTTTATACAGAATTATATAACTTTTTTCTGTAGTACTGAACTGCATCACATTTAAGTGCAATTGAAAAAAAACATGTAATGTTTCAGATAAAAGAAATTTATATTTCTAGTGGCTTGGAAATCGCAACTATAATTCCTTGGCAGCTTAACAAATAAAAGCATCAGCTTTATTGTTGAAAGGTAGAATGTTACCAGCCTCACCAGGAAGTGTAGAAGTTCTGTGAAGAAATGCATCATTAGATTCTTTGCCTTGTGAAGTATGAGCAGTGTATGCACTTTTAAGGTTCTTGCCAGACTCTAGTCAACCCTCGACTAATTATGATATCTACGGATTAACAAAATCCGCATATATTCGTGAACGAAACATTTAATTAATTATTTGTAAATAGTTAAAAGCGAAATACTGAATAGTTGTTCTAGAAAAGCAGTGTTTACTTATACATTTAGTCTCTCACATGATTTTTTATTTTGATAAGTTGGCAATACCTAATAGAGGTTAGGTTGATTTCAGTGCTCGTACTTTTCTTTCTCACTGCGTCGAATATTAGTCCACGTTGTTTACAATCAAAGTGAATTATTCTCAAAAAGTGTGAGGCTGAGTGTGTTACAAAAGTTAAAGTTTTTGTGTATTATCTCGTACCCCAAGAGAAACAGTAGTGACAATAGAAGGTGGTGCATAACAGTACTTCTTGATCGAGAGCCTGTACTTCCGGTTGCAATTTTTGCAGCTGTTTTTTTTTTTGTCAATTACTCCTCATATTGCCCAGTGAGATATGTTACATTATAGGGGTATTTCACTGTCGTCAATCTAACGAACATATTACCTTAATACTCCGCACATTGGAAATAGTGTAAATATCGTTCACCTAAGGTTCACAAAATAATTCAATATTATGTAAATGTTATCAAATCACATCGCAAAGCGCGTGACCATTAAAAACAAGCAGTTAAATTTAAACAAAAAAATTGAATTCTCGGCTATCCGGGAGACGCCGCGTCCTTGGCTGGGAGGCCGACGTTTCGCCTGACATGTGACGTCACTGCTCTGAGGAAGCCTGCGACATGTCAGACGAAACATCGGTCACTCAGCCAACGACGCGGCGTCTCTCGGATAGCCAAGAATTTATGGAATCGAGCCGCGGAAGCTTACATAAACAAAAAAATTGTCAGAAATAAATCCTTGCGTTAATTTCATGTACGAATTTACGATACAGGTTATAACGAAAAAAGAACTCTGTGATTCATACATGTTTATACATCAAATAATTCAAAGTACAGCAATACCTTACAGACTATTTAACTATAATGGCCTTTATATAAATTAAAGGTATATATACAAAGAATGGAGGTGATATAAAAGGGTTGTGTTTAAAGAATTAAAATAATTTGCTGCATGTTTACGGGCGAGAGCATTTTCTACGAGTCGTCGAGTATAAATACGGGACGGCACCCACGAGCCCCTAAATCGCTCCAACATTCTAATTTGACCATCACCCGATCATATCCTTTGGATTTCAGATTAAGCTAGCCAACTCTATTTACCCCGGGCATGCCGGAGAAGCCAGCCAACTCTACTCATTCTGGGGACCATAAATTAGCCATTCGTCTGGCATGGCCCCTATCGAATGCATGTGTAAAATTTAGAATACTCTAAATAGAGCGCGCCCATCCGTGTAGCCCAGATAAGAGGCGCGCCGATCCGTGTACAGTGTCGTGGCGATCTCCGACCAAAGGATTGCGGATTCGAATCCCGCCTCGGGCATAGATGTATCTGTTATTGTCCCTTTACCCGATATCATTATCTTATCGCTTCATTAAATAAGTAGTAACAATTCCTTGCACAAGCAGGAGGCTCTTGCCCTTAATGGGATATGCAGTTAGCTAATAAAAGGTACAGTGAGGTATGTTGTGTTATTTATATTTCGATATAACAGAAATGCTAAATATTTTTAGCGCACGGGCTAAGGCAATATTGAGGAAAGATACGGGTGATTGGAAGTAGATTTCTCATGTGAGGTACGAAACAATAAAAATCTGTAGTTTTAAGTTAGCTCACATGAATTGTTAGTCAAGGCCATGGCTCCGCTATTTTGGTTGTTATTGTTAAAGGAAATTGATATCGCCGAAGAAGTGAATAAGAAATGAAATGTGAGTGACGTGAAATATTAAAAAGGGTACACAACCTTCTAAGCAATATATAGGTCTTATCATTAATAGTCGAAATGCTCTAAGTTAGCAGTCGATATCACATTCAGTTTTGTTCTGAGAGTTACTTGAGTAGGATATGGTGTGTAGCTTCTTCAGTACAATGAACCTGTGCTCACTGTCCAGATTGCTAATAATCTTGTGAAGGACCATGGCTTCAAGGAGTTGGGCCATTCACCCTAGAGATCTGATTAGGCACTCGGCGACTACTACCACTTATCAAAACTGAAAAAATACTTACTGAAGGCAACTTTCAGAAAAGTGTGAGGTGAAAAAAGCAGTTTCTGACCACTTTGCGAACAACATTTTAGAGTAGTACTTTTTCAAAAGCCTAGAAATGTTAGTTTACAGATGTAAAAAATAGGGTGGAATAAACGATGATTAAGTTAAAAAGTTATATATTTTTTCTTGTATCCATTATATAAATTAGTGAAGCCAGATATTTACGGAACCCACCTCGTACATACCTCATTTACGTCGATTATTCGTCCATCAGCATAGAAGGTGGATCCAGACACACATTCGGCTCTGAGAAGTTTCTGAGGATATACGTTTACACCGGACACATAATTGTAGGAACCAGGGCAGACAAAAGTGACATACTCTCCCTCTGACACATTAAAAAAATCAGAAGAGTCTTTTCTTATGAATCTGCGTACGTCGGCATATGTATTATCAGCAAGCATAAGAGGCTGTTCTGTCTGAAATCAAATCAATTTTAGATTATTTAAGTAAAATAGACTACATATTTCTCATATTTTAGGGGAGATTTGAAATTTTTTTCTTATTATCCCCTAAATGCTTATGTTATACTCCAGGTACTAAATTTTCAATTTCAATTTGTTCCTATTTTTGGAAAATGTAAGATTTTAAAATGTATTACACATTCTTATATAAAGCAATTAATATCTTTTTATAAGTTTGATAATATAACAAGTTGCAAAAACGTTCTCAATATAACAACATTTTTATGGAGGAGACTAGAACCATCGCTTTGTCTCTATTATTTCAATCAGAAGACACTGAAAAAGGCGATTACCTAGTAAAAATTCATAAAACCTTTTTTTCTTTTTCTTTGAGTATGTTGTATGTACACAGGCACTAATTAAAGTTTTCGACCTTTCAGACCCTTTGCTAATAAAAACTGGCATACGATCAATAAATATTAATTTTTGTAAAAAAATCATTTAAATCTATAAAATGAATACAAAAATACATGTATAATTTACATTTGGTATTTCGTTTTTTTATATTTACAGATATATACAATTTTTTCTTCAGTTTTTGTAAAACTAAAGTAACGAAAATTTCCTTGTGCATAACTTTGACCGCCCCATCAGTGTCCCGGGAACCGCTTGATGTAAAGCGCCACATACCGGAGAATATGGAAGAAGAAATGTACAGTTTGCTGATGAATGGTCAACGCCCAGTAGGGCGGTTGCTACGATGACCAACCAAAGTGAATCCATTTTCTTCTGACCATCGCTTCGTATTTTCGTTTTTTATATCGTTCTCAATCTCTTGATTTCTGAAGTGCCTATTCAAATTATCAGGTTTTCAGGATCGTTGGATTCATTCATTTAAATAGTGCAAAGTGTTGAGACATGCTGATATTTATTCTTTAAAGATTAGAAGGACGGTTTTCTGATTTATTTTCAGTTGAACAATGGAAAGATACGGTTATCTTGATGATAACGTTTCAGATGCCTCTTGGTAGTGAAAGTTCATACGGTAATGAATGTTCATTCTAAATACTAAAAATGATATTTGATTTTAAGAGTTCGTTAATAATATTCGGTACACCAATATTTTTATCGAAATATGTTTACTGTGTACATACTGTTTCTTTACTGCCATTATATCAACTTATATTAGAAACGAAAAGCACGTGGTTAATGTATATTATCAAGTAAAGGATTGAAGTTATTCTATTCTCATGGGAATTAAACCGAAAAAGCTTTTTTTGAATTCACTGATAGTTTTGACATTTTTGTAATGTATGTCCCTAGGGACATAAAGGGCATGTGACTCCATTTATATATGCATGTCTCTTCCTAACCATTTCTGATTTCATGGCATCACCTTTGAACATGTTTGTCCTTGTATATTATAATTGCGATTAAAAATATCAAACGACTAAATTTAGCTCACTTCTGCCGTCTCTGTAGTTACTCTAGCTGTGATGTTGTGGGGTTCGAGTTCCGATAGTGGCGGATTTTAGACCCCAACAACATAGCTAGGACGAATTCATTCGGTGTACCGAAGAGAATTCTGATGGACTGCTATCCAGAATGGTCGTTTTTCGTGGTAAAAAGATGAATTCCAGGACAGTACCCGAAACCAACAGATCACGGACTACGCATAATCCGTTTTTCTCTTGTCCCATGTGCACCTCTTACGTACAAACACACTTACATGCACTACACTATCACACACGCCGAAAGACCAGTCAGTGAAAGCTTAGAGCTCGTCCCGCTTGGAGCATTGCCTAGCTTTTGTAGCTAATTGTGAAATTTGAAATTAATTGTGTAATTGGTGTAATATCAAGAAGATTCCATTAAATGTGTCCATTATAAATCCACAATCGCAAAAAATTTATTTCAACAAAAGTTCAAATATTGTATTTCAATGAAATGTTTAAAGTCATCTTCAAACTTAAAATAATTATTTCAGTTCCGAAGGTTACTTTTACAATTTCAGATCATTTCATTCAAGTTATGTACGTACATTTGAAATTTTATTTTCTAAGCATTTAAAAAAACTAAACTGTTCGA
This sequence comes from Gryllus bimaculatus, assembly GCA_017312745.1. NCBI lineage: Eukaryota > Metazoa > Arthropoda > Insecta > Orthoptera > Gryllidae > Gryllus > Gryllus bimaculatus. The sequence goes on along the minus strand of BOPP01000005.1, from coordinate 1,021,204 downwards.
AGGCTTCGGCAGTTAGATCAATTTTCTAGTGTCTTCTAAAATTAACGTAAGAATGATATCTACCCTTTCGTGACATAGTCATTGACCAATAATATGCCCAACAATTACTACCTAAATGTTTAAGATTCGTAGAAAATGAAAAAAATCGAAGCATATTCATTAAATAACAAAGTATACCTGAAATGCAAATACAGTATCAAACATGTATCAAAGGCATCCAAGGCATTTCTAAAACACATGTGTATTTTTTATAATAAACATAAATGAAGATAGATATTTTTCTTCAATTTAACATTGTTCTCCATAATAAGTTATTTAATTATCAAGTCAATGTTATTAAAAAGTTGTAGTTTTCGAACTTTTTGTAAAGTTGGGCAATATTAAAACAAAGTTTGTTTTTATACAAAAAAGGAGACAATTTTTTTAATATTTTGTATCGGTAGTACTAAGTGCACATTAGTACACTATTACATTATACACTAAGTGTATAATTGATATTTTGATGTATTTGAATATTGAATACTTTTTTGTTCAAATTTAAAACATACTTCTTTTTTTCTAGTTCAAATTATAATTGTTTTGTAATATATAAGCTATAACCATTCATTTAAATATATTAATTTAGAAAAACAGTAAGCTACTTTCGCATTGAGAACGTGATAACGCCAGCCTGAAATCCACCATCTGGGTCTGATACGTGGAGGATACATTCGTGACATGGCCCCATGGACAAGACACCTTCCTGGGCTTCTAGCACCAACCGTCATCCCAAGATTCAGTTGACCACGAACGCGCAAATGGATGGCCAAGTGCGTTTACTGGGCGACTTGGTGAGCAGACGGCCTGCTTCGAAGAACCGTATTCTGAAAATCTTCGCCATATGGCCATCGCCGTTAAACATACACTGGCTGCCAATGGATACAGTCGACCCATAATCAATTGGTCCTAACTATTGGCGCATAACTATCCAGAGATATCAGCGCCACGGAAACCGTCGCCAAGTCTCTTGGTTTTTGTCCCTTACATTTAGGCCGTCAAAGGCAAGTTTGGCCAGTTGCAAAGACGGTTTCAAGAGGACGGAATACAGAGTCTACTAGAAGCTCCCCATACAGTTTTGAAAATTATGCATGGAAACTTCGCCATATCGTTTTTTGAGCGTCGAAAATGACAAGCTGTGTCGTTTTTAAGGAGTCCGTTGTTATATATCCACTCAAAAAAATAATAAAAATTGAATTATTTTTTAGATTTTTTTAAAATTTACATTAACTCCCAATAAAAGCTGAGGGAAATCTACTCTATTTTAAAAATAAAATTGCACCATACCTTTTATGAAGGCCATATTTTATAATACTTTTATATATCATTTATTTTAAAAATCTATAACTTCAATATTGTTCTGTTGCAATGGTTTTTCAATGTTTGAAAATACAGAGTTCGCCACAAACGGACCAGCACCTATTATTTTACCGGTTTTTCATACACACAAGAAAAGAATTTGAAAGAAATGTATATTTTCGCTCCATAAATTCAGGCAATATTTCTTGCAATAATGTACGCTACAAACTTTCTCCTACAATGGCCATGGATCGTTAATTGTCTCAATAATGAAAGAGCGGGGCGAACGGATAAAAGTAACTTGGGATGTACTCACGAGTTGAAGATAAGAATTTAAAAAAAACGTTCTAACTTAAATCCATTTCAGTTCTTACAATAATATTTTCAATATCCGAGAATCGATGTGTTAAAAAATATTATATTTAATATAATACATAATCATATTAATATTTTATGTATTTATTTTTATATATTTATTTATATATTTTTATATATTTAATTTAATACATAATTATATTAAAAATGTAAAAGAATGCAGAGATATTATCAAAACGTATACGTAATATGTAAAAAAGGAATTATAAATAAATAGAGTACATTCATATTTTGAAATTTTTGTACAAAGTTTAATTATCAGAAAAAATCTTTACAATTGCTTCGCCAACATCAACTCGTACAAAATTCTCAGGATGAAAATGGAATATTATTGAACTTGTAGGTAATGTTTGTAGCGTAGCCCGTTGAGAGACTGTTCCGCTGAGTAGCTCAGTCGTAGTGCTCTGCTTGGCCGACGAGCAGACCGGTGGAGGGCGCAAGGCCTCTTGCGAAGGCGACGGGCAGGTGGCGGAGCAGGACGGGGTCGTCAGCCCGGCAGCACGTGATGGACGGGCGCTCCTCGGCGGGCACGTTGCGCCACGGCAGCCAGCGCAGCTGCGCGCACACGTCCTCTGCACACACTCTCCCCTGCGCACACACAGCACACTTTAGCTCAAATTCTTATTGCATGGAACAGAATAGAGAGAACACGTCCTCTGCGCACACGGTCTCCGCCTGCGCGCACACAGCACACAGCTGAAATTCTTATCACATGGAACAGAGGAGAGCTCGCGTCCTCTGCTCTCACGCTCTCCTCCTGCCCACACACAGCACACATTAACTCAAATTCCGATCACGTGGAACAGAGGAGAGCTCACGTCGTCTGCGCACACGCTCCCCTGCGTACACACAGCATACGTTAGCCGAAACATCTAGAAGAAGAATCGATCAGAAGAGAGAGCCCACGTTCTCTACGCCCACACACTCCACCTGTGTACACAGAACACACATATGCTGAAACGTCTAGAAGAAGAATCGAATGGAGGGTAGAGCACACGTTCTGTGTGCACACGCTCTCCGTCGGCGCACAAACATCAAACATCTAGAAGAAGAACCAAACAGAGATCACGTCTTCCAAAAACACACTGTACAAAAACTACGACGGTAAATACCAATTAAATAGAAAGAAAGAAAACCTACCACTTGCGATCGAGCAACGGACCCTCGGTGAGGGTATTGCAGAAATACAATTTGCTCTTGTCTAGAGTTATAGACAGCTTTAGCCAGGATTGCAGGTAATGGCATGTAACTTTCACCATTGTTTGAATACAAATGCATAGGCTTCAGTTCTCCGAGGCTGTTCGGCAACTCAGCGACTCCTATTAGAGTTGTGTACACCAACAAGTCTCCGTCTGTTTTCGTCAACGACCTAATAGCAGTCTCCATGGTACCCCAGTAGGAGGAAGACACTGCTCGCCACATGGGAGCCTGGAAAATATCAAAGAAAATAGATAATTGTTAAACCGTCTCGAAATTCATTTTTTAAATAAAAAGTTTATGATTTTTCTCACAAGATTTCTTTTGTAAATAATTTCTCCTCATGTAATTCTTTGCATACAATGCAACCATAGACTATCGTAAATAGTTTTCATCTTGGCACGTTCGAATAGAATATACATTTAAAGCGCACAGTAAGTAGTATGTTGCTACCGTGTAATATATTAAACCTACCTTGTATGTGAAGGCGTTATTTTAATAGTGATAGAACTTAGTTCTCGTTCTTTTTGAGGTAGTAATCTAAAGTTAAATGACTGTTAAAAGAAAAGGGAGGTTAATAGACAAAAAATATACTTTTTGCAAGTCTGTTACAGTCTATCTGAAAATTAGATAAATAAGAATATTGCTTCGTTTGTGAGAATATGAGAGAAGTTAGCGAAATGTATTATTTTAGCACCACTTTCTATCAAAAATATGTATATAATAATAATAATAATAATATTATATTAAAATATAATACTGTTTCATCCCCAAGTGGCAACATAAAGTGTATCAGATGAAGCAAAATTCACGAGTTGGAAAGCCGTCATTTTATCTTATTGTAATCTGTTATAAAATTGCTCTTCTAATAAGGTCATATATAAGTTGAAAAAACAATATTGTGCGAAGATTTTGCTTCATTTACTGGCAGTTGGCAATTTATATTTTTTTCTCAAAAACAGTTCCAAATTTTCCATTTACTTTTTTTTCTGGAATAGTCCTAAGGACACTTAAAATTTGGCACCAATCTAACTTTGTCAAAGTGTCTCAATTTTTTCGAAAATTGTAAAACTTAGAAATAATGCTAGCAATGTGATGTTCTAGTAACTAGAACTACGGAATATTTAGAAAATGTGACATAATGTCCTTTGTACGCCGATAGGTAGCAGTTAGGAAGAGGCCAGGCCAAAAGCGAAAAACTAGCCCAGACTGAAGAGATAAGAGAAATTCTGAGTCATTGTAACTCCTGTAGTTACTTAATTAAATCTTTTCTGAAAAAATATTTTTTAGTGAAGATCATCTACACATTTTGATAAGAACATTAGTTTTTCTTTAATTTTGGTTGAACTTTATGCAAATAGTACTTTTTCCTCAAAATGGCTCCTTTTTGTTGCTTGGTATGCAAAGAGTGGCGCAGGTCTCATTTTCTTTTAACTTTCGTAATTTCCGAAAATTGCACAATTAGGGAATAATGCGGGAAGTATATGCTGTTCTAGTATCAGTCATTCTATCTTTTTTCTCTACGTGGGATATCGGAACACTTTTGTTACACCTTTTTCCAATAGTAAATATTCAAAATACAGTATATTAACCATTGGACCAATAGTAAGCGTGTTTCTCTTTTTTGAGATATTTCTATACTGCACAGGACAATTCTTACAATCTGTACAATTCTGTACAGAACATACAAATTCCTAAATTTAACAATTTATTTCATTTTGATAAGGAGTAAATTTGTTTACAAACGTTTAAGTATAATAAAAATATAACTTATTATTCTATTTTCTAATCCTAATTCTCAAAAATGTTTCTGAATCGCAATTCACATACGACAACATCCAGTATTTCTTATTTTGTCTTTTTCAACTCGAAGCTATTGTCTATAACAGCTTTAATCCATGAACAGTTTTGACCATCGCAGAACAGAAAGGATTCAAAATGTGAAACGTTATTTTGCTTACCGAATTAATGTAGAAATAGGCAGACAACTGCAGCTGACCATACACGAAATCGTCTTTGGGCACAATTAGCCTGGCTTCCAGATAGTTTGACGATGTAATGTATTTCTTCGCACTAGCACTGTCTAGCTGCCGAGTGAACGATTGAGTCTGAGCAGTTGTAACATATGCTGAAAAATAAATTGCACATACTTAAACAAAATGTACTTTGTAGCTTGCATTGAAAGCATTCCATTTTTAATATAAAATGTTCCTTGTTCTGTAAATGCTATATTTGTTCAGTAATAATTTTTTCATTCTATAGACACGAACTACTCCGACAACTGTAGTTATACTGCACAGTGACACATACTATGGCGTAGAAAAAAATTTGCGAAAGAAACGACATTCTTATTAATGCAATCACACTCTGTAGATAACAAAAAAATCCTTTGGAATGACCGGAGGAAATAGCCAGCAGTGTTGTCCAGCAGCGTTGTTCAGAAATGTATACTTTATTGGCTAGTTTTTTTTTATTTTCGATGAACAAGATTTTGAGCTATATTTTTAAAATTACACAATATCGTAACCACATTTTATTCAGGGCAAAAATATTAATTGGCGAGCAAAGTTTGTACACTTTGATTTGAATATTGTTGGTTTTATTGACTTATTATGGAATTCCAGTACGTGTGACACTTTTGTTGTTTAACTCTTATTACGACGGCAAACCTCATTTTCGTAAATTTGACTTGAGAACTCAAACATCTTGTAACTTATTTTATGAAACAGTGATGAAAACATGAGTTTGAAGATAAATTACTATACGAGTGAAGAACGAGAATATAGTAAACCTGCTCACGAGTGTATCAATACCCATTACAGAGAGTTTCGTAGAATAATTTTTCTACAATTAACGTTATCCGTTGTAAGTTAAACTTTTACATTGATCGCTATTTGGCATATAGAACTCAGCCAACGCCACTTAGCGGCTTGTCATTGAAGTGTCCCAAGTGGAGTTGGTGGCATTCAGAGTTCAAAACAAGGGAGAGCATGTGTGGTTTACCGCACCTCCGTAAGGGTTGTTTTTGCGCAGAGTTACATGCAATCCAAAGAAATATTTAATTTAACGCTGATAAATGGTTGATTACGTCTCAATTGTACAAATGTCTGTGATTGTTCAATCGCCTGTGTCAATCACTAATGCTGATTTATAATGAAAAGTATTATGCAACACGCTGTATTCATTAAATAAAAGAATTATGCAATAGGAGTATAAAATCGGTGAAAACACTGCGCACAGCACGGTACCTTCCGAGGGCTCCACCTGGTAGAAGAGGAAGGCGTTCATGGTGCCTGTACGGGAGGCGCGGCCTCCGCGAAGCACGTAGTGCTGGGTGCTCACTGGGGTCAACGTCGATTGGTCGAAGCACATTTCGTACGCTTTCAGGAAGAAGCCGGGAGCAGTTGGGATGTTGTAGCCCACTTCCACGTGGAGGGTATTGGGTCGGCATGCAGTTTGTGTACCCATTCGAACCTCCCGATAGCCCTCTGAATAGCACTTTATCTATTGCACAGAACTTTTGTTTTAAAATTTGATTTACAAAAATAAAACAGGCTTTCTTTAATAATACTTTAACTGTTAAATAATGAAGGACTTTTATATCACGTTATAAGTTTAGGTAACACGTTATTTTACAATTAATGTATTGTAACAAGTGTTGTTCGAGAAATATGAAATGCAATAAAAAACAAGAACAAATCAAAAGAAATCGAATTACTGTTGAACATTCTCTAGATACATGAGTTCATACTTGTCATGCAAACTTTTAAACACACCTTTTCTCGTATGAAAGTATGAATATGAAAATTTAGTGTAATATTTTATTTAACTTCACTATGAACTTTTATACGAGTCTACTATATTTAAAAGGTTAAAAGTGTGCTAAGTTATATTATGAAAATTCTAGTAAAACCCTTTCAACTAGGTGAATGGGGAATAGCTCCTTGTTCTAATGAAAAATTAGTAATACATTGAACCAGCATATGTTCAAATGGTCATCTATAAATCTCGTAAAAATGTTGTTCATGAAAGAAATGTTATACATCATTGTGTATTTTCACCCCATTAAATAAGAGTGAAGAACTAAAATAGGCAAAAATATTTCCAGTAGTTATTTTTTGTAAATTAATTTCAGTCTTTGCAGATTTAGATGTTTAAATTGAATGTGAAAATGATATATTTTCCATTACATTATCACAGTGACGTAATATTAGAACAGAGCAAATAAATTAATCCACCTGTATTTTTTCTTTATCAACTCAATTGATTTTGTATTCATCTAATTTTCAAACGTATTATTGTCCTAATTCATCATCTGCCTGTGATACTTGCCTGGTTCAGAACAATAGTTCGTCCATTGGCGACGAAGTTGTATCCGCTGTCGCAGGTTGCCCTCATGACTTGCAGTGGTTGAGTGTTGCCACCTAAGAAGTAGTTGTAAGTGCCGGGGCACACAAGAGTGATGTTGGCGCCGGTCGCTAGAACGATGTTTGCGTTGTCGTCCACTGGGAGTAACCGTCGTACGTCCGTGTACTCATTGTCGGCGAGAAGTAGTGGATGAGCCGACTGTTTTAGAAAAAAAATGTAATAAAAAATCATAAGTAATTTAGGGCCAGATTGTTAATTACAAAATACACGCAATCAATTTATCAAATCGTAGGTACTGTATGCTTTCGAAAGTTCATTCATTACAGGTGGATCATTTACTTAAGGTGTAGGAAGAAAGAAAAGGCGATGGTCGTAAAATGTGACATCCAATTTTAAATGAAAGGGTACGGACATGACATAAATTTCTTGGATTATAGTAGCGCTCTGAAAACGCATTTGGCTTTCAGTAATTGTCAGTTAATTTTTTTTAAATTCCCCAATTAACAATGATAAATTAACAGAAAGTTTATATTTAAAATATCTATTGAGTGCTGTTGACAATTGCCGGCCAAAATACTTCAAATTTGGCGGCTTTTCAGAGCGTTTTGATGTTCTTTGAAGGCGTTTCAGAGGAACGGATTATACAATTCAAACTTGGCGCCTCCTTTCTTCTCTGTTGATCAAACATTCATTTCTTCGTACAAAGTTCCTTGAAGTCGATTGTCAACTGCTTTCTATTAGTTCGGAGCGTCACCGAAAGATCGCACCAGCTCCTGGGCAGCCGGCGTAAAATTGGCATTGGCGAAATACTAGGAATTTTCTACCTCAGACGCCTGCTCGCATTATCACCACAAGCTAATGCGGAAAGCTGAGTTAAAGCGTTTTGAACGCCTGCAAGGTTCGATCCAGGTGCACCAGGCACTGGATGCAGTAGACACATGAAGCAAAAACCACGAAATTTGTAAGGAAAGGTTTAATTTTGTTTGGACAGAGGTAACTGTGACAACTTCTTCAATACTCGTTAATTCTTTCTCCAAGTAACAATCTTTGTCAATTGTGGGTGTGTCTTTTCCAGAACACTCTTGTCTGACAAAAACTACTGATAGAAGAGATGATGTTTCGTGCAGCTTCTTTTAAAATGATCTCCCAACTTTTCTTCGACTATTTTGCCGCCTGAACAAGTGCAAACAACAGGCTAATGATACTTGAAAAAAAGAAATAATTTTCTCTCTTACACTAGAAATTCATTTAGAAATACAACGTCAGGGATACTTAGAAAGCCAAGTACATGAAGCAAAGGCACATGATAAGTTACAGCAAAGTAATAAAGTGTTATTGTGAGAAGAAAACGAGTACATCAGTAAAGTTCATACGCTTTTATCATTGGATAGAAGTAGTAAAATAAACCTAAAAATCCTCGCGAGAAATTATTTAAGAAACCCGTGTAGGTAAAAGTCCTCTTCTAAACGGCGGGTAGCTCATTTACAAATAAACGCCATCCGAGCCGTTCGCGTGTCTTTCAGTATGTTCCTTTCTCTTAATAAGCAATGGAGTTAAATGGTTAGTTTTATTTTCGGTTTCGCAGACCTACCGTTCTTTACATGTCCGTATTGCCCGGAGCCACGCCTTACGTTTTTTTTGGGGTATGACCATCCATTTTGCCCTCAACTACACTTGGAAACGTTTGTTGATCCTTTGATCCCTTAACACTGTAATTTGAATCCAACGTCCCAGCTTCACCCATACTCGATGAAAGTAGTTTCGTTTTATGTTTGATCTTGTACCCAACTTCATCAAGTTTGTCTACATAATTATTTGGGAATGACTCTTGTATTATTTAACATTAAATAAAGGCTCATTTTAAATTTTAAATATAGGAAGGATTTGATGGAAAGATTTTATTAAAATTAACTAATGCAAACGAGAGGAGTATTCAACATTAAAATTTTAAGAGTTGCATAGCAGGCTGTAATTATTAATTTGATTTGAACTTTTTTTAGAAACCGCTGTATCATTCTGATTTGATATATTTAATTCTACATTTTTTAAATGTTTGGTGAGGTGCATTGTAATCCAAAAATAAATAACTGTTGCCCCTTTTAAAAATCGTTTTGAAAGCTTACTATCTGCAGTGAAGATAAATTGAATGTAGGGCTACTGTTATAAATTTAGAGAATGCGAGTGAAGGAATTTGGTTATAATAACGTATTTAGATTGGATAAATATCAATACTTTGCCCACGAATCAAAAGAGCAACACTTACTTGTTTGTATTTTTGGTCTCCTCTCAAGAGTATGCCTTCGTGCAGTATTTATATTGCCGTAAAAAGTGTTTCCTTTGACATTACTTTTGTCAAAATTAAAGAAAACTACAAGTATTGGCGTTACGCCGTATTGATTCTTGCGTAATATCTGACCTAACGGAATTGCTCGTTCTTTGGTTAATCTGAAACAATCCGTGTGCTGCATACAAAGTAGACTAACATTAAAGTATCTGATAAATGTGCAGTATTACAATTAGTTTCGCGACTTCTAACAGACCACGCGGCAATTAAAACGCGACATGAGTGAAAGGAAATTTTTAATTTTCCCAATAGTTCGAAATTGCTCCCCGAATGGGGATATTCTCAGGATTTTTGCGGTGTAATAAACAGGCCTAAACATCTTGTATCTAAAAACATTTAAAATAATAATTATTAATTCAAGTACCTTCAAAGAGAAATCGAAAATCCCCACATACCTGCAATGCTGTAAATCGAAAGGAGCAAGCCGCATTAGTCTGGCCTACGGCCACAGCGATCGTTACCAACACGGCCCACATCAGCGCCATTTTTGCTTCGCCGTTTATCTCTTGGTCTTCTGTGTTATATATCCTTCCCTAAGCACTTGAAATCAAGATTGTTTGTTTCAGTTATCTCTGTTTTCCTCATATTTCTTTGATCACGTGTCGATATCTGACCCAAAAAATGTCCGGATATATTGTTGATTGGTCATTGCAACTGTTTAAAACGCTTTCGTGGGAGAACGCTACCTAACAAGAGAATTTTAATATTTGGCAGGCGGTTGGGAGGAGAGATTAGAATACAAATATGCACATTTAAAACTTTTCATTATTTTCTTCAAAACAAAGCCACAGAGAGCTATGTTTCATCTCTCCGTACACCATTATACTAAGGTCTGTTGTACATAACGGAATGCTATTAATGAGAGAGGGATGCGGCATAAGTCAAGTGCCCTACAAAATAATTTCTTGGAAAAGACAAAGTCAGCACGCACACATGCAACCAGTTACACTGTAACACATGCCGTCATGATCCACTTGATCCTAGGAGTTTCAAATTTGGTTCTTGGTTCCCCCTAGGCGTCCTAACATATCTCTAAGATCAAAACTTTCAATGGCGTGTCTAGGGGATGAATCAGCGACAGACTAATCGGATTCCAACGATTGCAGCGAACTTCTAAAGGAGCTATTGGCACCCAATAAAGAAAACCCTAGAGAAAAAATAGCATAGATAAAAATGTCATTCCCTGATTACCAGTCAATACATATTACCTGCCAACTTTAACGAGAAGTTACTTCTGTTTCAGCACCATCCAGTTGCCGAACATTAATACTCACAATGCATTTTTCTAATTGATATTAAGTTTCTTTGAATCAGTGTTTACTATTATGCTGACTTTGTGAAAAAAAATCTGTGTCATAATTTGTGGAACGTTTGTCGTCTTAGAAGAGTGCCGATGTGCAAGACGTATACTTATTTTAATATTATTTAAGTCATATTTGCATTCTACTATAAGAGGATACACGTGAAAAAATACAAAGAAATTCTTTTATTTTGCTTTCTCCCCCTTACGAATATAAGAAGAGAAAATATTGTAATCGTGCGTTGGAAAACGACGAATGTTCGACAGAAAAACTCTTATTGTCAGACGCGGTAACGAAACACTACATACATCCTGTTGCTTTATATAGTAAATTACTTCTTCTAACACGTGGTGTAACCAGAATCCATATTTTGTCGGTCCTCAATACCGAAAAATCGATTAACTGCAGCACGTCTGTCTGTGTCTGTGGTCAACTCGTAAAACGTCCAGCCGATTTTTTTCCAAAATTGACATTCCCCAATCGATCTGAACGAACTCGAGGCTTTGGGAGATTTGAACGGATGTTATAATTTTTTCGATTACTTTACATAAAGCCCCATAAACCCTTTCAAAATATTCTCCATCATAGCACAAAATGTCTTAATTAAATTTTGTCGTTTACTAGTATGAGAACGCTTAAGAGTATGGTGCACTTCTCATGTTCGATGAAACCCCTCATTTCTAGAAATTTGAAAAAGTGCATTTTTTGGTATCTTTCTACAATTATAATATTGAAAAAAGAGATCTGTTCCTTCCATTTTAAAGGTGGAATCTGTTTCTTCTATGCAGGTCTTGAAATAAAGTTTTTACCAAAATATGAGTAGTTTTTGCTTACTTTTTCGCGAAAAATTGGCACTTTTAAATTTTTAAACATGTTTTTTTCTCTAAAACGGCACTAATATTTTTCTTTATATTTTCTCCTCATATATATCAAGGGACTGTAAAAAAACGTGGTGCTAGTCCAATCTGCGTCAATCTGTCTTTATTTTCGAAAACTTCAGAAAGTTATTATTTCAAATTTTAAAAATGATAGAGATTTGTGCCTTCGACAAAGTATCTTCGGAAATATCAGTTATTTTAAAAAGGTCATGCACATTTATTTAATGAGTATTTTTTGGTTTGAAATTAATGCAAAAATACGTTTTCTCAAGAAACCGAATTGTTTATCCATCTTTTTCCACGAATAGAAGAAGGGACACCTAAAATAATGATAGTGATGACAATAATGATATTAAATTTTCAAATCTTGCATATTTAGTAATATACGCAAACAGTATGTGCTCTATTAGCACCATTTGTTGTTGAAATGTTATAATTTGAGAAGGGAAAACTGGAACCCAGGTTTGTTGTGATTCGTTTTCAGTTTTTTTCTTTTATTACGTGGATATGTAATGAATAAATTCACATCACGATCAAGAAGAACGAATTTGTGTAAAAAGGGATTATTGAAGAATAAAACTGTATATTTTGGCTAGTATTTGTATGATTAGTTTTGAAAGTAACAAGTGGACAGACAAACAAATAAATAATATGCCTTTTAATTTAGTGTTTCGTCAAATATTGAGCGTTTTTACTCATTTGCATGAACGACTTCGTAAAACACCTGAGAGTAAATTGAGATCATTGTAGAATTAATCTACTATTAACTTATAAACAGTCTGCAAGTGAGATTTTGCGTTCCGGTAGGCGCTGTATGTTGCAATTTTTTTGCGTAGCATGTGTGACCTCCAAACGGCGGGCGCGGTTAACGGTCGATAGCGAAATGACGCAAAATTTCACGATTAAGAACACGAAAGTAATGGATTTCCGTCAATATCGAGATCGAATTATGTTTTACCATTTAGATACTTCATGCACGTGTACAAGAAAGTGTATGCTAGCTTATGTCTGAAATATGAGTCCGTCAACGATTAGTACATACTGATGCGTGTCCAAATAGACAAGGGGAGTTTGAGCAAGAACCCTGCGACATAGACCGTGCAAAAAGTTTCCATTCGTTCACAAAGCCTTTCATTCCACTCAACGCTCGACTACTACTCGTGCCCCTTTCAATAGAGCATGCGATTGCCGATTTAAAATGCAAAAATGCATTGAAACAGCACATTAATGGCTGTTTTCATGCAAAAACATGACAGGATATCCAGTCAAGTAGCTGATCAAACTCTGGTGATACGTCTACAGGTTTGGAATATAATATAAGAAAGTAATAAATATCGATAAATGTTCTTCTTTAAGTATAAATTGTTGTATAAATATAAAGTAGTCAATCTATCTACTTATTTTTTAGTCATTGACCTCGCTATTATTTTTCTTCTATAAAGGAAATACATACTTTTATCACCTTATTTCTCAATTGACTTGCCACAATACCAATTCCAGGTCGATCTAATCAGAGATGTGATAATCATTCTTAAATTGTTTTGACATATTCAGCCACTTCACCTTATCACCAGTACTATTTGGTATCGGTACTTGTTGGTACATCGTTTTTGTACCGACTGTAAAATGATTTACCTTTGAACCATTGCCAATGAACAGTTACACCAGGGTCGAGATAACAGTACCATATCTGAAAACGCTGAGGAAATTGCTAATAGAAAACACAATTACGAATATTATCTTGATCATTGATGGCGTACAATTCGAAGCGGTGTGATGATGAAACAGATCCGTAGCATTAAAAATCTGAACACTACCGAAGAACTTTTATATAAACAATTTTCGAGGTTATTTTTCAATGTTTTTATCATCAAATGCAACGGAATACGTTTCAACTGTGAACATAGTATACTGTTTTGGCAATTAATTCTAAAATATGTGAGCTAAGAGAACGTATCAAAAAAGAGTTACTGTTGCATCTGCAGCTTCTTAGTTAATACAAGCCAGAACTTTTAATGTTTCCTTCACAACGCGGTAACATTTACTTCGCCGTGTTGTTAATTTGAAGAAACACTATCTTAAGATCCTGCACTATCTCGCGGACGACTAACTAGAACGATCTGTTCGACGCCGAATGACTCCTACCTAGTAGTCGTTGCAACGGCAACAATATCTAATGTTTAACGAAAATATTGACTTGTCGAACGGTTATAAAAAGAGCAGTGCTTAACTCGGACGCGTGGTGACCCAAAGAGAGAGCTTTACGCTTGTGGGTTCGCGTACTTATGGCGCGGGCCTGGAAAATCGTGATGGGCGTGGTTTGCTTCCCTCTCCTCACCCTTCACGAAAGAAAACATTCGCTCGCTAGTTTCGCATTCGTTTAGTACGGACAACGGATACCAGGCCGCGGCGTTTAAGTACCTCTTGCCTTACGCGACTGTTATCTCGTGCTTCCGTAGTGTCGCGCGCCTGGTATAAGTGGGACCGAACGGCTTCAGCGCAGCGACCAGCGCCAGACCATCAAGGCCAAAAGTGAAGTCCCCGAGTAACAGTTAGAACCGCAGTAAATAGGTCAAGTTCAAGTCGGCAGGGAAAAACTAGTATAGGAAAGTGTTAGAAATTTGAGGACACGGGTGCAACAAATTACAGTATTATAGTAGGAGACGTTTTTGATGCGCTATTGCCTGCCTAAAAACATTCTACTAGGACATTTATTATTTCGCTATTTTTAGACACAGTTAAATTGTAAATTAGAGTAGTGCACTTGCACACATTCTGTTCATTACATGCAATATCTTGAAGCAAGAGATTGTAAATTGAATTTTTGATTTCACGTGCAATGTAATTAGAATAGAAATACAAATTTAGATATAAATTAATTTTCCAAGGGAATTCCCAGTGTAGATTAGAGTAATTATGTCAGAGTATCAATTTTGAAGTAAAATGATGTGTTCATTCACATGAGTGTGTGTTTGTAAAGGTTTCTATTGTGTTTTGATTATTCTTTGTAAAAAGTGTGATTCTATATTCTTGGTTTCTGTCATTAACTTATGCCACTAAAAGTTTATGGTAAATTATACGCTCGTTTGTGTGCAATCTGTGTGATTTTATTGTGTCAAGGATTCAATTCTTCTCGCGCCCTGACATCCTGCTCCTAGATTTTTAAGGTCGCTTTCACGAGCAAAATCTTGAAACCTCGCTTACGGTTCATGCCTGCTACTGTAGAAGGTGGTAAGTTGTAGGAGTAGGTGGGTATGTTGGAAATATATTATATATAATATATATATATATATATATATATATATATAATATATATAATATATATATATATTATTCCTTCATCGCCTCATACGTGACCAGTATCGTAAGCAATA
>BOPP01000005.1:981629-1006007 GCA_017312745.1 Gryllus bimaculatus | reverse complement strand
CTTTTGATAAGTTACGCATTACATACTATACACACACAGCACCCACACACACACGACACATATATTATATATAGTAGTATAATTATATATATATATATATATATATATATATTATTCTAACATATCCACCTACAACCCCCTACACAACTTACCACCTTCCGTAGCAGGCATGAACCGTAAGCGGGTTTCAAGATTTGCTCGTGAAAGAGCCTTAAAAATCTAGGAGCAGGATTTCAGGGCGCGAGAAGAAAGTTTGAACCCTGACACAATAAAATCACACAGTTGCACACAAACGAGCGTATAATTTACCATAAACTTTTAGTGGCATAAGTTAATGACAGAAACCAAGAATATAGAATACACTTTTTACAAGAATTATCAAAACACAAATAGAAACCTTTACAAACACAACTCATGTGAATGAACACATATTTTACTTCAAAATTGATACTCTGACATAATTACTCCTAACTACACTGGGAATTCCCTTGGAAAATTAATTTATACTTCTAAATTTTTCTATTCTAATTACATTGCACGTGAAATCAAAAATTCAATTTACAATCTCTGCTTCAAAATATTCATGTAAAACAAGAATGTGTCAATGCACTACTCTAATTTACAATTTAACTGTGTCTAAAAATAGCGAAATAATAAATGTCCTAGTAGAATGTTTTTAGGCAGGCAATAGCGCATCAAAAACGTTCTCCTACTAAATACTGTTATTTGTTGCACCCGTGTCCTCAAATTCTTAACACTTTCTATTACTAGTTTTTCCTGCCGCTTGAACTTGACCTATTTTCTGCGGTTCTAACTGTTACCATCCGATACTTTTGGCCTTGATGGTCGGCGCTGGTCGCTGCGGCTGAGCCGTTCGGTCGCGTCTCTTGCGTGTAAGAGAGACGGATTCGCCTCTGCTCCGGTACTGCGTTGTTTTACGTTGCGTCACTGCTTCCGTTCTTCCTCCAGACCCGTTCCGTCTTCCTTCCACGTTGTGCCGCCTTGGATCTCGCCTCTTCATTCTTCCTTCGTCTGCATACCGGCGCCTCTGACTACGCCGCAGCGTTTGCAAAAAACGTTTGCACTTTACGAAGACTCGTGGCAAGCTTCCTCGCTCGTTGCATACTATCTACTTTTACAAGCCAGAACTTTTAATGTTTCCTTCACAAAACGGGCTGATACATTTACTTCCCGTTTGTGATTGAAGAAACCACTAACTTACAATCTGCACTATCGTCGCGGTACGCACATAACTGAGAACGTTCATGTTTCGTGAACGTCGAAACTTTCTCTACCTAGTAGTCGAGGCCTGCAACGGCAAACAATATCTAAGTTTAACGGGGAAGACCATCTAAAGTGGGATCTCGCCCCTCGAAACGGTTAATCAAAAAGAGCAGCTGCTTACTCGGATCCGCGGTGGTGATCAGACAGGAGAGAGTTACGCACGCTCTGAGCATTAGAATATAGTCGAAACATCAAGTAAGAGAAATTGCATTTCTTTTTTTATTGTTATTATAATATACATTAATATTTCACCTTTTGTAATATTTTAAATAAGATATTAACAAAATTAAAATGTAGAAAATTATCATTTACTCTTTTTTTCTCCCTCCATTTCTTGCGATCTATCAAATTTTCTGGAATATTGCGTTATTTCAGTATTTTGTTAATCTCACTCCACCATGAAATCTTTGGTCTTCCTTTTTTTTCTTTTACCTGAAGGAAACCACAGAATTTTGTAGGTAATCTGTTACCTTCGATTCTCTTAATATGCCAAAATCATTGCAATTTTTTAAATTTTATATAATCTTGTATCGTGTAATTCTTATTAATATATTGTTTAATTTTCGTGATATTTATTACTTCTAATCTTGAATGCCTAGCAGATCTTCTTAAAAAATCCATTTCTAACACTAATAATTTTAATTATAAACACTTCTTTGAATTTAAAGTTTCTGCTCCATATATTGTAATATTTTGAATTATTATTTTTAATATGTGTACTTTATTTCCTATAAATATATGTTTATCCTATAATATACTGTTTGACATAAAGTATATCTATCTTTTTTGATTCTGTGTCGTATGCATTCATTAGGATCATCATTATTAATTTAAAGTCCTAAATAATGAAAATGATTTTAACAATATACCTTTTCCATTTTCCATGACTAATTTTTCTAACACATATTTAACGTCATCAGATAATATTTCTCATAATTTTACTCTTGAAACTGCAGTATCATTAAATTATCTTACCGCTCTTTACTTGTTTTATTAACATCAACAACTTCCAAAACTATAATTCATTTAATGGGTTAACATCATACGCATTTTATAAATCTATAAACACAACGTGTGTTTCTTTTCCTAATGCAATGTATTTTTCTATCAATTGTTAAATATATGATCTATTAGTGGCGCAGCCTCATTTTTAGCTTAGGGTTTTCAACCCGAGAAATGAGAAAATAATTAAAAACACCTAAATATTTCTCATTCATGAGTGAACAAGATCCTACTATGTGTGTTTAGAGCTTTAAAATAGTATTTAAAACTGCGCAACTATTGAAATTTAACACTTTTTTGTTTGAGAATATAAGATTACCAAAAGAGTTTTTTAAGAATTTTGTTATTAAAATGTCTCAGTCATTTTTTAATGTTCTTAATGATAATGGAAGATGTTTTTTGTGGATTTCTTTAACTATATTTTCCTCTTCAGAGAATCTTAGTCTGTGTACTTCTTGTTTTCAATTTGCTCACGACACAACAATACGATTCAGTAACTATATACGAGTAGTCGCATATGGATTGCGTTGTCCGCTATTCCACGTCGCAGATGTGCTTTGCTCGGGCTCGCTTCATTGAACCAGCACATCTCTAACCTTAAGTGGAAACAAATATATAGTTTATAAGCATTAAATTAAGGTAATAAACTTAAATAAAAAACAATGCTCGTAAATAAATCTGGTTCTCTTACAAACACAAAAAACAAAAAACAATGAAGTTCAGTAACACGATAGCAATTCCATAAGCACGCTAGATGTAATGAAGATCTTGTAATGAAGTACATCTGATTCACGGCACTGGCGAGGCGGCATTTTAGAGTGAGGCATTAATCTACGTGAAAAATCGAATCCTCAACACCGCGTGTTTGAAATATGAATGGAAAAAAATCATACAAAAATAAAATAATAAATGAACAATTTACAATTAATTTAAAATTAAAATGGCTGATATTATCAGGGTATGCAACACATCACCCACATCTATGGACGCTATGCTCCTGGATCGGTTGTTGATCTTCCTTTCAAAAACCTGCGTCTTCTTCTTCTACTGTAATTCCCCTATAATTACTGTAGTTTCAGATTAACATAATGAAATATTTGCATTTTTAGTCGAAATTAAAACTATTTCTATCTATCTTTTTAGCGGTTTTTACAGCCTTGGCCGTTTTCCGCATCCCAATTTCCATGCCTCTTTATCTCATATTTCCCAGTTTTCCTCCATTTCGCTTTTTTCGATGGCTTCAGTTATTGTCATTACCATGTTCTTTTCGGTCTTCCCCTGTATCTTCTTCGATTTGGTATCCATTCCCAAACATTTTGTGAAAGTCTATTCGATTTTAACCTTTTAGTTGTTTCATTTCAATCGACTCGTTCAGGGTTGTTTGCGCTTTCATTTTATTCCTTATTTCATCATTTCTTATTTTGTTTAACAGAGAAAGTTTACAACATCTTCGCCCGAACATCATTTCTGTTGCTTGAAGTTTGTCTTTCAAATTTTTGGTTAGTGTCCAGACTTCTGCCCCATAAATTGTGCTAGTCTCAGTGAAGAATCTATGTATGCGTTTCTTTGTCTTCATTGAAAGAATTGAGTTCCATAGCACTGGATTCAACTGTCTTGTGGCTATTTTTACTCTTATATTCTTATTTTTCATATCATGTTAGTCTCTACCATCTGCTGTTAGTGTGACTCTCAAATACTATATTGTGTATTACCTTTAATAATTCCTATATTAGTCTCGTGGGGCATACCTCCCACCATCATATATTCAGTTTTTTGTACATTTATTTTCATTCCCCATTTTCCATACTCTTCTACTAATTTTCTGAACATAGGTTACTTCATCTTCATCTTCAGAAATTATCACATTGTCGTCTGCAAATAGTAGGCTAAACAATGTTTCATCACCTATTTTCACACCCATGCTTCTGCACATTCTTTTCCATTCTTTCAGGACTTTATCAATGTATATCTTAAACAGGGTTGGAGATATACAGCAGCCTTGCCGTAATCCTTTATTTACTGGAAAGTTGTGTGATAGACATTTTCCCACTTTTACTTGACTTTCATTATCTTTATAAAGTTCTTTGACTGCATTTATGTATGTTGTTATTATTAAATGTTCTTCCAATCCCCCCATACTTCTTTTACTGGTACATTATCATAAGCGTTTTTGAGATCTGTGAAAATTATTTGAAGTTCTCTTCCTCCCTCAATTGTTATTTCCATCAGTTGTTTCAGACAAAAAATATTGTCAATACAGGATCTTCCTAGTCTAAAACCACTTTGCTCTTCTGAGCCAGATGTTTGCATTTCAATTCTATTCTTTAGCACACGTCCCTACAGTCTAACTAAAGATGAAGTCATATTTATCCCTCTATAATTACAATATTTTTGTAAATTGAATTTATATCGGCTAATTTCTATATTTCAGCAATTTAACCTCTTTTAAAATGCCATTGAATATTTCAGTAATTAATTCCAAACCTACAATAGGATAATGTTTAACCAGCTCTATGGATATACCTCCAGACCCAGGTGCTTTATTATTTTTAATGTTTTTTAACACTTTTTTAACTTTTCCAAAGTCTCATCTGGTTTGATCGAATTTACGAGCAGTGGTTCATAATTTATGCCCTGAAATTTAGTTCTATTTTCTGTCAAAAGATTTTCATTGTATTTTGGCCATTTTTCAATACCAATTGAGTCTACTAAATGTCATTCTTAGGTTGTATTCAATTTCATAGAATGTAACATTTCCCATGCCTCTCAGTATTTGGTGTTACTAATGCACATGTCTAATCTGTCTCATTTTTGTTCCCAAAATACATATTTTGACTTCTTCACTTCTTCTTTGACCAAATATTTTATTCTGTTATATTCACTTCTGTCTTCTAAATCCTTTGTTGAAAGCCAACTCAAATATAACTTTTTCTTCTCTTCGATCAGGTTCTTTATATCTTCTGTCCACCACAAGTCTTTTTGTTTATATTCACATCTTCCATTCTGTTCCAAAGCTTCTTTAGCTGCTTCATACGTGCATTTTCACTATTTGTAAAAACTACTCAAATTACGTCACTATCTTTTTTATTTTTCCCAACTTCCTGGATATCTAAAAACCCCATGACATTTCTACCATAGAGAGTTCATAATTTTTTGTAAATTTATGTGTGTATTTGAAATGAGTATCATAGATAGTTTGTAAATACAATGTTCTTTCAAAAAAGAAATTTAGTATTTTATGGTGCATTCCTTATTAAAATTTTTTTCCTTCTCTCTTCTATTCTAAAAATGTTTAAATCGTTTGGTAATTATTTTCCACCTTTCATTTTCTTTAATTTAATATTTTATTTGCATTTAATTATTGATTTTTATGTTATTGAACTAACACAAACCCAAATTATACTTATGAAATAATTTATAGGACATTACCCTAATCATTGTCAAAATTACCAAATTTTTCATTCATTTCTCTTTTTTCATAATTAGCATATTGCGTGTCTGAGTAAGCAGTACACTTCTTAACAAATGCAGTAACAGATTTTGTCGTCATTTATAGACAAGTACACTTTTATAAAGTTTCCCTATTATATGGAGAGATTTGTTTAGTAATGAAAGTATGACCACTTCTTTCAGAATTCCTAATTCATTGTACAAGATACTCCTTCATATAGGAAAGCTGAGTACGAATATGTTGAGAAGGCAGGTGACATTTGACACCAGCATTTAAAATAATTATGTAATTAAAATGTGTGTTTAAGTATTAAAATAATTCCCAATGTTCAAAGTTTCTATTTTAAGAAAAAATGGTTTCGTCTGTTTTCAACAAGATGTTTCAATTTAGTAGCTGTAGATGCAAGTGTAAATGATTGAAACTAATTCATCACGAAATGACTTCCCATTCGTTTTTTTAATATAGACAATACCATTGAGGAATATTTTAATTTTGCTCATCACTTCTTTAAACTACATGAATTTACCTTTCCCATATTGCTAACAAAGTTATGATTTGTTATTTTTCTTTCCTGTATACGTACGTATACACAGTGTAATATACGTAGAAAAGAGTAAGTTATGAAAATCGAATTCGAGATTTCAACGGAAATACACGTTTTGGGTACCCTGATACCGACAAGTTTTTTGTTTGTTTGTTTCAAAATGTCTGTCCATCTGTACATATGTCTGGCCACCTGTCTGGCCGCCTGTCTGGCCGTCCGCCTGTGAACACCTCCAGTGCCTAAACCATACATAAGACTTTTTCGAAATTGAAGAAACACCTGTCAATCTGGCTCGTTTACGGCCTTGCCCTACTTCCTAAGAAGAGAAAGTATTGTAATCGTGCACCGAAAAACGGCGAATTTCCAACAAAAAAAAATCTTTATGCCGGGCCCTTGGTTACATAAAAGTGGAAACATCATGATCCTATACCCCGATAGATTTATGCGTAGGCTCAGGAGGCACGTGCTTATGACGCAAAAGTTTCGAGGCAGCAAAAATTGTGAACTAAAGTTGTGTCAGCAGACCTCCATCTTCACCGCGTGCGATTTTCTTTTAATTTGTAGTCTATAAGATCTTGAAGAAAATTATTAAACACTCGCAAATTAATTTACTAACAGGCTATGTGACTTATGGTAAGTGAACATTAGCGATGTTTACATTTTAAGAAGTCATACAATTAAGATTTAATTACAATTATCGAAAAGGAGTCTTCATTTCACATAAATTCTAGTACCCGATATCGTAATTCTTAAAACTTATAATTCCCTTTTAGTCAGTATTGCAAGATCAGCTTAATTCCCCGCAAATTTGGCTAGTTTTCAGTGAAGTCAGCAGAAAAGAAATTAGTGCACGTTCCTACCGCGTGCAAATGCACGAATAGGCGTCACTTTTGCGCAAAGCGCCAGGTTTACAAGAATAAAACCCACCGGCCTGAGCGAGTCGGCCCAATTTATACAGGTCGGCGTATCCCCATGTGACCACTGTTGAGCGTGGGACAGAGTTTTATTGTCACGTGACACTTGCTGCAGTACACGGCCGCGTCTACCTGGCTCTAAAAATATCTGTCATCCCAACGCCGCGGCTGCTAACTATAGGTCTCAAGTAGGAGAGGCTTTCGCGTCCTCCTCCGTCACAGAACAGCCAACATGACGCTACATAGACTAATGGACGGACGGGAAGGCAGTCATTGGTGGAAAAAAAACAGAAACATAAAATAACACTTTTTTAGTACAAGATTCCACAAAACGTGTATGGTTTTTTCCAATCGGTTTATTTGCAAAATTACATATTTATCTATACTACTTGATTATAGGACAAAGAAAAAATGTATAACAAGAAGTATGACTTTGGGTCCCCACGTTTCTAATCTTAGGGGAAAATAAATTAAAATACTGGAATACTGAAGACACGTGGTTAATGTAATTATCTAACCAGCAGTAGAGCCCTTTTGCATCCTTCAGTTAACCAGAACTGTTATGAGTCGGTTGGTTATTATAATCGAAATAAACGGTAATTTTTCTTCAACGTGTTAAGAGAATATTTGGGTCCTTGAAAGTATTCCTCACTTTATAAATATTTAATAAGTTGAAAATTCCTGTTACAATTTAACATCACATGTATCTTACAAAATTACTAAATCTTGATTAAAATTTGGTTCGGTTCAATTCACGAAGGAATACTCTGTCTCTCTGCAAAAAAATAAATTTATTATTTTGTCCGTCCTATATATTGTTCAGACTTGTATATTTATAGAGGTCATAAATAAAAAAAATAATTGAACTCTAGATTTTTATTAGAAAAATTGATTTACAAGATTATTGAATTTTGACATGTAGGACATAGTCATACATAATCATATGAAAAATAGTTATTTATGTTACCGGTGACGAAAATGACATTTTATTTTGCGGGAAGGAAAGGTTGCGACCTGTCGCAGATAGGGCGAGAAAATATAACTATTATCAGGTGTCGCATACACTACTTTCAGACAACCTTTTTGACTTTTATTTTACTTTATTCAAAGTTATAAATCTCTTAAAGATACATTAAGGTCAGTAGTAGCTTATGCGTTTGGACAAAGTAATTTTGTTATCTTTGTTGCACTTACAAATGTATCTGAACAATTTAGCACCAATTCACTTTAAGCACTTGTACTAAAAATTGATCATTTAGTTCAATTTTACGCATGCTCTAAATGAACCATTTTTACTCGTGTCTCTTTAAACATATTTTGAGACTGATGACAGCGAATTTTGGGAAATTAATTACTAATATCGATTGTGTTGGGATCTTGACTACAAGGTATTGGTAAAGAAATCAGTTTCTGAAGATGTGGGTGCCAGGGGCATTAGGAACTTAGAAAATGTGCTCCAATGTTGAAGCATTATACATTCTTATTGCAGAAATATATGAAGAATAAAATATTTTTAATACTTCTTCCAAATTAATAAACACAATTTACATAATCAGTTGGAAGTGATAAATTTACAATAAAAATATCAGCGTAATTTTATTGTAATTCGTTTTGCACACATCATATTATATAATTGTATTTATAAATATTGAAACTATTTTAACATCACTTTATGTTTGGAGAACCGAAAAACATTAAAATCAAGAAGTAACTATTTTCATTAAATGACGTTCTAGCAAATTAAAAATTGTATTTGTTAGATCGAAATATTTCATTGAGAGCCATTAGTAAACCAGTTGTTTTCCCGTGACCGGACGGAAGTGAATCACGACAAGAAACAATTAGGCAGAACAGCTCAGTCGTAGTGCTCTGCTTGGCCGACGAGCAGACCGGTGGAGGGCACACGGCCCCTTGCAAAGGCGTGGGGCAGGTGGCGGTGCAGGACGGGGTCGTCAGCCCGGCAGCACGTGATGGACGGGCGCTCCTCGGCGGGCACGTGGCGCCATCACTTGGAACAGAATAGAGAGAACACGTCCTCTGCGCACACGCTCCCCTGCGCACACGCAGCACACTTTAGCTCAAATTCTTATCACTTGGAACAGAAGAGAGCACACGTCTGCACACACGCTCTACATCTGCGCACACACAGCACACAGTTAGAAGACGAATCGAACAGCGGAGAGAGCACACACCCTCTGCGGACACGCTGTGCAGACACGCTCTCCGCATGCACACACACAGCATACGTTAGGTGAAACGTTTAGAAGAACAATCGAACACAAGAGACAAATGACGACCTCTGCGCACACTTTTCATGGCTGCGCACACAGCACACCTTACCTCAAATACTAAGCAGAGAATCGAAAATTTAATAAAGTACTCGTCTCACACGTCCTTTAAGCACATGTCCTCCACACGCACTTACGTATCATACATCAAGTTAAATGATAGGCATAGAATTAAACAAAATTAGCGAGTGTGTGTGTGAGAGAGAGAGAAAGAGAGGGAGAGAAAAGGAGACAGGGAGAGGGAGAGATAGGGAGAGGGAGAGATAGGGAGAGTGAGGGAGAGGATGGAGAGGGATGGAGGGATCGAAAGGGATGGAGAGGGAGGGAAGGGAGGAGAGGGGGAGAGGGAGGGAGAGGGAGAGGAGGGAGGGGGAGAGGAGAGAGGGAGGAGGAGAGGGGAAGGGAGACGGGAGGGTAGGGGGAGGGAGAGGGAGAGGAGGGAGGGGATGAGGGAGGGGGAAGAGAGAGAGAGAGGAAATAGAAAGTCACAGAGAGAGAGAAAGAAAGAGAGAGAGAGAGAAGAGAGAAGGAGAGAGAGAGAGAGCGTCGTCTTCGCACTCGCTCTCCGAGTCCGCTCACATAGCACCCTTCAGCGCAAATGCTAAGCAAGGAATACATCTGAGGGAGAGCACGTTCTCTGCGCTCACATTACGTTTTATATCAAAAGTGGCAACGGAACTGAACTAAAATAGATGCAAGCAGTGAAGAAGGATACACAGCTATGTACAGAACACACCGCAGCTCAAACATCTAATCGTCGGAGAAGATAATAAACATTCTCTACGCACACGCATTCCGTCTCCATTCACACTCACTCGCCGCCTTTCAAACACATCCATCATGCCAGATCATGGTAAACTCAAAATCTTGCGAAATTCATTTTGCAAACGGAAAACACTGTGTAGCAATATCCTCTTTGGTAAAAAGGCAAAAATGCTTTCTTTGACAACAAAAAGGGACAAGACGCAGAACATCAAAAAAACCAAAAGTATATATTTGTGAATTCTAAAGCATGTTGTAGTCTATGCAACTCTGCGCTCGTTCTCAGAAAATGATTTCTAAGAGAATATTATCAAATATAATAATATATACTTGAATATTGAATTTATTGCACATAAAATAGCAAAACATAGTACAGTTGTTATGCGAGTTGTTATGAGTTTGTTAGAGTTATGTATGCGTCCTTATTTGTCTATTAGACATTGTCTGATCAACACCAATTAGATTGGAAATTATAATACTACGTCTATTCATTAACACGCAAGAAATATCATCGTAAAATTGTAATTTTAATGTTAGAGAAAGAAATATACTTGAAAATACTATATTTGATGTAGTTATTAGTAATTAAAAGTATTTTCAAGTGACAGTCGATGTACATTTCGTTTTGCTGCCAAATAAATGACCCCGTATATGTTAAATACCTTTCTTCTGTAAAATTTCAATATTTTAGATAAATCACTTTTCATGTGCATTAACGATATAAAACGCTATTTAGAAAAAAAACAATGTAACGTCAATGTAAAAAATGAAATTTTAAGAAAGTAAGAATGAAAATTGTTCTTTCAAAATATTAGGAGGTGAATAAATTAATGTTCGTAAAATATATTCAATATACGTACCATAGCTGATCGCGCGATTTCTCCTCGGTGCGCAATCTGCACGAAAATGACTTGCTCGTGTGCGGCATTGGTTACGGACTTCACAAGGTATGCCGGCAGGGCCATGTAACGCTGGTCGTTGCTAGCGTACAAATATATCGGCTTCAGCACTCCTGCATTATTTGGTAGTTCATGTATGCCTAGCGCACCTGTGTCGACATTTAGATTCCCATCCGTGTCGGCCAAACTTCTGATCGCTTTTTCTAATGAAGTCCAGTAAGTTGAGGCGAAGTTTCTCCAAAGAGGAACCTAAAAATATGATCATGATGATGCCTTTTCAACAATTTTATTTTTTACTAACTCAACTTTTTTCTTTCTCATTAAATTTTAAGAAAATATGCAATTCGATTTTCTGCTTTTAATTAAGCAGTAACATTGCACTTGTAAGATATTTGCTTTAGTTAAATTATTATTTGTAGTTAGTATTCTTAGATGCATCGCGATCTGAAGTCTTCTGTTATCAAGGCTTATTTCGAATCCAACAATACTCATTAAACTGCAGGTTAATGCTTTCGTCATATTCTACAGGACATTTGAGACATTGTATTGTTTTATTTTAGTTCTTTACTTTGTTGTTTAATGTATATATGTATATATTGTATATAATGTATATATGTATAGTAATGGTATATATGTATATAGTATATATGTATATATGTATATATGTATATATGTATATATGGATATATGTATTATATATATATATAATGTATATATATGTATAATATGTATATATCAGTATATTGTATATATGTATTATGTATATATGTTATAGATGTATATATATATATTTAAATACTTGTATTTTTTAATCTATTTTTTGTCATAAATAGTATTTTTAAATATCTGGTTCTCATATAAAAACAAGAATATAGATTACGTATATTATTAAAATACATCAAAATTATCATTATTAAATTTTGTCTCTTCGCTATCACTACTCCAACCGTTTTGCTAGCAATTTTTATGTTCTAATTTTTCAGTAAAGAAGAAACCATTTACTTACTGTATTGAGATAAAAGAAAGTGGACAACTGCTGATTGCCATATACAAAATCTGCCGGTGGTATAAGAGTCTTAAGCGCGAGGTAGTGGGTTGAAGTTATGTATTTTTTGGCACTCTCGCTATCCAGCTGCGTAGTAAATGATTGTGTTTGGGTATTTACCACATACGCTTAAACAAGAAATGTACCATTTTGTTAATTAATTATTAAGACCTTATGGAAATGAAATTTCATGGAAGTAAGGTATCACTATCCGTCAATGTTATTTTTATATAAACTAGTGATGTTAGAGAAAGGCATAGGCTTATTTTGTTATCCAATTTCTTCACACTAGGCTCTATTTTCGATTTTGCCTCACACTCTTACCAGCTGCCATCTGTTGTGCCTAAATTATAATTTTTCGCATTTTCTCAATTTTTTCGGGTCCCTGAAATTTGACTTGAAGAAAAATTTAGAGAAGTAAAACCTGCATCTATAGTCAATTTTTCGTTGAAAGAAATAGGATCAGTTTTCAAGAAAATGTATTTGACCAATTTCTAAAAATGCTCAATTTTGAGCTCATTGTTGCAAAAAGTTTTTTAGTTTTCCACATACTTCATTGAAAATCATTTGAATCACTATTTAAAAATGCGATAATGTGTACAATAGCCGGTAATGTAAATTTAAAGAATATAAGATATAGTTTGTGAACTTTTGAAAAATGAAAAATATTTATCAAACTATTATTAACATCATATATACAATACATGTAGCAGTGTCAGTACGAAAAGTTAAATGGAAAATTAGATCTTGATTTATTATTTTTTCTTATTTTTTAATGTCTTTCGAGCATTTCTGAATATTATGTTTAATTTTGAGCACGTTTTCAGAGGACGGTTTTGAGTTTTTGAGAAACTTTGTAACAGCAGACGGCTTGTGATAAATTAATAAACCGACAACGTAGTGCAATTAAAATCCTATTCGATGTAAATGTTTTCTGCACTCATCATGATAAGAATGAATCATGTTTGATATACCTTTCTTATTTGCGGTCTAAAATTTTATTCCGTTTACCAAGAGTTCGTGGCATTATATACAATGATGGCGTGTCTAACAAAATACCCCCAGATATACTTTCAAAATGACGGCATATGGTCAAGAATTGCGGTTCAGGGACTTGGGTCAGGTGAGCAAAAGGACGTGGACGTTTATGAATTTTTTAAGGGGTTTGTGGCCTTGGAGATATTCTGATTTTTTCCTTTCTGCATATTCTAATGTTTCTAGCATCTCTTGGTCTGTTCGGTAATTGTGTATAAAATATCTGGGCAATCTACCAGTGTGTGTAATTGAATACCAACTTCCAGAATACATGCAGCGAGAGAGAGTGTTACGGTCTATCATGTGTGTATTATACAATGGTTCAGGACTGAGATGGGGCTGCGGGTTGTATCATTGTTATTTTTGGAGAACGTGATGGATCACTTCACTAATAATTGTCTCGATGAGAACTGTAGGTTCCGTGAGAGGCCCTGGTAAGTCTTTTAGGCACCCATAGATGGCAGCTGGGAAGTGGGTGGGGCAACACAGAAAAACTAGCCCCGACTCAAAAGAATAGGAAAGTAAAAAGTAAGAGAATGCGTGTTCCATTTAACAGTACTTACAGAGTCTATGTTCACAACTGAAATGAAACATCAACCAACATTCTCTCCACCAAGAAATTATTGAAAAACCAGTATTCATTAAAGTCCCATATCTCACTTTCATCTTAAATACACCACACTCGCATATCTCACTTCCCCCTTAGAAAGGGTTTCTAATAATGTTGATTACCTTTACCTTCAGCTGTTTCATTGTAGTTTCTCTAAAAAGGTATTGTGACCAAATCTCTGCTTACATTCAACTTACTTAATTTTAAAAATATAATATACAAATACAAAACTATTTAATCTTAATTTCAATTTACAAATTATTACCTTGAGTAGGGTCTACCTCCCTGTAGAGGTATGCGCTCCTGGTGACGGATTTTGAGGCTCGGTATCCTGGGATCACCAGGTGATGAGCGCTCACGGGGGAGAGCGTGGAGTGGTCCCAACACACTTCGTACATCTTCAGAAAGTAATTGGGGTACTTGGGAATAGTGAAGCCGACTTCAATTATGACGGTGTTTGGTCCGCATGCGTTTTGCGTTCCTAAATGCAGGTCTACATAAGATTCGGAGAAGCACGCAACCTAAACAAGGAATTGAAATCATTACATATGTATTTAAAATGTAAATAGGATGTAAAGAAAATTAAATAATTTATCTACAATAAGAAATAAACAAAATTTTCCAATTAAATAAATAAATTACTCTTCGAAAATTCATGAGTAAAATCAGTTTTTTCAAGAAAAGACTCGTAAAGCATCTTGATACTCATTACCTACTTTTTCACTTATTTATGAAAATATAAGACCCTGACACGTTGTGAGTTTGGGCATCTTCTTAAAAACGCATTAACAAAATTCCTTGTATAATGGCAATGGATTGAAATTCATATCTGCATCAGTAAACCAGTTTTTGCAAGTACCTAGGTATATCTGAGCGACCCATGGAGTCATGGCGAAAATATATTGGAACCAGAATACCAGGAATATCAACTCTTTTGTTGTTTTCAGAGCCAATGCGTCAACTACAGACGAGCGTCTGACGAGAGACTGAGAAGACCAAATTGCTCTGTACCAAATGTTGTATACTATGTGAGATAGAAATTTGAAGAGTGTTTGAGCTAACTTTTCAGAGGAAAACAGTATTAAATTAATTGAAAAAAGCTTTTGAAAGAAAATCAAATGTTTCAGAAAGCAATATTATGTATCTTTCAGTTTTACTCATATGTAGATTCTGTGATTCAGAAATGCAGCTTAACAGGAAATTTGTGTATAGATATGTAACTACTTTAATAAAAAGGAGTTATTTTGGTTAGAGAAGAAAAAAGAAAACTACATCTGTGAAGAACCTTAAAATGTTTTCTAAACATACATTCACTTTTTTCACTTTCACTTCCTAATAAATAACATGTATGAAATAGCATTTGTAAACTCTTAAAATGCTATAAATAACGCAAATCGATTCAAATTTTGTTAAGTATTTTCTTGTTAGAGTTTATCTGAGGTGTGCTAATTCTCCATGTGACCGTTAATCACATAAGTACACGTTATTTCTGAAGTATTAAAAGTAATTTTAAGACTGCTGCGAAGTTATAGAAAAATTATATTCCCACAAATCAATATACAAATGAAAACTGTATTCTACGCATCAGAAGAATGTCAAGGAAAATAAAGATTCGACGATCATAGTTGAAATTAACTTTTTTAGATTACATCACATCATTAGTAGAAGTGTTGACTTTTCTTCACTATATTGAGAGCGTTCACTGCATAATTTCTGCCCTCCCAATTCATATCTTTACTTTTAATAATAATACAGCAAATATATACACATTTGAGAGAGAGAGAGAGAGAGAGAGAGAGAGAGAGAGGTAAATATGTGTACTCAATTGAACAAGAGCTATTTATTTAAAACATTTTAAAGTTCGTCAGGAAAACTACAGTAATGTGTATTAAGATGGTCTGTCAACACATTTTCGTATGACTCATATACCTTACGCTAGCGTTGCTAAGCGATAGCGATTGCTAAGTGATCAATGAACATAATCAAGCCAAGCTGAGCGGCAGGTCAATGAACAATTAATGAAATGAAGCCATGATTTTCGCAAGTGCCAAGACCGACAGCATTTATTATGTGAACTAATCATGTGAAAATTTGAAGATGTTCTGTAAACAGATGTGACTCCCATTTGCTAGGATGCCAAAACAAAATGGAGCCAAGATTATTTTCTGCTGTTCAAACAATAATCTTGACTCCATTTTGTGAATTGGTATTGGAAACCTGACAATGTTGAAGTTCATCGACAATGGACACGAATGCCCAGTTTTGCAATGGTGTAATGGTTAGCGTGTCGCACTGTTATATCCAAGCTAGCTCGAAACCGCTCAACGCCGTGTATTTTTAAGGGCGAAAAATATCCTTCGTACGAAGGGGACGTAATGACGGCTGTCCCATGTTTGTAGATTTACTTGCGTGTAAATAATCATAAAGTCTAAATGACGCCTCCGAGCTAAATTGAAATCGCCAGATTCGTCGCCCATGAAATACCACCTTTCTCCGCTAGTTGGCGGAAGGAGCGTAGCGAAATTTACGTGGTCAGACGGAGGAGCTGACCTGATGGCTCGAGTCTCGCCACGTGAAATGAGGCATCAATTCAATTCAATAGAACTACCAACGCGAGTGCACACATTCATGAAAAATATGAGACTGAGCAGAGCAACATGCCCTGCCTCCTCGGTTATGGTTTTGGAACATTTTGAGCACTCAGCGCAGAGATGTTCATAAAAATTCCAAAAAAATTAACAAGAACCAATTACGCTGTGTAATGAACTCGCCTTTCTGATGTCGACTGTGACCCCATCGATGCGGAAGTTGTAGCTGCTCACGCAAGACGCCGTGACCATCTCCACTGGCTTCGTGTTTCCGCCTGTCATGTAGTTGTACCTGCCAGGACACACGAGTGTAACATTTTCGCCAGCCACCATGTTGAAGTAGCCGCTGGCGTCCACTCGCTTGAACCTCCGCACGTCGCTGTATTCATTGTTATCCAGAAGCAACGGATGTTGTGCCTATTCAAAAACCAGAACATTACTTGCTACGTTCATATACAATATTACCTAATTCTAATTTGTTGCTTTCTAAGTTTTGTCCTATTTCACTTGTATCTATTTCTTAAAGAGAACATTGAATGTTCAATATTTTTAGTGCAGAAAGTTGATGACGTCATTATTTCACTAGTAGATGAATACTAGAAACGAAATAGTGCCTTTAAAGATTTTCAACCTTTTTATTTTACGAGGTGTCAATTTGTAGAATGTGTTAGGACGCAAATTCATATGTTCAAGTATATAGTGCATTACAACTGTTTCATGACTTGATATCGACGTATCGCTCTCAATAATTATGTGTTTATATGTGAGGAAATGTGCAATTCTATGCATTTATACCAATATAAATATACTGTTATCTCTAATAAACGATTTTAATTTAGTTCTTTCAGTAAATCAGACAAATGTTTTAAGTCAATAATCATGCATAGTATTTCATGAAAAGGGGGGCTGATATAAACTTTTTTTTTGAGTATAATGTAGCATTTAAGAATCGATTTCGATCACGTTACACTACCAATATCTTGATAACGGAATGATCAAATTTGAGGGCTGTGAAGATTATTCCAAAATGTCAGCATTAAACTTTATCCACAAAACAGGAACTCTTTTTGTGGCTATTGATAAAGACTTTGCAAATTGTCTTCAGAACCAGAAATACGCTTATACTGATTAGCTGATATGCACTTACCGCAAGACTGGTTTGAAGTACTGCACAATTGGCATTGACCCGGCCAATGCTCACTGCGACTGTAACTAGAACGACAAACCACAGAGAGGTCATTTTCGCCTGGTTGTTTTATCATACGCTCCTCTCTGTTATATATCCTTCCTAAACACTTGTAATCTGAAGTGTTTGTTCCACTTATCACAAACACCAGAAGTCCATCAACGTTTACTACAAGAATATGTGATGTTGCAATTGATTGCGAAAAGGCCGAACTCATATTTATCGCACATTTATATTGTAAATGTAATTTAATATTCTGATATTCAAATTAATAGTTGCCTTCCATTCCACTCACACTAATAATAGTTTCCTGTCTATTTCAATGCTCCTGGAGAATTTGTATATCGAAATATTTCTGATCATAATTTGAATGCTTCCAATCAAATTCCTTCTTTCAAATTTTAACACTTTCGGATATAAACTTGGAATCACAAAATAGTTTTGCTGAGTAGTGGGTAATGGTTTGAAAGTACGTGTGATATTGAGTGGCTGCGCGGGTATAAACCAATTACGAGACAGTGACTGGCTGTTGTGGCGAATTTGATCGCGAGATTGAGCATCTGAAAAATAGAAAGTAGAAACATGGATCACTATTATTACAGATATCACAATTTTGACCAACAAGTCAGATATAATACTTCTAGAAGCTTAAAAAACGGTTAAGAAAATTTGTTTTACAGTCGTAAAAGATAATCTCACATATTATTTTAATAATATTAAAGAACAGTAAAACCTTGTTCTAAATAGCAATATTCTTTGAAAAATTAGAACCTTTTTTAAAAAACTGGCTTTTAAGTGATACTGTAAAATCGAAATTTGAAGCTACGAATACGTTTGATGCTGAAGAAAAGTTTTGAGATTTCGAAAAACTTCATTTGTAGTCATTTTAAGTACTTTAACTCACAAATACAAAACTGTTTACAAATTACTTGAAATGTGCATATCAACGGCGTGAGATATCTTTCAAAATAGTTACATTTGTGTAATTTTTGAAAAAACAAAAACAAATTCATGGAAATGAACTTTACGTCATAATAAAGAGTGAAATTATCAATATTCGTTCGAAATGTTTGAAGACAAATTTGGAGCCGTTATTAAGAAAATAGCGTTTTAACGTTTCTGAAAATGCGGAATTTTGAAGTAATTTTCACTGAAATGTTGGAGACTTCATATGAAATTATTTAAAGCACATGTACTCATAATGACAAAAATGTGAACAAATCGCCGCTAATTAACGACATGAGTGACACAGAAAACATTTGGAGCCGTTTTTAAGAAAATCTTTTCTTCGTAATTTTTTAAAATTGTACATAATGCATGCAATAGTGTGCGAAAACTGCTAAAATTTTCAAAAAAATATGTGACTTTAATGAATGAACTTACTATGAAGAACAATTGGTATTTGAAGAAAAATTCTCAATGTTTAATTTTGTTGTTGTTGGAAGACACCGTGAACAAATTCATACTTTCGAAAATGTAGAGCTAACAATGAAAAATGGACCCACGGCACGTTTATCAGTATATGTTACACTGCTCTTGTAAGATATTTAAAGAAAAAATTGGAGCCGTTTTTGAGAAAAAAATTGAAAATGTCTTGGGGATTATGTAAACTACCCCCAAAGTTTGAAGAATATTTTTCAAAATCTCAAAGTTTTGACTCAGGCGAGAGGACAAGGGTTTCTTCAATTTGGAAAAAAATCCTACGCATGGTTTAGGTGCTAGTAGCGTTCACAAGCACCAGATGGACGGGCAGACGGACGTTTGAGGTGGAAAAACACTTTTTCGGTATCAGGAGACCCCAAATTGTGCATTTTCGTTGAAATCTCGAAATCGATGTTCCGCAGCATTACATAACTTCCCCTATATTATGTATATTACTTCGTATATACGTACGTATACAGGAAGAAAAACTGGAGTAAAATTTTACTTTTTGTTTTTTCTGCCACTGCTGTTTATTATAACTGTTTAATGGTATTGAGTTGAACGAGATAAAACACGAATTATCCAATATTATATTATCTGGTAGGTATAAAGAATACACACTACCTTTTTTTCATTCAATTTCTGGTTATATTTATACTCTTATTGATAATTATATTTTTCTAGTTTATTATTTTTTACATTTTTTTATTTATACATGAAATGATTTAAATTCGCACTAGCAGGAACTATTCACAGGATTTCTATTTGTTCGGGTGCAGCAGATATGCTCATGCCGTTCACCGAGCGGCCATGTTGGCTCCACGACTCTCGCACTCTGACTCAGGCTCTCTTGCTGAGATCGGGCATTGCGAAAGAGTGTGTTCCTGTCCCACACTTTCCTCTTTACAACGAAATGGTTATGTTTTTGGCTGGCTCCTGCGAGACTTGGCACCGACATGTTGAATGTTTACAGTTTTGTTACCTTTATTTTAACATTTTGCACAGAAATATTGAAATATAGAAAAAACACTCGTACTATCGCGTTATAATGACAAGACGTGAGTTACTTTGAGTGAAAAAAAAGCAAAAACGTGCGTAGGCATGAAACATAAAAGCGAACTGAATTTCTGAATCCCGTTTTCTGTACCCTAACTTTAATTTATATGGCACATTTTAACACAAAATAGACTTTTAGTGAGAATATAATTAAATTCTATTAATTTGAATTTGATTTATTTGTAGCTTTCCAAGACGGTTTGGAGGGCCTCTTCCCACACGGCGTATAACAATCTCCGAAATTGTCATGTTAAAAAGGTGAAAATTCAGAATAGTGAGAGAGTTCTTGAGATGTACTTGGGACTGAAATTTAATAGACTGAAACGGTTTTAAGAGCAACATTTGTTCGTGTTTTGTATATACGAGATCAACCGATCTTTGGCCAGACGTGGTCAGGTTCCTGCACTTCCTGCAGAGAGTAACATATTTGCTATATTATTATTATTATTATTATTATTATTATTATTATTATTATTATTATTATTATTATTATTATTATTATTGTTGTTGTTGTTGTTGTTGTTGTTGTTGTTGTTATAACAACACTGACGTGATCCATGCAAACATTTTACATTTTGTAAATCATAGTTTCAAATGTGAAAATTCTTTTGAACGGTCAATAATATATTGGTGATAACGTGAACCCAACTTTACACTAGCCATGAAGTGATCGTTACATCAAGTATGTCTTTATCACGCGAAACTAAAAATAATGATATTTTAAATTTTTATTAATTATCATCTAGATTTACATCAATTAAATGTTATATAATATGTCAGATTTTATAGCCTCAGAACTGTATTGGAGGTTTTAGAAAAAAATTGTATTTAAAATTACTACCTAAGACACACATTTGTAGGTCTCTTTGAAGGCTCTAAATACCGTTTTTAACTAGTTAGGACGCACCGTTTGGACAATGTATAGACAATTTGTTAGAACACAAAAAGATTTGAACATTATTATTCCTAAATTTAAAATTGGGTAAATCATAGAAAATGATTACAGTAACCACAATAAAGAAGTAAAGTGAGTGATTGGTATTCATCATCTCTGTGCCAAACTAGGACATTTCCGTGAAAAAAGTTCCCCTAGAAATTTCCTTACGTAGCTGCTTCGTACCGCTCAACATCTTTATTGCCAAGAAGACGACGTTCACTCTTGTTTTCTATTGTTCTGATAGCGCTTACCATATTGAAAGAAACTCAATGAAAGATATGATTTAAACTTCTTTTAAAGTGTTATCTCGTTAAGAAACTAACATTTTTATTAATACAATGTGAGTTAGCTACGCAAGGTATTGGAATTGAAAACCGTTTTGAAAGAATTTCACAAGTTCATACATCCTACAATTAGTCAGTGATTTCATCACAGAGACAAAAAGAATCTTCAACTCGTCCCATTTATGTTAGAGGTTACAAGTGCTTTGTTTCATTATTATGTTCTCTTTACACTTCAGTTGTGGAGTGGAGGACAATATTGTTCCACTTTTTGTTTTAACCGCCTCTGTCAATTGATGAAACGTTCCAAATCCTAAGTGCTTGTCTTCTAGTAACCTCTTTTCGCTCTATCTGAATTAACGGAGTCAACTGTTTCGTAATTCAATGCATGATTTCAACAATAATAATTGTATACACTACTTGAATCACATACTCTTGTGCTCCAGCCGATGACATGCGTTACATTTGTAAGTTTTAAATGGGATTTTATACAATTTACTCCGATATAACTGTGTTATAGTTCTGTGATATACTTTTATTTTTAATTGCATAAAATGAGAAAACATCCCTATCATACTTGAAAAAAATCATGAATTTCTGACTCTGAATTTGTGACTCTCACTGAAATTACAACTGGCGATGATTCAATGGACAAGATTGCTTAGAAG
The DNA here is from genome assembly GCA_017312745.1 of Gryllus bimaculatus. NCBI lineage: Eukaryota > Metazoa > Arthropoda > Insecta > Orthoptera > Gryllidae > Gryllus > Gryllus bimaculatus. The sequence continues at coordinate 984,035 of BOPP01000005.1, read as the reverse complement.
TATTAGTGATTATTGATTAATGATTTAAACATTTCAGTGTTTGCGATGAAGGATATGATTCCACCAAAATGTAGCCAATTAAATACAGATTGTTTCGCGATAGCTAAGCTACGGCTTTCGAGTTGTGATGTCTATCTAAGGTGTTACGACATTCTTGAACGTGTTGGGCACGTCGTTACTGAATGGTGTCGTTATCTGCATCAATATATGGATGCCTCCGGAGTGGAATAATCTTATGACAACCAGAAGTAATAAACATTGATTTATTTGTGATAATAAGCTTTGATTCATTAGATAATGAACATTGATCGAAATTCGAACAAAGAGATAAGAGATGTTGTCAATGAAATATGAAGTGGAGCTTTGTTCTCTATTGTGCTAGAAAACAGGGAAAATTGCTTAACAAATATTAGACAGTCTTGGAGATTGAGAGCAGAATTTTATTTTACTTCACAGATAATAACAGGAACATGGCTCGCATATTTACATATTAATCATCGGGAGGTTTTATTTGATCATGATAGCTCACGAAAAAGTTTATAAAGTTCATATCATTACGCTACTGTTCAATGTTTCTATAGCTTCAATTTGCATTGTAACATAATTTGTGGTTTCAGTTTTTTAATTGAAACCAAAAGAGTTATAGAGTTGGGCTCGCATTTTGAAAATCAATGTTTTTCTTGCAGTGAAAAGTCATAGAATATATGAAAGAAAATATTGACCAAAATGTATTTTGATATCATAAAAAGCTTTATAAAGTTCCAATGAAATTGGTACATACATATTTCATGGACGGTAAAAATAACTTTGCGAAATTATAAGAAAAACTAATACATTTACGTATGGAAGCCTTGTGCCAATTCTCGAGTCAGAAGAATTATCGAATAAAGTTGTATTTCTCTTAATGAATCCTTTTCCCATTAAAAAAATTCTGACTTTTGCCGCCAACATAATTTTGCAACTTGTCTAGAGATCTGAAAATATTTCATGCTTTAAGTTCATTAGATTTTGACCAATAGTTAGCGTAATGTTTTTAAGCAGTAACTTTCCTATCACAATACTTTTATTTCATATACTGAATTTGAATTGAAAAAGTGCAAATGTTTATTATATCTTCACAAGTGATATTACATTTTCTGACCTGAGAGTAAACAAGGGGGCGTAAGTAACAGCAGACGAATAAATAGGACTGAAGAAAAATCAAACTAGGATTGAAGAAAAATCGGGATGGCGTGGCGATGGTCGGAGGGAGATGAGGACTGGGAAGAAGGCTAGGTGGAGACGGAGGCAAGGGTGGCGGCAAGCGCACAGGAAGGGACGGAGCCGAAGACGGAGGAAGGGGTGGATGCGAGGAGGGATGGAGACGAACCAAAAGTGTTCAAAATCCTAACAATTTGTTCTAGTTGGTTACTTATATAATATTGAAGTTATCTTAATATTTATTATCTGTTAATTATAATTATTGGTGAAAGAAAAACACTCTTCATTCAACCTCGCTATCGAGATTTCATATTTTTATATACGCCACTTCTTAGATGTCATACGACACAAGTAATACACTATCCGAAACCCTCAGTATCAATTTATCAAACTAAAGTGATGTTTCTATATTGCAGGAAAGCACTGTAAACAATAAAATTACGTTCACCAAGAGCCTATGAAGCAAAATGAGTGAGTATGATATATATATGGTGGTTCAAAAATGTACCGCTAGGCTTTAAAGGGAAAGGCACGACGTATTAGAGGACGTTAGTTTCAACTTATAGGAGATAAGATTTATCCACATTTGACGTTTGACTAGCCTGCAGACACCACTTCTTGGTGAGTTGTCAAGTGGCCAGTGGTCGCCGTAGTAATGCGACCTTCCTCAGGCCGAAATACTGACGTCTCCGAAGCAGGTGAATATGTATTGACTAGATTAAGATTTTTGTAGATGTATTTAGTCAAAAAATAGTAAAAAGTGTATGTGATGTATGGAGGAGAAGATCATCATCGCATGTTTTCTTGAGTTACAGAATGCTTTCCGATCATTTTACCAACAAATAGTTGAAAGATGAGTAAAAGATGAAAGTAAATAAACAATAAAAATAAATTTTAAAGATGCACGAGATTGTCAATATTTGAGAAAAAACTAGACATTTTCGTTGCCGAGTTATAGAAAACTTATTTGCATCGGTAAACGAATTGCTGGTGTGATTTTTGTTTACGATGGGAGCCTACACATTCACTCTCAAAACTTATTGTAATTTGTTTGTTGACAGTGAGTAAAGTTGTACTTCCCGAATGTCACATGCAATCTACATTCTTTACTGACGTAATAATAATAATAATAATAATAATAATAATAATGATAAATAATGAAAACAATAATAGTTATTATTTCCTTGAACCTTCATTATTATTATT